>VXAB01008349.1:3376-91176 GCA_013399175.1 Odontophorus gujanensis | reverse complement strand
AAAAAAAAAATCTAGGTGAAAGGTTTTTTTTTGTGGGTGTGTAAAATAAAAAAAAAAAAAAAAAAAAAAAAAAAAACCAGAAGGAAAAGGATTCTTAAGGGGGCTTTTAAGTATTAGAATTCTTTTCATACATCTTTTTTTAGAGTAACATGGAAAACCAAGATAATTATAATAAAATAAGGGATTGATGACTTATGCTTATAAACTTGTTAATAATTGGAATCTGATAAAAAATCTGTTTGCTTTTCTTTAGACTTATTTATAGCAATGCCTTCTGACAGATTTGAATAAAACTGAATCCAAGCCAGAGAGCTGGGACACTTGTTTTATTGGGGAATTGTCTAAGACTTGGGATAGTACAGGTAAGCTGAGAACTGCTTCTTCAGAAGGCTTCTCGACTTTTTAACTTTTAAATACTCTGTCTACATTCTCAGTGCACCAGCTTGTATATATGACAGTAAGTGGTACTGATTTCCTCAACAAACTGCTGGTTTATCCCAGTTTTCTAGTTCTTTTTCTTATCTGATCTCAGCTCATGCATGTGTTTTTTTCCTTAGTTTCTGTTAGTTACACATCTCACAGATTGCTGAATGAATGCTGCTCTCAAATAGCACTTGTTTTTGATGGTTTTATTGCTTGATTTTGGGATTTTCTTTTCCTCCAGTGTTACATGAATTTGTGTACTCCCTTTCTCTGGATTCAAATATAAGATTATATTTATACGGATAAGATAGCGTGTATAATAGACACTACAATGCAGAAAGTTGGGTGACACCTATGATATCACATAAAGATATGTGTCTGTGTGTATGCTTACAATTTCCAAATCAAAAATTACTATAATTTCATTGGGTAGGAGTTTTATTTTTCTGTCAGAGAAAGGAAGACCTACAGAGGCCCTATTGTCACAAACATTCAGTTTACCACGTAATTACTATCAGTGAAAACTCTGAAAAAATAAAAATCTGGTATAAATGACCACTGGAAATGTTACTCATCTGTCAGGTGTGTCAGCTGCTTTCAAAAACTTCTTGTGCTAGCAGTTTTTGTGGGGACAATTTCTCTGTAGAACTTCCAGTGAGAAACAGTTCCACAGGGTGATAGTGGACAGAAGTGGTTTGATAAACCTGGGTTGTGACCTGATAGTTCAGCTTCAGTTGTCACTTCCTACATAGGCTAAGTATGGGAAAACAATGGTGCTTGTTGTCAGAGATGTGAATGGAGGTCAGGTGATGCATGGGGGACAAAGCAATGACAGGTGAGGGGAAAAAGAGTCAGGAGTGGTAAAGTTGCTTTGAAATCATTGGCACAAATTTTGATCTTGACGTGAAAACATAAGATGAAACAACAGGATGAATAGACAATCTTAGTCACTATTGGGCTCACATGCAAACTTCTTTGTCTTAGCCTTGCTAATGTATAAGGCAGTGTAAGTGGGTGCAACTTCAATTTTAAGGGGTATGAGACAAAATACCTTTGCTCTGTCCTTTTCTGCATTCTTATAGCCCCATAGTTATAAATCACACCAATATACTTTCAAAGGTAGGACAGATGCAGTTTTAGTTTAAGAAATTAACATTGGCCAGGAAGGTTGTGGATGCACCATCCCTGGAGGTGGAACTTGATGATCCTAGAGTATCTTTCCAACCTAAGACATCCTGTGATTTTATGAAAGCTTCCCTGAGTCTAGAAGCATCTAAGATGATTTAAAGAGATCTATCTTATCCTTACTTTTGAAATTAGTCCAAAGTGTTCAATAGCTTGCTTATTTATTTCTGACCCATATATTTACATCACTGTCAAGCAACGTTTAATGTAATTGTTATACTAAAAATATTTCCACAACTGTCAAAATGCATACACAATTTCTAATACAGTGGAACTACTGAGCAAATGGAAGCAGAATACAGACTCTTAGGAAAATATTTGAAGCTTAATTTTTTTCTCCTGATCTAATGAAGGTTACCATGAATCTGTTTGTCTGGGTACTGTGAATGTAGTATTACTGAATTACTAGAATAGCGTCTCTGAAAATACATGTTAACAGTGCAGGTCCGTGGTCACTGTCTCCTATTGTGTTCCAGTTCTTTATACTGAGACAGACAATGCGATTGTAAGCTGTGGGTATAGTTTTTGTTGAGATTAAACAAACTCTTGCTGTATCTTTTTGACATTCAGCTGTTGCTGAAGATGTTAAAGCAAAAGTAAATGTATTAATCATTGGTAACAAAGCAGCCTAATCCATGCTGACCTACAATTTGTTTAGGATCCTTTGGAGTAACACAAAGATTAAAGTATATAAAAAAAGAAGAGGTAAACAGTGGGTCAGAGATTAGAAGTGAAAAAGGAAAAGGCTGGCTTCCTTGAGACCACACACTGATAGTGGAACTTTGGTCAGTGATTGTTAGAAAATGTTTCATGTTTCATTTTCCCCTAGAACCTTAGAAACAGAAGGTTTGATTGGCACTTGTCATGGCTGATAGAGAGACGAAGATGCTTTGGTAAAAGGGAGAGGGAGGCAGCCGTGTCAAAAGCAAAAGTAGTCAAAGGAGGATTCCTCCTTTCTGTGGTTTTGTCTCTTTCTAAATTATTCAAATCTGGGTGGCATCTGAGGATAACTGGCATTTTGACACAGCTTAAAGGATTGCCTCACTAACTCCATTGAACTAAGGCTGCCATCCTTTAAAAAAATTTATAAAGAGGCAGATTTTCTATAATCTGATATGTATGCAAACTAAAGGCAGCTTGATTCAGATGTCTTAAATATTTTGGAAGGAGAGCAAGTAATTTATTAAATTTGTGATGGATTCCCTTCTTCATCCATCTGAAAGAATGCTACTTATTGGTTTAAAAAAACCTTTGATTTTCTTTAGAATATCCATAGTTGATTGCAATGCATCTGGTGCTTACAAATCCAAGCCAGACCAGCTGGATTAGGATCAACAAATGTAGGGAGTTTTCTTGGTCGAAAGAAGGTACCTCACCAACTGGGAATCTCCTCTATTGATGGTCCTCCTGATTATGGATTTTTCTTTTAGGGTCAATTTTCTTTCTTTTTTCTTTTCAGAAAGGAACTGTGTACCTCCTTAGCTCTTTGTCTGAACTGTGCTGGCTGGTGTAAATGGGCTCCCCAGGGTTAGGAGCTTCTCTGTCATTCTTAGCTGCCATTTTACGCTTTGGTGTCCTCTTCACTTATCCATAGCCAAAGCCAAATCCTGCTCACTCTGTTCACAGGAATCATCGCACTGAAATAAATAATTGCATAAATTTAGCAGATTAGATGTCCAGTGGCATTCTATGCTTCCCAAACTGTTACAACCATCACAACTGTCGGTAGTTTGCAGTGAAAATATCATCTCGGCCTCCGTATCAATGAATTTTCTTTAAACTCCTACTAAGCCAACCATAAGACTTATTGTCTGCTTCAGTGTTTTTGTTTTGTTTTTAATTCCTAGTGAAGCAAATCTGCAGTTTTCTTAAAAGGCAAACTGCATTAGGAAGTCTTTGCATGTAGGGTACTTAAGTGTTGCAGAGGTCCTTCTTTCCCAAAGACTGGTAAGCCAAAGGCTTCCTAATGGATATATTGAAGTTTTTTTGTCAAATAAAACTATTTGTTTTGCCATAGCTTTTCATGATGAAAAGCCGAACTCTAGAAAAATTTGGCTGATTTTTTTTTTTTGAATTGTTATATTTGTTTTTTATACCAGACATTAGAGCCCAGAAGATGACTCTTCTAGAATTTTACAAACAGGCATGTACATTAATTATTCCAATAACACAGACCAAGGCATTTTTGCAAGTGGACAATGAAATGAGAGCACTGCCAACACTGGGAATTAGAGGTAAGCACCATTTTACTTGATAACAGAGCAGGGAAAAAATGATGCTTTGAACTACAACATGGTGTCTTTCTTAACTCTTCATCTGGGAAGGGCCAAAAAAGATACACTCTTAGCCTGAGATCTTTTTTTATTCTCTTCTGATTTGGTATAACTCTTACTATTCATTCCCTTACACATGAATTATCTTTTTTATTGTGGTGTTGGAAGAACCAGCTGAAGGTTCTCATGGAGAAAAAGACAGATTTTCCACAGGAGGTGAGATTTCTGACCTCTGTAGAAGGCCTACATGAGTCTCTTTCTGTAGATTCAGGAAGATGTCGCAGTCTTGATCACAGAAATCCCCAAGAAGCAGACCAGCAACAGGAAGAAGAGAAGGAAAAAGCACAAGTTCAAGAAGGCTCAGATCTATTATGTTAAAGTACTGAGAATATGACTATCTCCAGCTCCCCAAATGGTGAGTTTCTACATCTGAGCTTTTATTAAATCTTTGTAGAGATCAAATGGAAACAGGGTAGCCTCACCCTTTTGTCTGCAACCTATACTAGAAACTGGAACACATTTCTGAAGATTGTCTTCTGTACAACAATATATTTCAGTACAGTAGAAGGGAGTAGAGGGTCTATTTTCAGGACTATATATTACACTCAAAATACAAGCAAGTTTTCCTTTTAAACAAATGAAATAATTATGTGTATGAAATAATTGGATTGTCATGTGTGATTGTCCAGAAGAAATACTGAATCTGCACCTACGATAATCTGAATCTGTACTTGTGACATACATTATATATGTAAAACACTGTAATTTCAGTGTAAACTGCTTTGCTATATAATTCTTACTTTTCAGATACGCTGTTCCATCTGGTTAGAACTAAAAACATTCTTGTTGACATCACTGTGCAGTTAGCACTTTGGCATTACATTATCATGTAATTCCGAAGTCTTTATAGTCTCCAGGGTTAAGTCCCAGATTTAAATTAGTCATTGACAAATAAAGCAAAATGCCAATCCAACAGAATTTCCTAAATCAGAGTTACTTGTCCAGACTGCTGAAATCACTGGACTAAAGTGACGACTGCATGATCTGTATTTCCCTTAACTGTGAAATTAGATTCCTTTTATGGACTCATCATGGTAGTATTGAGCCATTAGATACATCATACTACACTTGTCAGCCAGCCTTCCCTGTTCATCGGGACTGTAAAGCATATTAAGCAGACAATAATAATACTCTTCAAGACAATTAGGTTGTCACATCTTGCAGTCTAATATAGTTCTTTGCTTCTATAACCGACAGGCAGTAGAGAGCTTCTTCAGAACCCAGATCCTCTATGTAACACTTGCAGAGAGAATGGTGCTAGAGACATTCCTTCCTCCTCTGCTTTACAGTGTCCCTCCTTGATTATCCCGGTGTGGTACCTATGAAAGTACTGATGCCTGTGTCTTTGACCATCCACTCTCCATCCTGCAGTGCCAGTTCCTGGAAAAAGCAGAAATGCGCTGGCAGGCAGCAGAGTCACAACACACAGTGAAAAGAGAGTTGTTCAAACACTGTCTAATGGACTTAATCCCCACTTCCTCCCCTTTCAGGATAACAACTTAGTTTCAAAAGCAGTGCAAACTAATACACAACTCCTAGGAAGAGTTTGACAAAGTTAAAACATCCATCAGACTGGAACTGTTGGCAAATAAAAGTCTCTCAAGAGGCTAGAAAGGTGAAAGACACGTTTCTTTTGTGAATGTTTCAATCTACCCGGTGACCTGCAGCCTGGCCGTGGCCAGGCATGAACACGCAGCCTGCCCACAGCAGTCTCTGCTCTCCTTGCCTCAGCAGCCCAGCTTCCTCACTAGGTATGTCAGGGCCTGGGTGGTTCTGAAGCTGTTTTGATGTCATGCAAAGAAAACAGAAACTTGGGCCTGTAGGATGTTAAAGTTAGTGGGACCAAACTCATATTTGGTTCTATATCCTCTTTTAAGCACAGTAAGTGTTTTAATAGGCAATTTCAGGTGTACCATCCTTACGTTCACCCCTTCTTGTAGCTGCTCCCTTTACTTGGCTGTATTTGTAAAGAATAATAACAACCCCTAACCCTCCTGAGATTTGTTACTTCTCTTGTTTCTCAAGAAACTCCCTCCAAGGGTGGTGGGTGGATATTTCTTCATCACTGGCTCTAGGCCTCCTACTGCTGCATCAGAAATGCTGTGGCCATGGGACCTGCATTGTTCAACTTCGTACCTGCAAGTTACATGCCTGGTGAGTGACGTTCATCTGGACCACTCTTTTTCCTTTTCTATCCTTTTTGAGGTGGCATTAAGCCAGCAGAAGGGCATTAGTGTGGCATAGCTCCTTGTGATATGTCTCTGGCTCCCTTGATGAAGTACAGCTGCATGTCAATGCCTAACTTGGATCCCATCTGCAGGCCTAGTGAACTGCAACAGCGTGTTCTTCTGTTAGCGATCATAGCTTTGTCATGTAAGTCTTTTGAGGTGTCAGCATCAAAACTACCGCAGAGATAGGCATATGTGCAAATGAGCTGTGGGGTTTCTTGCCCCATTGTCATCTGTATGGTGTGCCGGCAATCCTCGTCTGGGCAGGGGCACCCTCCTCTGAATCACTGCTGACAGCTCCTAACAGGGAAAGCAGCAGCCCTGCCACCACTTTTCCCATCTACACCTGCTGTCTTCAAGATTCATGCTGAAAATGCCAACAAAGCAAACTATATGTTATTGTACAATCATGCTACAATCATTTCTGTAGAAAATGTGCCTTTAATAAGTGCATTGTAAGAAGTTCCCTTCTCTTTTGTGCCTGGTATAATGAACCTTCAGACAGCATTTTAAAGAAAGCATAGCAGTCACTAAGCTCCTATTTCTGTGTTTATTTATCCAGCAATTTACATTAAGCGACAAGTATAATTAGCTTTTTCAGATAAACATTAAGGAAACTTGGGAGTATTTTAAAAACATAATAGGGCACCCTGCAGTGGTTATCTTTTTATAATACTTCATTCAGAAAAATATATTCCCAGATGCCACGTATTCCCCTCCTGACATTGCTCACTGGCTGCTGTTTCAAGATCCTTGCTGAGTTTGTCTCCAGGCTGGTGGATGCCCTCAGGAGTCATTGCAAGGCCTTTATCAAATATAGGATTTAAAGATATGCTGCTAGATAGTTTGGCCAAATTAACACTTTATAACCGTCTCATCAAAGCCAGGTTGCTGGACCTCAAATCTGTGCCATTGTAGGGATGCTTCTGGTGAAGTAGAAGCCTGTGGCAGTCCCAGCTGGGACTTGGCATGAACAACCTCAGCAGAGATGCAGGCATCAAGGAGTGGCCCAGCGCTGCTCTATTCAGGTGCATGTAGATGATGTAGTGCAGCTCCTTGTTGCCAGGGTCCATCTTCTTGGTGTTCCCAGGCCTAATTTTATGCTTGGGAGCAAATCTCACCTGTGAAGATGTGTGGTTGCACAGGGCTTACCTCTCAGAGGAGAGGACTGATGGGTCTTGTTTCTGCTCAGGCTGTTTTAGATGATTTCTATAATGACGTGCCCTTAGTTTCACAAAGTTGATATAAATATAGAGCTGGCTCCTTGCAGCTACTACATTCTGCCTTGAACTCCTACACGTGAGTCAGGATGCATCTCCCCTCTCATCCACAATATATTTCTCTTCTCCTGGTGGAGCCCAGCCCTGGAAACCAATGCAGTCCTCAGAACCATGCTCCCAGGAGCGCCTATCTCTTCCAACCTTGTGTAGCCTCTGCACTGCTGTTCCTGCCCACGGAAAGTCAGAGTGGAAACTTCGTTTGCCCATGAAATTGTAAGCTGGAAATGAGTCTTTATAGGCTTTTTCTTTAGTCAACAGAGACTCTTCTAACAGGCAACTTGGAACACGGAACTTCTACTATCTGCCTGGAAAGGCTTACTTCCCTCTATTGACCAGAGGTAGGCTGATGTGTCCTAATTAAGGCTATGTACCAACACTGACTAGTAAGAAATGTATCCCTTCTGCAGGCCAAAAAGAAGCTCTTACAAAGCCCTCTGAGTTGCCTCCTAGGAGTTGTTAGCTTTGCCTTGGCGGATGCCAAGTTGCAGTCATGTCCTCTCTAATAGAACCACAACACAAGTTCCAGGGCTTTGCAGACTTGTAAAAAGACAGAAGCAAATCCTTTCACCAGTTGAATAGAAAAGGGAAGCAGAAGGGAGAAAATGTATTTATGCATTGGACCCTTCTTCCTCCACAGCTCCATAGCAAACATTTGGATGTTGCCTATTTTTGGAACAAACAAAATGCAGGAAACACCATATGTTTCTGACAAAATGAACAACACTTGCTACAAAAAAAACCAACAACAGTGTGAATTAAAATACCTCTGAAAGAACATCAGGCCACATAAAAACAGGTTGAATTTTTGTTAAATGTCAAAAATAAGGATATAGCATATTTAAGTGTTAAATATTAAAACTAAAATAGATGTGTACCTAACTGGATCCTAAGCTAAGCTCCAAAAAAGACTTTAATTTTTATTTTCTGTGAGAAATCCGAAAGTAAGTGCTTATTTTAATCTGTCTCCATCCCAAGGCATCTGGGACACAACACAGAAGTTACAATAAATAACAGGTTGAGCACATCTTGACTTCTACTGTGTTGTGAGTTTGGTTTTTTTCCCTTACACAGTTTGATCTGAGCCACAAATTCCAAATGGTCATCTCAGATATTTTTGACTTGCTCAGCTTTGTTTCTCTGTAAATAGTGGACGGCAGTGAATGTACAGTCCTAATCTTTGCTCTATTGAAGCACCCCATAAATGGAGACCTTTGGATTAGCTTTTTAACTTAGATGGATGCTTCTAAACGTGCATCTGATGTCATCATCACTCAACACCATAAAAAGAAACTCTCTAGGGATGATACAGTGAAGAGAGCATCTTTCTACTTTGTGTGGGATGGCTCTTCTCTCAGTCCTTCTCAAGTGGACTAAGAAGATGGAACAGGATATCTTTTCTGTGATGCTGGTATTGTTATGACATATAGGCTCTGTGAACACTGCTAACATCCATGGGCTTCCTCTGTAAAAGTATGCCTTCACCTGGACTATCACCCACGCAACAGTACTTCAATGTGCCCTCAAACTAATCTAGGTCTCTGTTCTTGTTGGACTACCCAGCTAAAAAGCAGCTCACACAAGTTCTGATTTTGAAAAACTGGCAAAATTATGACATCACCAGCTGTTGTACATCATCCGTATGGAGAAAGAGCATCAACCTCTTCTTGGGAACAAGTGGCAATCCAGGCCATGGAGTTCGAGAATCTTGGGAAAGAAGAAAACTACAGTAATTCATGAGAAACTGCACAACCCCTGAAGCAACATGAGTGGAGGTCATGTTGTGGATATTTCTGACAACTTGGGCAGCTCCAGGTAGAAACAATGCTAGGTGGGTGGGTGGGCTGATAAGTGAAATAGGGATGAGGTGCCATCCTGGTAGCACTGCCTTCCATACCACCTGAGTACTCAGTATAGAGCTTAAGTTTGTTCAGTGTATGTGGTCAGGAAACCAGACCTTAAGAGTATCTCCGTCAGCTCTTTTTCTAACCAGAAGTAAATAGTCTAGGCCTCATCCACATCCTCCTATTTACTCATGTGAAATTGTATTAGAGCTTTTGGTCTTGGTATTGAGCTGGAAGTTCATGTGTTCATGTTCAGCCAACTGTGCATTATGACCCATGGATCTTTGAATTAGGAAGTCCTTAAATCTAGTCACTTCAGAGCACGTTCTGCTTTCCTGTGTTCAGCCAACTAAACTGTCCAGATTACTTGGGATCAGCAACAAAGCTGCTTAATAATTTATCATCCTCCCAAGCAAGTAGCCCTCTGTGATCTTCCTTAGTGATGAGTTATTCTTCTGCATCATTGACAAAGATGTTAAGTAGGAGTGGGCTGAGATACGACTCAATAAATATTCTCCATTTGTAATTATGTTTTTAGAACTGTCAGCCAGTTTTAAACCTACTGAATAGATGCCAAGTTACTTTTGTGTCATTCTGGTTTCTTAATCAAAGTTTGATGTGATACCAAATGAAATACGCAGTTGAAGTCCAATTCTATTACCTATATCAACCAAACCAGTAATCTTATCCAAAAAAGAGATCAAGTTAGTTTGACAAGATCTATTTTCATAAACCTGGGTTGACCGGCATTAATTATACTTCCCTCCTTCCATTCTTTATTAATCAAATCCCTTATCAGCTGCAGCAGTGTTTTGCCTGGGTTTGATGACAAGCTGACAGGTCTATAATTACCTGGGTCGTGCCATTTACCCTTTTTAAGCAGTGGCACAATATTAGCTTTCCTCATTGCTCTAGCATTTGTTCAGTGTTCTGTTAGTGAGGAGCCAAAGAACTGCTCCATTTTCTGTCAGAACTCTTCAAACAGTTTTCTAGGTTGGCTGATGTCTAACTTTTTTGTCTGTTTTTTTTTTTTTTTTTTAATGCAGCTATTACTGCAATTTGTACTGAAAGGTACTTCATGATCATACTATGATTTCATTACATCATTGAATTAAGTATAGCAGGTTTTTTTTCTTCAATTAATTACACCAAAGGATTATATACTGAAAATTCCTTCTTTCTCTTTATTGCTGTTATTGGTATTTACATCTTTTCTTCTTACTCTCTGTATGTTGGAGCCACATTTAGGATCGCTTTTATTTTTTATATAATTTTCTATTGTGGTCATTCACTTTGAATTACTGTGTGAGTTTTGAAGGAGAAGACTTCCAAAGTTACCTACAATTTTCTTAAATGTCTCAGCATCTTTTAAGTGAGCACATTTCCCAGGGTCCGTCACAACACCTTTATGACTCATCCAAAAAAGCTGAACAATCTGGGCTTCAGAGGCTCAGCACATGCTGACTTCAAGCATACTATCCTGGGGGAAAACATGGTAGTGGTACAGCTTAAGGCCCAAGACCCAGATAGGTCTTTTCTACCAAAACCTGTAGGATACCCTTTAGAGTTGTATTAATGATCTCCTAAAAAAAAAAAAAAAGAAAATAAGTAAAGATGGGGATGAGTATATTATAAATGTAATCAAATGATTGGAGAAAATTCTTAAATATCATAAACTGAAGAAAGAAATTATTTTCTTGTCTCAGTGATATGGGAGGGAGATATGGGAAAGCAAACAAACCACTGCTCGTGTTCCTCCTGTTTTATCAAGGAACATTTTGGTTTTTGTCATGTTCAGACATTAAAGATGTCTTTTTGATATGGA
This sequence comes from Odontophorus gujanensis, assembly GCA_013399175.1. NCBI lineage: Eukaryota > Metazoa > Chordata > Aves > Galliformes > Odontophoridae > Odontophorus > Odontophorus gujanensis. The sequence goes on along the minus strand of VXAB01008349.1, from coordinate 80,061 downwards.
GAGGAGAAAGAAGATCGTTGTTTTGTGTGAAGTTCTATTGTTTTTTAGACATTCTCCTGCTTTGGATTAATGGTACACTGCACATAAGAAAGCAACCTGTGTCCTTTAGGGGAAAGTGTATGGGAGTGGGCAGGGTGGTGGCATCAGGGAAGGAGTGGGAGCCGGCAAGCACTCAGTATGTAATCAGATAAAATGAGCTGCTTGGTATTACTGTGTAAGCATTGTCCAAGCTCCTAGCATCTTCAATGGGCCAAAGCACTCTCTTCATTTGTCACCCCAGTGCACCTTTTGTGTGAATAATTTCCCATTGGTATTACCTAGAGCTTGGAGTTGATAGCTGACTAGCCTCTTTGCTTGTACTATTATTTCCAGCAAGCTTCATACATCTGCAATAAATCCAGGAGGATTTGCAAGTGGGCTGAGGAAGTATGAGTGACATAATGAGCTGATAAGGCCCAAGTCCCACAGAAACAAAAGGCTTCCCATTTTGTCCTGACAAGACAGGCATCTGCCTTGGAATTGATTTGATCAAGTTTTTACCAGATGACCCCAGAAGTTTATGCAAGTGAAGAAATAAGCCCCCAAGCGCTCTCACGCTCTCTAGTAGTCCTCCACATCAGTGCCAGGGATGAGAATATCTGTTGTGGGTTGGGTTGTCTGTTTTCATAAAACTGGATCACTGGTGTATTTAGAGGCTTTTTCTGCTCATGTGTTTACTGCAAAGAAACTGCAGAGGCTGAGAAGACAACTATTTCAATTGAGCATCTAGCAGGAAAATTTTGTTGCAAAGCCAGATAACAAGCTGCAGTACTATCAAGCTTTGATACACCCTGAAGCTTATGACCTAATGAGGTAAGGCATAATAACTTCCTGTAAATCCTTATTCTTATGCTTGAGCATAAGAAAACAGAAAAGCAAGAGACAGAATAAGCAAAAATCTGAAGGTTTGCCTGACCTTACAGACGATGATGATAAAAAATCAGTGGAAAATATTTTGGAGCATGTGAAACACACAAGTCTATTTATGCCTTCATAGAAAGGAAGACAAGTGTGGCCTGCTGGCTTGCACAAAGCATGGCAGGAAAGCATGACTAGACTGAGCCTCTGGGCTAGCAAAGGAAAAGCTGGTGTCAGAACACTACACATTTCTGAAAAGTATGGAGACTTGACATGGCATAGTTATTCCCTCTTGGCCTTTTCTGTTACGTGGAATAGCTTTTGGCACTGTAAACTGTCTGTCCCTACCTGCTATGATGGTCCCACCCTTATTTGCAAAGAATAGGGTAACATTTGCACAACCTAGGGAGCGGTGTCCGAAATATAGGGAAATCTGTGTTTATGTGTATGTGTGCAAGAGAAGAAAGGTGGAGAAGCGAATAGAAACTGGTTTCAGAACAAAGTTCTAATCTTGTATTTATAAGGTGTATTTCTTTTAAGGAGGAATAAATGGAGTTATTTACAATGCCTCATGGATGCCACACCTGGGAGTCGCAGGAGTGTCAGTTAGGGTGGCCTGTAAAATGAGGTGCCCTTTGGACACCTTTACCCTAGAAGAAATATCTTTTTCTATGAAACTGTGTTGCTTTACTTCTGTAGCATGGAAGCAGAGACTTACTCTTGAACTTACTCTGTACTTATACATAGAATTGGTGATGTGCTAATCTACTATACTGCGTACAGATTATGGCAAATATTGAAAACCTGTAAAATTGTTGAAAGGCATTTTTGATTGAGTAAGTTGCCATGATATTGTAAAGCAGTGGTTTGGAATTATTGCTGAGAACTTGAAGGTTTGAGTTCTCAGCCCTGATGTTCAAATGGCTAAGTCCAAGCATAAGGTAGTTTATACTCCAGCAGAGACAGAGTTACTTCAGCTCCTTGTAAATGGTGAACTGGGTTTAGTATTTAACAGAGACCCTGATTATTCTTTCTCTTGTAGTTTCCTTTCTATCTGTCTCATAAACATCTATGACTGGCCAGTCAACAGCATTACTTAATTGGCTGAAGATCCTAATCCAGCTTTCCTGAAGAGAAAAGCATCATACACACGGTTGCCAATTATTCCATTATCTCTATTGACAGCCTAGTATAGTTTGATGTCCTTCAAAGCTCTGACACAGATATCCCATGGGAGAGCATTGTCTTCAGTCAAAGCATGATGCTGAAGAGCGGTCATTTTCTGAGTCTGCTATCACTGTGCTTGCTGGCTTTGGAAATGTTACTTAATCTCTCCATTTCCCTATCTGTAAAATGGGAATAATGTATTGTTCAGGCAAGGTTAAGAGGGTTAATCCATTGATGGTCATAAAATGTTACAAGATCTTCTTTATAGCTTTAAGAACATACAACAAATGTAATCAAAAACTGAGTGGAAGTTATAGAGCTAAGTATAAATTGAGGTTGTTATTGGCTTCTTCCAGTTGCATAAGTTTTTCTCTTGTTTTGAAATGTTTTGAAATGACAAAGCTGAAGTCCATAGTACAATCTCACTTTTATCCTCCTTCTTGCAGCGTGACATGGCCTTTCAGAATACAACATAGTAGTATTTTCTTTAATTTCCTCTGATTTAGCCTCTGATACTTGGCTTTTCAATTTTAATAGTATTTTAATGTAAGAAATTTGCTGTATGAGATTTTTCGTTTACAGAAGCAAAGTAAACCGCCTTCCCCTCCTTGGGGGTGGGACCTTCTGCCAACACTGATGTGGCCCAAGAGTTCTGCATAGCCATGAGGTCCCCATGCCAAGACTCTCACCCTGGATGTGTTCTTCATCCTGTTTTATTTCCCTAACATCCTTTACCTGACCTTTACCTGACTACCTTTATCCATGCTAACCTGCTGGGCACTTTCCTTCCACAAACTTATGCCTGTTTTTGTGGGGCGTCTCCTGTGTACTTTATAAAGCAGGCAGGAGGAGAGAAGAAAGCAGTAACACAAAGCTGAGTCTGTGGATGGATCAAGTACTATAGGTGGAGTGAAGCTTGTAAACAAAGGAACAACGACTATTTTTCCTCTTTTCCACAATAACGTATCTTGTTTTTCTCTAATGAGACATTTTTTAGGTAGGATCTTACATACACTGCGCTAGAAAAGTGTTCCAGTACTGGCTACTGTCCTTTTTATTTCTTCTTTTAAAGGATTAAATTTTAGTTTTCCATCCTCTCTGAAATACTTAGAATGATTTCGGTTTCAATTACAATAGTTTATTTATTCCTTAACATTAGGGAAAAGTACATTATCTTTCCTGTACCTAAGACAGAAATGACCTTTATCATGCAAAGCTAAGTAATTTCTACACTTTGAAGACTTGATATTTGGCACAGGGTGACTGACCAGCCCAGTGTGAAGGATGCACTCTCTCACTGTCCTGTAAGGTTGGCCAATTCATTGCAGTAAATGTTTCAGTACCAAGGTGCTTCATACAAGTACAAACAAGAGTTTGACAGATAGTTTTTCTTAGGTTTTCCTCAGCTCTGTGCAGGCAGAACATTGATGGAGAGAGAGCATGACTTCAAATGCTCCAGCTCACCAGCTAGGCTTGCTGGTAAAGTCATGAGGTGGAAAAGCAGAGCCCAATGGGAGGCAAGGCAGAGGAGTGTACCTGGCTATAAATTACTGAGCAACAGTGAGACCCATGTTTGGATCTGCAGAACCCAAAGCAGCCTTTTAGGGTGACTATTATGAGAGGTACAAAGCACATGGGGCCCAGTTTCCCCTAAACCCAGTCTCTATGACTCCTACTGGGGGCAGTGCAAGCAAGCTTATATTGAAAGCTATGGAGCTGTTTTTAAACGGTTCTTTATGGAGGAGAATAATTAATTAAACAGGTGGTTCCATGAGCGGTGCTACTAATGATGGCTGCTTTCCAGGGTCTCTCTCTCGTGTGGATTTCGGGGCTGCAACAAAGGTTGAGCTCATGCTGGGGCCTTTCCCTCAATGAGGGAATTAATAGGGCCTCCCTCCCTCCCTCCCTCCCTCCCTCTACTCTGCTGCCTATTTTCATGAAACTTGTAGGTACTTAATTCCTGTCAAACCTCTACGCCTCTGTTGCACTTGGTCAAAATTGATCAGCAATTTCAAAACTTCCTGGGGATGGGAGGAGAATAAACAAAGGGAGAAAAACAGATGCAGGAGAAATGTGTCTGGAGAAAGCTCATTCCCTCAAGTCAAAATTATTGCCAAAAATTGTGATGGAAAATGACACTATTTATTTGACCCTTTGGCCATGTGGGATACCAGAGGGAAACAATAAGTAAGAGGGAGCTCTATGTTACTGGTGTGGCTGTTCATACAGTTTGGATGACTATGTTTTAAAAAGACGTCCTCTTTGGAATGGGGAAACGAGAGTCACTGAAAATCCTTTTAAGCCTGTAAAAAATGTCTGATAGAAGTACTGAGAGATCTCCACTTTTTTCATTTCTTTTGAGTGTGAGCTTTACTATAGAGTGTAAGTAAATTTACAGGGAGGAAACATTGGTTATTAAAAGGTTCTTCAACATTTCAAAACTGCTGTTGTTGAGAATAAAAGAAGTACGGGCAATGTGTAACCAAAACATGGATTTCAGAAATAGACACCATACATCTATGTGGAATTCTCCACATTCTAATATTTGAAATCAACAGAGGACATTCTTCCAGAAAACTCTACTCTTGTGAGATACAACTATTTGGACGAATTATACAGGAGTACTTGACAAATTCTCTGGACTTTTTATGAACCAAATCAAAGAAGAAATTCTAAGAGCCTGATCTATCCTTTAAAATCAATGAAATAGGAATGCAATTTTCCCTTTCTCATCCTCTTTTTCTTTGAAAGAGATGTGTCTCCCTCTTCTCACCCTCAAAATTTTCACATGGCTATTTTTTAGGACCACATTTCAAAGTGAAGTGGTAATGTTATGAAATATGTGGGGAGAAGAAATATGCAGATTTTATTAAATGTGACACATTTTCTTTTACAGTTTGATATTTTCCAGAATCGCCAGATGGCGCCAATGCAGATAATTCTATGTGATGTTTCACAGAGCGTTGAAACATCTACATCTTCCAAACCAACGTCAGTGTGCAAACAAAAAAGGGCAACTTGTGCAATTTATTGTAGGGAACATAGGTGTTGGATCCTGAGGCAGTGATCAGTACTAAGCGTGGTGCAAATCTTGTCCAGAAGCATTAGTGCAGTGGGTCTTCTTTGACTTAAATCTTTCTTAGATGCTATCCATAAGACAGGTGCATGAAAGGCCAATTGTGTCAGAAATTAGTTTACCATTTCTTTAAGTGTCAGAGTTTAATTTGGAATTCAGAAGTACGTTGTGCAGTAGTGACAGATCTTGGAGCATCTGTTGATTTGCACCCAAAAATAGAAAACCCTGTTGCTGTTCTACCATGGAAAACCAAGATATTTTTGCTTTTGTTATCATACAGATTTGGTTCATCTGGAGCACATAGGATAAGAAAGAATGGTATTTAGGCACCTGTATTTGTCCTTTTGTACTGTCTAGGACACAGTTGTAAACAATGAGCCTTCCCCCAATATAGGAACCTTTATTTCACATGCCTCAGAACACAACCTGAAGACAAATGTACTCTTTTAAAAAGAGGCAGATTTATGTTGTGAGCTTGTTTAGATAACAGTCAGAATACCACATTGCTACAATGTTACAAATAATTCCTTTTCTTTTTACAATAAAATAATGTTACTGATAGTAACGATGATTGTCATGGATTTATGATTTTTGGTATTGGTATTCCACATCATAACATCATGTAGTGCATTAAGAGTTAAAGAGTCAATCCTCCAGCTCCATGGATCATTGATAGTTCTGGGTATACCTGTCTCAGAAGAGAAGAACTAGATTCCCCAGAGGACTGTGTGATGCTTTGCGTTTTCACATGTTTCCGCTCAGAGGGAAAGATAAAAACTGTCTGCGGTCACGGGACACGTTCTCTTTCCTTTGGGATGGACTCAGCAGTGGGTGCTCGCTGCCGTCTCGCCTTCAGCGTTAGCGTAAGGCCTTCGGTTTATCGGACACTCTCTCTTGCTCACTTTATTTGATTTATTAGCTTCAATTCCAATTATATTGTACTACATTGTGTCATTTTGCTTTCTGATATCTCATTTAGTAAATTAGCTTTCCTCCTCAGATCGTTGCCGATGTTTTGTTTTCTAGGCCCATCTCCCTTTTCCCTTTCCCCCTTCCCCTTTCCTGGGTCTGTGGGTCTCCCGCACCAATTGTTGCAGAACCAGGCCGAACCAGCCCACTAAACTGTTGACAATGATGAAAATTCAGATTTTTTTCCAGGCCCCTTTTGTAGACTATTACCTGTTTCCCAGTTCTCAATCTCAGTGAGCAGGAAATCTCAATGTTTTTTACCCATCAGGTCTTGAATTGGCCAGCAGGTTCCCATGAAGTGAAAATAAAGTCTCTCTCAATTGAAGACAGGAAAATGATGAAATGATAGAAACAGAATTCTGGAACACAGAGATAGATGTTAGAAGAGAACAGATACATGTAAAGAGGAGTTCGAGTGCAGAAGTGCTGTGTACAATACCATTTGGAGACATCACAGGTTCTTTCATTTTTGAGCTCATCTTGTGTTTAAGGTGTGACCTGTCTTTCCCTCCAATTTTCTCATCTTGCTATCGCACTATGTTTGGTCTAAGGAAATAGGGCCAACTTCATGCAACCCAGTAACTAAAGGTCCTTGACTTCTTGGATGACAGGCTTAGCAGCAAGCCAGGAAAGTAGTGATAATTGAGAGAGAGGAATTGTGTACAGTATTTTAATGATCCAATATTTCCTACTTCATCTCCATCAGGAGAGAGAAATAGGAAATGGTGAGCCGTGTTTATGAAACAGATAATTAGTTCTGGAAAAGTCTATGTTGGTATAACTGTCTGATCTTACTGGAACAAAGCAAGAGGGATTTGGCTTCTATTGATTCTTCTGAACTTGGGAGTACATACGGAGAATGCTGCTCTGCAGAACTCAAGTCTAAAGAGGTCCTTTTCTGGGACAGTTAAAACAAACAACAACAAGCCCTTGCCACGCTCCCAGACTACTGCCTCACCAGGATGGAGCTCTTATGCATTATACATGTTAAACATCTCCTATTCAAAGCTGACTTTGACTTTGTGCCCTGGGCCAGGTGAAAAGACTTTTCCAAATAAGAAAGAATAAGAAAAATAACACGAAACAAAACACAAGAAGTAAGCCATAAATTGGAATTTCCATAAGAAGACGTTTCTGTGAGCAGCATTGTTGTGCCTTTTAAAAAATAGTTTTCTTTACGGTAATTTTCAAAAATGCTTAAGGAAAAGTGAGGAAAAGAGTTCTTTTATGGGCTATTTTATCCTTTTTTTGTCCTCTCTTGCAGTCGACTTTTTGGCAAAATGCTGCATCTTCAGCCAGGAGAAGTTGGCGAAGTACAAAAGGGCTTTTGAAGCGGTAAGTGTAAATTCAGACTTCTTTTCTTTTCTTTCTTCCTTTTTTTTTTTTTCCTTTCCCTCTCCCCTCTCCTCTTGTGTCTGTAGACAGTTAAGCAGAAATAATAAGCACCATTGCTTGCAGTACACGTCCCATGAATTACGCTGACATCAAATGTAACTTTAGAATGGAGGCACGCTTTATTCTTTTTGACGAACTGTTCCCCTATCCATTCTTTATTTACATGTCGTGAGCCTAAGCGCTGCACAGCCAGTCAGAACACACACACAAGAGGGGGGAGAAAAAAGGAGGCCATTAAACAAATTAAAAGGGATGGGGATGACTAATACAGTACTCTTGGAATCTGCAATTTGATTAGTCTGAGTTTAATACACAAAAGCAGCGCCGAAGCAGGAGGGGAGTCGAAGTGCTCTTTAATAACCTTCTACAATTAAATTATGGTGATGAATTTAACTATTCTGTGCTTCTGAAGGGGTCTTATTATCTGATTGACTCTGAAAGAAAGTCAGTATTTAACCAGGGTTCTAGAGTCCAGCTATTGGAAGACATACAGTAGTTTTATGCATTAACAACTATTTTGTTTTGCTGTTGTGTGCCTCTTCCCATTTGAATTCATCTGTGATTTGAGAAAGATGGCTCTTGTGGTTATTCCCACTGCTTTTGATGGGAGTTTATGCTAGCCATTTTACTGTACTGCCTAGAGAGTTAAAACGAAAATTGCAAGGTTGGGTTTGTCTCCTGTTCTGTATTTTCATTTGTAATTTGTAATTTTCATTTATAATTTTAGACTGCTTTCCTCTGCTGGCCCTCTTCATTGTCTAACAATGCATCAGTCAAACGTAGACTGTAATGCATGCTGGGTTCTTTAAAAAGGACTTTTACCATTAAATGGCAGTAACATCATTCTGCAGCTTATCCTGACTTCTGGTTTTCTTTCCGCCCTTTCCTTCACATGCTTTTTCATATGCTGAAGACTGAGTAAGATGTTTCATGTACAAAATACTAGTATAGAGAAGAATTGAATGCATTCCTTAAAGTACTATTTTTCTTCTACTTCTTTTTTTTTTTTTTAAATTCACTAGCAAGTATATTTTCTTCAGTTCTTTGATCTTTCTGAGAGAGACAGGGACAGAGACTTCAGAATTAGTCTAAGGTCAAAATCAGAGAGCTGTCTTTATTCAAAATAGAGGGATATGATAAAGGCAGAGTCCGAGTGTTCCAGCTTTTACTTTTAATGGCCAAAATGCTGGAGCTCTGCTGCCGAGTTTGATCTGAATATTTGGAGAGGATCTAGGCTGAGGGGATGAAAAGAGAGAATTATGCAGAGTACTGACTATTCAGCCAAGGCCTTATTCTGATACCTATTTTCATGCTAAGTTGTATATCTTTCTCTGCCAGTAGTTTTGTGAAAAAAAAAAAGAAAAAAAAAAAAAGAGCTAAAAAAAGATACTATTTCTGGTGCTGTTTGAGTGAGAGTGCTATACCCAGTGCTTGCTTTGTTCCTGCACACGGCGGCCGAGCACAAGGCTGGGTGCTCTGCCCACTCCAGCTCCTCTGGCACACACAGAAGCAGGGCTGGCCCTGGCTCCTGGGGCCAGATCCTGACATCTCCATTCAGGCTTTACTCAGCTGGCTGGCTCTGGTGAATGAGGCTGGGCAGCAATTTAGACCTCTGTCGGTGTGCAGAGGAGGGAAGGGGCTCACACCCTCTCTCACTGTGTTCCCCAGAGTGCTCCCTTCCCCACTGGCAGGTTGGAATGAGTGGGTCTGGGGGATGCTTGCTCTCCTCTGGTGGCAATTTGCTGTGCTGTTGTTTCACAAACTGATTTGAGGACAAAAGCAACTCACTGTGAATAGCAAAGTGGCTAATGCAGCTGAGAAGCACACAGCAGTGCTTCTAAGTGCAAGCAATGTCTCTGTCAGTCTGATGTTGGGTGTCCCAAACGGCTTAGGGAGTTTGAAAATTGCTGACTTAAGTTGGTTGTCCCCAGGAAATATGAAAGCTTCTGGAGACTATTGCTGCAGAAATGAACAACCACATCCTTTCATTTCTGTGGAGAGGAAGTGGACACTTGTGACATGCAGATGGTGAGATGATTTCTATCCATCCCTATGTCAAGGTATTTTCTTCACCTGGAGGGATTCTCTGCCACTGGCTTAGTCTCCCGACACTGGTGATCTCTATTGCTCCATTAACCACAATGCATCCGTGGACAGCTCGTGTGCATTCAGAAGCTCTGCTGTTTATATTACGGCATGACTTTCACTCATGATGGTCTTTTTTACCTCTCTGAAAGGGCAGTTAAGAACAAGTACTTTAGGAAAAGGGCACTGCATAATTGTTTTGTTATTGCAGTGTGTTGTTCTGTCTTTAACAGTAAAATCCTTCCTCTTATTAAATCACATCAGAAACTTCCTTGTGAGCCAATGATGACTGGAAAACATGATGTCAGTTTTTAACAAGATGCCAACCAGAGGTTTAAGAGAGCTGATTTTCATCAGAAACTTTTATATGACTTGCGTAGCATAAAAATACATTGCAAGTTGCATCTGTGTCTCTTGCTTGGTGAAAAGGGCAGCACACTGCATGAGACCTGGGGATGCTGGGCTGAGCAATGCTTCCTTTTAAGAAGATTGTGCTCCCAAATTAACTTGTTCTGATGCTAAGCATAGTAGAAACAGTGCTGCTGCTAAGCAGAACAATTGCTTTTCCTTTGTAGTCTGCCTGCTGGTTTGTTCAGGCCTGCTTTGTGTTCAGCCTTGGCTGGATCTGGGACAGTGGTTCAATAACTGTGAAGCTCTGTGTTTAGATCCTAGCCAAATCAGTGACACACAAAATCAGGGCAGGCAGTGAATCCTGAATGTGCCAGGTTTGGGAAATCAGCCCTCCAAATAGATGAGCCAATATCCTGTATTTATTTTGCTCTTCTCTGTACCCACTGCATTTGCATCTGGGTATTTAATACGTCTTTCCAAACAGCAACACACCAGCCTTAAATTAAATTCCCTAGTGTGGATAGCAAAAACCAGGCCCTTCCATCCCTGTGCTGTTCCAGCAGCAACCAAACACAAAACCATGCTCCCCCCAATCTACTTACCTCCTTTCTCCCTCCCCAAAAGCAATTTGACTGAAAGCAGCATTTAAATGAGGATTTCAAACACTGACTCAAGCTTTCTCTTTAGCTCACCATGTGAGAGAACCGCACAGAGTAAATGGTCGATTGCAATGAGCATGCCGGGTGTAATTAGCTTCAGTATTTGCTGGGTATAGAAGAAGAGAATGAATCAGATGCACCTAAAATAAGTGCAGTAGTAATAAAATAAGGGTTAAAATTAGGAAGAATTTTACCAAAAAAAAAAAAAAAGAGCACTTCTACCTCTTTCCCCTTCACTGGCCATGGTAGAGTCATGAAGCTGGGAAGTCTATTTAGTATGCAGAAAAAGAAGCAGGGAAACATGGCACAAATGATTTGGTGAAAGGGCAAGTCAAAAGAAGCAGCTTGATCTAAACAGGAATCCTTCCTTATCCAGCCCCAGGGGTGCCCTATACATCACTGTGCTCCTGTGGGTGTTTCACAAAAGGGACCCTGGATCCAACCCTCTCTCTGATTGTGGCATATGAGGCAGGTTTTCAAAACCATGTTTTCTCTGCAGGTAAGAAATCTTGTCTAATATCCAGTTTACTTTTCCTCTTTCCTCTTTCTTACCTTGGAAATACACATGGAGGCATATATATATTTATTTGAGCCACAGCTGTCCATGGTTGACCAAAGCAATCCCTTCAGCCTCCCGGCAACGTCATGCCCTCTCCTAGTTGAAGGATTTCCTCCTTCTAGGGGGAACAGTGCAGGCAAGGGAATGGGGTGGGCAGGGCCAGGGGCTAGCTGGCAAGGCCCTGTCCCAGGGCAAGACAGCACAGTCCCTGGTCTGATACAGTCCACTGACCGCAGATACATCCACAGTAATGAAGCAGGTCTGAGGTCAAGCCAAGAAGTCAGTTTGCAGGTCAGGGTCAATGATGTAGCTCAGGCAGGGTCCAAGGGTGAGTGCTAGAGCTTAAACACAGCTCCTGGGCCAATGGGTTAAGGTCCTGTAGAGGTTTCTCACAGCTTCTTCTATGAAATCTGATCAACTAAGTTACCCAGCCAAGCTGTGTCAGGTTGGAAGGGGATAACCAGAGCTCCAGCTGTCATTACACATCAAATCTTTTCACTGCTGCTTAATACTGGTTCTCTTCTGTAAATACCCCACAGACAGCAGATCTTATATCACATTTTTACATCCACACCATGTTACTTCCTCAATAGTTTTACTTTTTTGGGCTGGCCTTGCATGAACTTCCACCTTCTCTGTCACCGGGATTTTGCATGTCACAGAATCACAGAACTGTAGGGGTTGGAAGGGACCTCTAGAGATCATCTAGCCCAACCCCTCTGCCAAAGCAGCTCCCTGGACCAGTTTGCATGGGTAGGCATCCAGGCAGGTCTTGAACATCTCCAGAGAAGGAGTCCCCACCACCTCTCTGTGCAGCTCCAGTGCTCCGTCGCTGCACTGTGAAGAAGTTCCCACACACATTTGTGTAGAACTTCCTATGCTTCAGCTTGTGGCCATTTCCCCTCATCCTTCTACTACACACTACTGAGAAGAGTCCAGCCTTGGCCCTCTGCCTCCAGCATCATAGACATTTATAGACATATATCAGATCCCCTCTGAGTCTTCTTTTTTCAAGGCTGAACAGACCCAGGTCTCTCAGCCTTTCCTCATAAAAGAGGTGTTCCACATCTTTTATCATCTTTGTAGCCCTCCACTGGATTCTTTCGAGGAGATCCCTGTCTTTTTTGTACCAGGGAGCCCAGAACTGGACACAATACTCCTTTTGAGGCCTCACCAGGGCAGAGTAGAGGGGGAGGATCACTTCCCTCGACCTTCTGGCCATGCTCTTTTTAGCACACCCCAGGATACCATTGGCCTTCTTGGCCACCAGGGCACACTGCTGGCTCACAACCAGCCTGTTATCCACCAGGACTCCCAGGTCCCTCTCCTCAGAGCTCCTCTCCAGCAGGTCACACCTCAACCTGTACCAGAGCATGTGGTTATTCCTCCCTAGGTGCAAGACTCTACACTTGCTCTTGTTAAACCTCACCTGGTTCCCTTCTGCCCAACTCTCCTGCTTGTCCAGGTCTCACTGAATGGTAGCACAGCCTTCCGGCATGTCAGCCATTCTTCCGAGCTCTGTATCATCAGCAAACTTGCTGAGGGTGGACTCTATCCTCTCATCAAGGTCATTGATGAAGATGTTGAACAGGACCAGACACAGCACCATCCCCTGAAAAACACCAATAAGTACATGCCTCCAACTAGACTCTGTGCCACCAATCACAACCCTCTGAGCTCTGCCAGTCAGCCAATTCTCAATCCACCTCACCATCTACTCATCTATTTCACACTTCCTCAGCTTTGTTATAAGAATGCTATGCAAGTCAGTGTCAAATGCCTTGCTGAAATTAAGGTAGACTACATCCACTGCTCTCCCCCCGTACACTCAGCCAGTAATGACATCATAGAAGGCTACAGGTTGGCTGAGCATGACCTTCCCCCGGTGAACCCATGCTGACTACTGCTGATACCCTATGTAACAGTAGAAGTAACTATTGTTAACCCCAAAATAGTCACTGTTGGACATTTATCTCCAAGTTACCCCTCCATTCCTCAGTAATTCCCAGTGCTGTGAGAGACAGAGCCTTCTCCAGTGCTTTTTAACCTTTTGTTAAATGAATGACTGCTTCTTCTGCTGGCCGTTTGCTCACCTGAATCTGGTGTTGCTGGTCTGGAGGAGAGAAAAGACTACAGGACTCTTATTTCAACAGATCAGCAGTACACTGTGAAAAAAGATAGCCTGCTTAATTTGTTTTTATTTCCTTCTGTGCATTTCATTTATCTTGCCCTTTCCATCTAGTCTTTCAAAGTTAAAATAATTGTAATTGTAGGAGTCATTTTTTGTTCAGAATGTTGCATCTGCAATTAAGTTTAGATGCTGATTCTAGTTATTTGGGCTGCGTTTTAAGAAACTGTGTTGGTAAGTAAAGATTGTCTTGCTTACATTATGTTGCAGAAAATCTGTTGGCTTGTATTTGGGTAACGAAGGTGTTCTGCCTTGCTGCAGAGATAAAAGGCCCTTTGACAGAAATGTAAAGACATCATGGTTAGGCTTAATAAACTAAACCATTACAAAGGCAAGGTTGGTTCTAAAGTTTCAGTTGTTGAAGGCATAGATTATATACAGGATATTTTCATTTTGTGGGTGAACAGTTTTGAATCCAACAAAGTTCTTCATGGATAAATATTTACTCCCTTTCAAAACTTTGGATGATATGAATTTGGGGACCAGCTCCATATCTCAGGCACAAAAGCACCCCTGTGCTTTGTCACAAATTGTACACTCCTTAGGTGAGTAATGTCCCTTCTTGGCTGATTTGTCACATTCCCCTTCCCAGTAGTTCCCAATTAAAGTCAAACAGGGTAGGGGTTAAACATGGGAATAAGCTTTCCAAGAACTGGAGAGATCAGGTGTAAACGAAAAGTTCTATACAGTGTCTTGTGGGGCCAAAGTGGATTTTTTGGTTGGCCTGAGAAATGGCTGGGTTAAGACTGTTCTGGAGGAAGGAGGTGGGGCCCTGCTATGGGAACAGTGGGAGGGTGGGCTTAAGCCATTTACACTGACATTCTTCTCAGATGAAGTGCCATTGAAGAACAGCCGGGGTTTTCTGCCTGTTGGAAATGCTTGCAGAAAGTGTAAATGTTGGGTTTTCCAGGATAGATGTTTGTGAAACATGTCGTACTGGTGTCATATATCACTGAAGTTGTGAAAAAAATGTGTATTTGCATGTTTTTCTAAGAGAAAAAGAAATTACATAAAACTAAATACAGGATTACACTGGCATTGTGCTACAAAACTGTGATGTTCACAAGCGTTCTGACTTTGAAGGACCTGCTTTAACATTTCTGAGTGTTCAGAGTTGGCAAGCTAGTCCTAGTCATTTCCTATGTACCCTATCAGTTACTTTCTTTCTATACTATTTTACTGCAAAGCTCTTCTCCAAGACATGTTGAAAGGTGTTTTCCTGTCACAGTTACATTAGTTTCCTGACTGGCAACTGTACTCACTCAAATGCACTTCCAAACAACGAAATCTTTGTGGCTGAGTCTAACAAAAGCCTTAGTTCCTAATGTGCTACCAGGCTCAGGTGCAAATGACCCTCTGGTGCTTCTAGTGTCAGTAAGACCTGTGTCATCCTGCAGTCCAAAGGCTGTCTGAACAAATTTGTCTGGCTAGAAAGGGCAATTCTGCGCACTTTTCTTTCCCCTCAGAGTTTCTAAAGTGGCAGTGCTTGTGACGAACCTCATTCAATACCTGCCTTGCTGGTGCACAGAGAGCAGGTTTCCCATGAGCACCAGCAAGGGCAATGTCCCGGAGTCCCATGGGAGCACTGCATGGTTCCTGAAGCTCCTGCTCATGTAGGGTGTGTTTGCCTTGTATTTTAACCTCTCACCTTTATTTAGGTGAAAACTTATCAGAGCAGAGGGTGGTCTGTGCAACAGTGCCAGAGCTGTCCGTCACAGACTGTGGTTGTGTAGCATGGGTAACATGTGCTTTCCCTTGTACTGATCGGTAATGAATTCATTAGTATTGGCAAGGGATGTGAATATATGGCAATAACCTAAGCTTATAATAACCTGAGGGTAAGTATTGCATCCTTTTCTTTCTGGTGCTGTGCTTTCTTTGTTGAGAATTTGCAAAATTCACTAGTAGTCATCCATCAAAATATTTACTGGCTTGAACAGAAAGAGATACTTGCATGCATGTTCTGAAGGCAACAAACGAAGGAACTGAGCTTTAGTAGTTGGAGGTATAAAAGTTGTCCCCTCAAAAGAAGGAATTTGTCTCTATTAAAGAAACTTCATGGAAATCTTAGAGCTGACAACAGCGTACTAGCACTGTTTGTTGTTAAAACTGAATAGAAGTTACTTCATCCTGGGTAGGATCTAGAAAATGCCTTCTATTTCCTAGCAGTCTTATGCTCATGTGTGAAGAACAGTAGCACATTGCCTGAGAGGAGTGTCTCTGTCCACCTCTACTGCACAGAACGCAGGAAGTCACAGTTCCCTGATGATTCTGCCTATGCATCTCTGATACACCTGTTGCTACTTCTGTGATATAAAAAGCAAACAAAAAAATCCTTGTTGATTTTTTTGTTTGCTTTTTAAAAATTTTTTGTTTGATTTTTTTTAAAATTTATCACCTCCGGATGATAAATTTTAACCTAAGGCTGTGACACACTGCTAATCAAAGCTCTGCTTTTGAAAGTCCATCACTTTTCTCCGGCTTCATCTGAACATCTCTGTTCACCCTTCTGAGAAGGCCATGGCTTGCTGTCTTTGGGGGTGCCTGCCAAGGTCAGGCTGTGGAGCAGTGCTGATTGTGGTCACCTCCCTCCATCCTCCTTCTCCTCTTGCTCTCTTTCACTTTCCTAGGACATAAGGCACAAAAGAAAACTACACTTTTCAAGACTGTTCAGTTTGCTTTGGGCTGAAATGTGTTTTCAACTGAACAATCACTTTCTGTGCAGACAGTGACAGCTCAATTGGTTCAAGGAGGGGGCAGGAAGGGGTGCTAAGGTTTTCTTTCACTTCTTATAATGGTAAACCATGTCAAATGAGACAGTTGAGACAACATCCGGTTTGCTTGTCTTGCAACCTCGACCAGAGTGTGAAATACTGGGACAGCAGCAAAGTGTCTACATCTCCCCAAAGCTGGAGAATACTTCACACACAGCTTCTGCCCCTCTACTCAGTCAGTGTGTAACCTGTGGAGCACTTTTCTCTGCCTGATGGCTCCCTTGGGTGCCAGGTTTCAGACCTTAAGCTCTCACTCGAGCAGATCAAAGGCATATTTGAAGGAGTTTGCTAAGCTTTTGCATTTACAAGTTCCATACTCGGGATATAAAGCTGAAAGAAGTATGATACTCAAGTTTCAGGATATTCTGGTTCTGTTCTTTCACTCTAGGCTTCTCTTCCTTGATTCTTTCCCTTAATACTATTGCTACATTATGGTATTGATTGAACCACAAACACAAATAGATGCAGCTGGTGAACTTGAGAGCAGGGGAGGGAATCAGCAATTTTGTGGTTACAAATATAGAATACCTTTATATTTCCTTCTGAATCTCTTTCTCCATAAAACACAAAACAAATTCTTCTTGTCCAGTCTCTGCACACAGAAGCATTTTATATTCTTTTCCTAGTTTGTGAACAAGAACAGCTTTTAGTATAGAGTAAGCTCTTTCAATTTTTAAATATTGCCTTTACAAGTTATTTTGGGAGATTATAAGTCTGACGAAAACTTCTAAGAGGCCAAAGTGACTTCTGAGCTCTGCTTCAGGAAAGTAGTTTTATCCTTCCCTATCATGACAGAGTTCTGATCTCACATCTCTCCAACATCTTGAGAACCAGTAAACAGAAGGGTGTATACTAACTTTTAAGTAAGCTTAAAATTATATACTGACTGTTGAATCTGATGAGGGAATGTTTTATATTGATCCTATAATAGAATCATAGAATCGTTAAGGTTGGAACAGACCACTAAGATCATTTAGACATCAACTTCCATACCTACCATGACCACTAAATCATGTCACAGGAACAGATGAGACAGTATGCCAGTTTGCCTTTAGCAGATGAGCCTGGTAAAACTTTGAGTGTAACAGAAAGACATGCCACCACCATGGATTTTCTCCATGGGGCATTTATTTAACCTAACTCATGTAAACCTCAAAGTAGGATGTATAATTATTTGTGGTCCAGAGCAATCTAATTCAGCTAGATGTGAAGCAGATTGGGCCCAGAAACCCAACAGCTTTGTTAGAAGCTGTACATCCTAATTTGTTGGGAATGAGATCTGTTCTCAACTTGAGCTCAGCACTGGCCTAACTGTGGGTAAATTGTTCTGAGACCCATGCTGGTTGGTGTGGGCTGTGGCACTCTGGCCCATGTGGATTTACCAGTTCACATCTCCATCAGCTGTGGCACCTTCTGCTGTCCTCCAGTTTGTGATGCAGATATGGCTGTCATCTTCTTTGCAACTTAATATTTCAAATCTAGAAAGAATCCTCTAGATTATTATAGTCTATTCCAGTCATGTTCTAGATGCTACTTATGATTAGGCAGATGAGTAGTTAGTCTCCTGTTTATTTCAGGATGTTTTGAGTTATGCTATCGTGTACCAGGGAGTGGTTAAGTTTCCTCCTCCTCTGCAAGGTGCTGTGGCCAAGCTCATTAGATTTGGTGAAGACCTCGAAGATTTTGTTGCAGGGGCAGAAGACACTTTCTGAAGACAGAGACAGTTTTCTTAGGCTGTAGGAAGAGAAGGAGCGTTAGACAGAGAGATGTCAGAGGGTGCACAAAAGACCTCTCTACTTGTCTACTGTAAGAGACAGTTGAGATGAAGAAAAAAAGAACAAAATAGGTAACAGTATAGTTTGTGAATGATTTTGAAGTAAAAACAGTTGGTTTTGGTAAAAGAAGCTGAAAAGCATATCAATTTTTACTTACAGAAATCTATTTTATCTGTCTGTGAGTCTTCTCCAGAAGGCTATAAAGACTCCTAGGCTCTACAGTGCCTAAATATAACTGACACATTATCTCACTGTGAAACTTAACGCACATTTGACTCTGGACATAAAGACCGGTGAGATCAGGGTATGTGTTAGCTCTGTGTAACATCAAGTTAAAGATTGTGACGGCAACTTCCTCTTTTCTCTCAACGTTTCTTAATAGTTTGAATTGTCACTCATATTTCTAATTCAGATTTGTTGCATTATGTATCCAGAAATAACAAACTGTTGAAGAAAGTGATGTGGAGCCAAAAAAAAAAAGAAAAAGAAAAAATGCTAAACTACTGTGTTTCTTTGCTTACTGGAGGCAAAGATTGAGAGTTCTTGAGGATTTCCCTCAGCTTGAAAGTGAAAGCAGAGGTTAACCATGCAGTGTCAAACCTACGCTTCCAAAACACTGGAGTTCCACTCAGAGGTGAGTGGCTAGTTTTCTGAAAACATAATATTGTGAGTGTCTTTCCAGGACGATACTGATGAAAATGTGTACTTGTACTGCTGGCAAATTTTGATCGCCTTGAAACATGCTGCTTCAGAAGCACTGATTAATGCAGGAAACAAAGCTAACAGATCTCTCTCTTGAAAAATGTGAGAGAGTGGCAAATATTTCCCGTATCATACCATGATAATTTATTTGTAATAATTGGTTGGTCAAAGCTTTCCTTAAAAAAGTGCACCAACTAATAGCAGCACTGGCACATGAGGGAAGTATTTATTTCTTAGACCATTCTCTATATAACCCAGCTATTAAATGAAATAGCACAACTTTCTTTTTCTTCTCTTTATAGTTCAGATCCAAAACCAAATAGTCAAAATATGTCCCACTGACAGAAAAAAAAAATCTTGACTGCATTTGGGAAAGTGTGTAACAGTGAGACATGAATCTCTGGAGCAGGTAAGAAGTGAGGTGTGGTAGCAGCACAGCAGCAGCACTTCTCATTGCTTGTTTCATTGGACATTTTTTGAAATACCAATGGTATTAAGAGTTTGAAAGGCCTAATGAGTAATCAAAACTCTGAAAGAAGGGAAAGACCGAACATCAGTGTAGAAATAGGAGGGTTTATCTTGGTTGTTGAGTAGGTAATTTTGTCCAAGTAGCTTGGACAGGCTGAAGAGGAAACATGAGAGGTGCAGTCTACTCATGTGACTTAAAAGTTATGTCTTTGCACAGACCTTTTCCTTTTTTACTGGTAGCTACATTTTCAAAAGTGACAGAGGATTTGTGATCTATCCCATTTTGGTCAACCAACTTGATTTTATGTAGAGAAGTCTAAATATAGCCACAGGAGATGTTACTTATTAGGCAACAAAAAACACTAGACAAGATAAATATGCATCAAATAATACATGGATTTAATTTCATACCTAACTATTCTCCCTGTATATTCCACCTCTGTTACTCCCTTTTATGTACTTTCTATGACAGACATACGTGATTGTATCCAAATATTTAGTACATGGAAAGGTATTAGCAAAATTTCCTAGTTCTGTGGTAGTGCACAAAACATTATATCCAGCATTAAAACTTTTGGCTCTTCAAACGATTCTGGTCTGTACTGATGTACATCAGTGGAACTGTGCCAGCTTCCCCCAGCTGAGACGTCGGCCCTTCATTGCTGGCCTTTTTACAGTTCTGTTATCATGATCCTGTTTGAACCAACCAGACATACAAACTCTGTTAATACAGAAAACCGGTACTAGGAAATACAGACATCAAGAAAAAGAAGTATAAAAACCTCTGTGATTTAATCCGAACCTTACAAAGGCGTTGTTTCTTTGAGCACTTCCTTTGAAAAGACTACCATTTCAAACAAAACAGAAGGAAATTAGAAGGAAGTGATTATGGAGACAGGAAATCTGAAAGCCATGAAACTGTAAATAAAGTGTTATTTGTACTACTGTACTTGGTGCCCTGCTTTGCATTCCCAGCACGAAATGTTAGACAAGGCTTTAGCACTACAGCAGGGACTAAGTTGTTTGGATGTTTTTTCTTAAAAAAGGTTCCAACATTCTGTTTCGTATGATTAAAAGAAAGTATTTTGAGCAAATTATTTTACGTGAAATTTATCTGGGCAGATATTTATTTGAACCATGTAGCACCATAGACAGTCTCCAACCCCCAGCACAACTTTGTCCTACTGCAGAGGTTATGACTTGTTCAGACATACGATGTGGCTTGATGTTAGTATTCTGAAACATTGGTTCTACAGCAGGCGCCAGTGCTAACATCATTATACAACTCATGTTGCACAATGACAGCAGCATTTGTTGTTTATTTTTATCAGATCTGTAAGGCTCATCTTTTCCATCTGTCAGAATTACTGTGTATGATCCATTAATGCTGCTAAAAGGGATGTGTTACACTTTATACACTTGGATCTCAGATCATGAACTACCTTTTCCTATAGAGGTGACAATGAACAAATGAGCACAGATTTTGATTACTTCCATTACGATATGTTTGCTTTGGCAGTGGTTACTGCCATATGAAAAGTGTAACAAGTAAAATTATCAATATATCTTTAGCTGTTTGTATAAATGCATTTAGAAAACATCCCTTTCCTCTGCCACCCTCAGCAAACATGTATTATGTTTTGTACCAGCAACAGAACACGTATCACTTGAGTTCAGCCTGAAGAAACACTCCGAAGCATGTGATCTTTTCAGGAGTTAAGGTCATTTGTTTTCATGTTGTGAGAGTTCACAGAAGTCCTGAGTGCAGCCATCAGCCCCCAAAACAAAAAGATGGCTGATAAAATTAAAACAAAATCCTCATTGTTGTTTCACATTGTTTCAGACAGAAACCACTGCTTGAAACTGCGGCAAGGCCTTCAGGTCCCACTTGTCTTTCACTTCCACAGGAAGAGGATCTGGGGGCTAAAAACTGAGCCTTGATGTTGAGCAGACATACATTTGGAGAGAGTTGCAATGAGTCTGGAGGTGAGACTTGTGATACACCAATGGTAGCATGTCTCAGTACACTGAGAAAACCAAGGTAACACCAGCATTATGTTTTGTACCAGTACGGTAAGCTCTGCAAGCATAACAAGTGGAACAAGCATAAGACCAGACGGAGACTGAGAGCAGCTGAGAATTGAGCTCATGTTAGCAGTTGTAGTACAGCTGGGTGGCACACCATACTAATGTTATTGCTGGTACTATTTCAACGGCTGCAGAGGCAGTTAACTTGATAATATGTCTCCTGAGAGCATTTTGCACCGGATATAGTTAGTCTTGTTTAAAATGTGGCCATGTGGCAAGACACATATAAAGTATCTGAGACCTACTTGCAATTTCTCACCATGCCAATGCCTTAAAAATTGCCAAACACCTCCTTTGCAAAGGGAGGGGGGAGGAGGAAAGGAAAAGGAGAGAAGGAAAAAGTTGACTTACTCCTGTGGTACACTAGAGAGTGTGCAACATAATACCAAAAGACAGAACAAATTGGGTTGGATTATTCAGTGATTTAGAGAATGTTCTCAAAGAGTCTTCAGGTCATAGTTGTTATGTGGCAGTGCTTGAATTATAGCTGCAATGTTTCAGTGCCTCCTTCAGCTCTCTTGATCCAAAGCGATTTTTGTTTTGTTTCACCAGTCTTGAGTCCTTGTCAAGTTCTTTAGTCACTTCAGTTAATATTTTGGGTTGGTTTTGTTTGTTTGTTTGTTTGTTTTGGTTTGGTGGTTGTTTTTTTGTTTTTGTTTTGTTTTTGTTTTTTTTTGCTGGTTATGCTAAATGGGCTTGTCTCTGCTTTTATCAGCACTTATTATCTGGCCTTTCCCCCTTCCCCCTTCCTCCTGCCTCCCTCCCATCCAAGCAAGGCAGCAATCTGTTCTTTTTAAACCCTTCATCATCTTTGCTCTCTCCATTTCTGTTTCCCCAGATTTTAGAGATTGTTGACTATTATGTAACAGATGGCCTGACAGACCTCCGACTCTTTGCAGTGATGGCTAGCTTGGCGTAGAAAATAGCAGCACTGGAGTAAGCATTCAGCAGCATAGACGCTCATGAATTTTAACTCCTTGGTGACAAAGGAATTCAAGGGGGTAAGAGCCAATCTATCTGTAGCTGAAGTAATTAGAAGATTTAGATGGCTCTCTAGTGCAGAGTATCCCTTCACTGTTATAGGCTGTTCATAGTAGATTAGGATAGTCTATGTCTCACTGATCTCTAAACCATAACTATGCTTCAAAACAATGGGACAACTTAATCCAGAAATTGAGACATTCAAGTAAGCATCAGTGAGGGCTGTTCTTTTGGCTTGTAATGAAAAGTACTTTGCAGCATCAAGCTGGGATGATGTATATCAGGCAGAGTTTGATTTTGATTTTTGTTTCTATTTCATTCCTCTTTAGCAGGGGAAAATGACTGCACCTATGCTGGTCACCAAAATGACCTATATTCCCTCTCCAAACACTTTACGCTGAAGGGACTGCCCTATTTGCCTCTCTTTATTTTCTTCATTCTTTGTCATTTTTGTTTCTTTATACATACTATAAAAGTTCTTGTAACTGTCTAGTTTTGGCAATCTAATGCAGGCTTTTTCTTTCTTTTTCTTTTTCTTTTTCTTTTTCTTTTTCTTTTTCTTTTTCTTTTTCTTTTTCTTTTTCTTTTTCTTTTTCTTTTTCTTTTTCTTTTTCTTTTTCTTTTTCTTTTTCTTTTTCTTTTTCTTTTTCTTTTTCTTTTTCTTTTTCTTTTTCTTTTTCTTTTTCTTTTTTTAACTTCTGCAAAGTTTCTAAATATACAGTTCCCTTTCCCAGAAATCCAACTGCTTGCCTTTTGGAAATATTTCTGTACCTGACCAGACAATGGAAACTTTTCCTGGTAAAGTAGAGGACAGGGGGGGAAAAGGCATTGACCTCAGAAGATCATCCTCTAAATAATCAGTCAGATATTCAAATCTGAGCTGGCATATATTATTTTAGAGATATGGTTAAATAAAATTATAACATCAGCACCAATGTATTGTAGGGGCAGAAGAGTGAGAAAGTAAAGATGAGGCCAAATAATCTTCCACTGAACAGAAGATAAGCAGAGAGTTGAGCTTGTAGTTTGGCTTCTCGTAGCTTCCTGTTGAGACTACACTGTATTTATATGCCGATCTGTGTAAACTAGCTAAAATCTTGCTGAAGTCCTCCCTTGTCTTCCTCATTTCCTTGGAGTACAAGAGAGCCAGGCGTAAGTCCCAGCAGGCAGTGTACAGGCAGGATAAGTGCACTGTGTGTCCCATAGCAGGGCCACCATCTCCACCATGACATGGCCAGAGATGCCATGCCCTCAAACTCATGCTTACAGCTGGGACTCCAGTTTTCTAGTGAAAACTTCATTTTCACTAGAATGTTTACCAATTTAACAGGAGAGGAAGAAATTTAGGAGTGGTAAAATAGCAGCTCTTCTCTTCTTAGATGCGCTCTGGCACCCTTGAAAATGAGGGATGCACTTTCCCTGCAGTTCGGGAATACATCTGCCATGTCACTTGTGAAAGAGCCCAATTCCAGCCCATAAAGTCTGCAAAGGATAATTACAGTATACATTTCTTGGCAAAATATATTTTGTTTTGCCTTTTTTTTTTTTTTGGTTAAATATGTGGTTGTGTTAAGGAAGACAAATGCATTTACCACTATCTTTGTTGTATGTTCTTTCAGTGCAGTCATCTTGATGAATTTTCTTCCAGAAAGAGTCTGAATTGTTAGAACCAAGGATTTCCTGAATTCTCTACAAAAATTAATGAATAAATAAAATAAAGTAAAATAAAATTATATACATACACACATACATATATATATAGTATATGTATATTAGAGTTAGGAGGAAAGGACAGTGACAAGTTGTATCTATAAGAAGCTTTTAATCCAAGATCTTCAAAAATAAAGTCTAAAGCTCAGCTTCTAGGTACATTAGTGAACTGCAGTAACTAGTTTCCTCACATCTTGAGATTCTGAGAGCAGCAGATTTTGCAGGCTCTCCACGAAGGAGCAGAATGGTGGGCCCTCGATTTAAAAAAAAAAAAAAAAAAAATTCAAATGCTATTTTTTGCCCTCTTTTCATTGGTGGGAGCGCAGCTCACGCATAATTTGCACTGGACCCTAACCCAGAGCTAGTCTACAGCCCTAAACACTCAGTAGGTGGTATAGGATATGCTAGAGCACCCAAAATCTCTTCAAAGGGCAATTACTGCTTGTCCACTCTCTCTGCCTATATGTAGGCACACACACATCTCTTCCTTCAGCACACCTCCAACCTGCAATCATTGCTGTAAGACAGAGACTCCATAGCATTTCTGTGACACAGAATATTGTCTGCTCCCTGCAGATCTTCTTGGTGTTGAGTTTTCCAAAGACATTTTTTCTCAAAGGGAGGACAGAATGCAGAGGACAGCCAGCAGCTCCAGACTCAGCAGGAGGTAACAGTCTGCCTGGGCTCTGTGAGTCCTAATAATGAGTTTTAGCAGCAATAAATATCTGTTTTAATTTGAGTGAGTGACAGTGTCCTAAATGGCCATTTTAGTAAGGTCTGGAAATTCTGAATACAAAGCATTTCTGCTTTTTTAGCCCGTAACAGCCAGTTAGTTGTGCTTAAGGTCAAACAGCAATGTCTGGTCAACAAAATCTTCCTCTTCCAAAACACCTTTGGCTGGGATAAGAAAACAGCATCCTTGTAAAATAGGCTTCTCCATCTCAGCCTATTGTTTATGCAGTATCACAGCTATGAAATAACTCCCCTAAAAGGAAAATGAGCATTGAGTCCTGGAGAGAAGAAACCTTGGTAAGCATTCCCATTGGCTGGAGATACAAAGCAGTGACAGGTTTTTATTCACTTTTATGGATTGTGTAGAGAAAGAGATGTGAAATGTGATCATCAGACATGAAAAATGAAAGTTTTGTCTGCAGCTCACAACTGCCCAGTGAGGCTGAGAAGCAGAGAGGGATGCGCTTTCCTCCCCACTGCCAACATGTGGGGCTGGAGTGCTCTCAGGAGATGTTCACCACCAGCTCTGGCCAGAAGATTGAAGTGGGGAAGTGACATGTTTCAGTGTATTTGTAGTATGAATAAATTTCTTCTTTCTTCTTTAGGGCTATCAGAGAGCAAAAAGGTAGCTTAGGGAGCTGTTACTTTAGCAAAGTGATCACCCATGCTCATACAGTGGTGGTTTCACTCCATGTGTTAGCTATTTGCAGCAGTGTTTCAGAGGCCAAGGTTTTTGGGGGGTTTTCAACTCCACATAACCAGACTGATGATGACATGGTTGCTCTTCACCTTGATGAGTCTATTCTGCCATTCTGGTGAAATATTTGGTATCCATGAATCAAAACAAAAAGTAGCCAGCTTTCATTTTTAACATAGCTATGGAAGTACTTTCCATGCACTTTTTTTTTTTCCCCTTAATAACACCCTCAAAATTCTTTCTACATAATACCTTGCAATTTAATAGTTTGTGGAACTTTTTTAATTGTTAATACAACTCTGCTATCTGAGGAGCACAGAAATGTAGAACCCTCCTGCTGAAATCACATCTGATATCCCAGGATTTCTCTGACAGGAATTATGCTGTATTTCTTTATTTTTTCCAGGCTAATGTTTA
This sequence comes from Odontophorus gujanensis, assembly GCA_013399175.1. Lineage (NCBI taxonomy): Eukaryota > Metazoa > Chordata > Aves > Galliformes > Odontophoridae > Odontophorus > Odontophorus gujanensis. Next base: position 54,371 of record VXAB01008349.1, on the reverse strand, counting down.
TACTGATGTGGACAGACAACAATAATGAAAAAATATGTATCTTTTTTGCATTATTTCTGGTTAAATCTACCTTGTTTAGGCAAGCCACTTTCTGAACTTCAGGAAGACAAAGACAGGAATAACCCATGTCTAAAATCAAACAGAGGCAAATGCAGCATGGTCCTTTGCTTCTTTGTGAGTCAAATGCTTCAGTCCACAAATCAACATCTGCAAATAAGAAAAAAAAATAATGAAAAAGTCGTTTTGATTGGGTGTCAAATGTTAGAACTACCTGAGGGCAAATAAATGTGAGGACCACATTTTTATCAGCCCCTTCTGATAATAATAGCCTGTTCTCTGGGGACAGACTGCTAGTGTTGGCCCAGTGGGTCAAATAACAATCCCCAGGCTCTCTCTCTCTTCCCCTGCTGTGACCCAGCCCATCTGCTTCTCTCTGGCCATATGGTACAGAAGTATCTGAGACTGGAGACACTATTGCTTTATGCATCTGAATGTTCTTTGCTTTCACTGAAACTTCACCGTAAACACATTCCTTTGAATATGCCCTGACAAAAGTTTTTGTTGGCTGTGGTGGATTTTCATTTCAGAGTTCAAATAAACAGCGGTGTTTATGTCAGCAGAGGATATCTAACAGATAGATGAGCAGGTAAGAAAGCTGATTGCGTGTTGTCTCCCCAGCTTACCCCAAATGCAATATTATCTAGTCTGCCACTTAAGAATTAAAAACAGACTCCAGAATATGCAAGAGGAGTTTTTGTTTGCTTTTATTATGCTTGTGTCTCATGTCTTCAGCGTAGTGTGATTGTGGTGTTGCACTGGAAAGTGAAGGCAAGAAGCCCATTGGGACTAGCTGTGCTGCACCAGAAAGTGCTCCTTTCCTCTGGACCTGACAAGGAGGTCCTGGGCATTGTGTCACAGCCTTACTCTGTCTGAGGAGCACACAGGTACATCCTCCCCGAGTGCACTGCAAACTTCCAATTAGGACTAATGAGGGCTCAGCCCAGGCAGCGAAAGAGGGAGAGACAATAGCATATGCACAATACTCCTTCTCATGTCCCTTTTACCAAGAGAAGGATGTAATTATTGTGTGGTCTTTATCATAACAAAGTCCACACAGTGGCTAGCGTCCTGGGGCCCTTTTCAGCTGGGACCTCTGGACATTGTTGCAAGCACCTTCATAATGGTGGTCTGAACTGGAAAATTTGAACAGGGATTATTGTACAAACATTACCCCAACAAGATGATTTACAAGTTCTTTGAGGCAAGTGTCCAGTGGCATAGTTGTCATTCAGTCTGTGTAAGGATTTTAAATAGTAATAAAAAACCAGACCTTCCTTCCCTGTGGAAGCTGGCTCTATATCCATGTAATTCCTTCCCCCTCGTATTTCTTATATGGTCTACACCTGTTTTCACACAGCCCCTATAGAATCTGTTAAGGAAAATGCCACAGAATTATGAAATCAGTGAGATTCTCTAGAAGAATGCAATGCTTTTGGCTACACCTTATTTTCTGTCAGTTTAACCTGTTGTTTCACAGTTCCAGGGAAGTACCTAAATTTTTTTCATTGTTTTATTTAAAAAAAAATTAAAAAAAGTGTTCTCTGCTATGATAAGCTCAACAAATCTTGAGAATTCCTTTCTGAAGCTGCTTTAATGCCTGAAAGTCAGAAAATAATTAACATATTTTCTTGGGACATCTGAAGATCTAAACTTGATTGAGAATCTCAGTGCTGGAATTTGATGTAGATAGGCTGGCCTTTCTGCAAACAATGAGGCTGACTGCCTGCTGCTCATGTAAAATAGACCCCCAACCTCATGATGTCAGAGTGAGTTCTGCGATGCCCTGGGACAGCATTTAATTGGTGAGCCCTCACCCTCTACAGCTACATCTATGTTTGCTAGAAGGGATGCTGGGGGAAGAGGAGATGAGAAAGAGGGAGGTGGGGAGGGAGGCTGTTTCATCCTCCTCCCTGCCTATTTTATGAGACAGTGAAGCTTACATTACCTGGAAGGAAGTACTAGCTTTTGCATTAGAACCATTCTATTTCCTCTTTTGCTTGGAAAATTTATACAGATAGGAATCACAGAATCATAGAATAATTAAGGTTGGAAAATACTTCTAAGATCATCTAGTCCAAGAAATGGCAACATATTTCTTAGGTAATATAACTGCATCTACCACTGACCTATAATTTCCTTCAGAAAGTTTACCCTTTTGAATGGAGAGAGAAGGCATGAAAGCAAACATTTATTTTTTATCTTGGTTCTTGCATTCAGTCTGAGTCTAGAAACCTTCCAGACCAGAGCTTCTTGTGTTAGATGCTGTACAGAGATTTTTTAAGAGTCATGTAATATAATCACATTTCCTTATACAAATAATGTCACACCAATTGATACACATTATAAATAATATCTAAAGTGAATTTCTCAACAATCTCTTTTATCATAGTCAACATGTACAGGCCTGGGGCCTCCAACACAAGATGCAGGGCTGTTGGAGCAGGTCCAGAGCAGGGCCACAAAGATGATCAGAGAGCTGGGGCACCTCCTCGGTGTTGAAAAATTTAGGAAGTTGTGATTGTTCAGCTTGGGGAAGAGAAAGCTCCAGGGAGATCCCACTGCATCTTCCAGTACTTGAAATGAACTTGCAGGCAGGAGGGGGACTGACTTTTACTTGGGTAGATAGTGACAGAACAAGGAGGAATGGATTGAAACTGAAAGAGGAGAGGTGTGGTTTAGATGTTCAGAGGAAATTCTTCACTCAGAGAATGGTGGGGCACGGGCACTGGCTGCCCAAAGATGATGTGGATGCCTCATCCCTGGAGGTGCTCAAGGCCAGGTTTGATGGGGTCCTGAGCAATCTGATCTACAGTGGTTGGCTGCCATGCCCATGACTGGGGGTTGGAACTAGATGATCTTTGAAATCCCTTCCAGCTCAAGCCATTCTATGGTTCTATGATCTATGATTCTATGAACATCTACCTCTTTCAGTACTGTTGTTCCTTAAAATGTACAAAAATATTTACAGAAAGGGTCAGAGTAATGCACTTCTGAAAACTTATATAATCCAATGTTCTATTAAAAAAAATCTGTTCCTGGCTCACTTTGTCATATATAAATATACTCCTATGTATACTACTATGGAACTAATATTGTTGTTGCAATATACTTTCCACTCATTAAGAACAAAATCTTTCTAAAACCCTAATGTCAGATATAAATACATTGCCAAATACTTTGGTCTTTGCTACTGTGGTCACAAATACACTTTTTTTTTGTTCATTTGAGGAGTTCAGTTCCTAATGGGAGAATTGTACAAGTGCCTTGGTCCTCTAAGCTTTTAAAAACAGCACTGCATATTTATGAAGCTTTTATATAGCTCTGTGAGAATCAGTACTCAACAGTATAGTCTTGAGTGAACAAGATTTCTTATAGGGTCTCAAACTAGTGCTAATCCAGTATCCACTTGCAAGAACAGGCCTACACATTGCTTCATAGAATGGCAAAACCAGCCCAGGTGATTAAGGGATAATATGCTCTTGGTGAAAGACTCTTACCCAAGCCAGAGAATAGCGATGATGCCCTCAAGCCAGACAGTTCACTTCTCCTGACATTTGGTTTTAAGTGCTTGACACTTTGCTGCTACATTTTCTTGTTCTCCGAAAGTATTTAGTACCAAGCAAACCAGGGAATCGAGTTGTAAGACTGGAATAAGGTTGGATGAACTGAACATATTAAGGACTGTGGAGTGGGGCTAATGAAAGAGTACGTTAAAAGTGTGAGTGGAAGCTTCCTCATGGATTAATTTCCAAACATGGTAAAAGATAACTGCTACTTTTCATTTTTTCTGATGTGAGTTTTCTACATAAAATCTATTTTTAACACAGATGGATTTTGGATATTTTCATACAAAAATCTCTATTAACATCTCAACACAGTCAGGATTTCTTATGGTTTACAAATATATCAGTGAAACCAAAATCAATTTGACACTAGTCTGTGCAATACAAAGACCAAGATGGGGTGCAAACTTGAACTTGCTCAAAGCTGAGTAATACTAGACTGTTATCTTGTCATTAAGAATTTATTTGAGTCTCTATCTGTTCAGCAACTCTAATTAATGATCATTTAACTGTACTGTCAGTCCTGTTTAAATCTGAGTGTTGCCAGTTGCTTCCTTCATGCAGGCAGCCAATAGGTGCCGGGGGAGTCGTCCACGCATAGCATTGCCCTAGTGGCTCTGGGCCTATAGCATCCCAGTTTAATAGGGCATTCAGGACTCGTTAGCGAGGAAACACATCAGGAGTGACCGCTCCAGTGCCACACGTTGCAACTAATAGCCTCCACGAACAGAATCTTTTCTGTTTCTGCTCACTTGTTTTTGAATCCTTTCAATGTCAACAAGTGGTCATGTCGGCAGGAGCCCACCATTCTCTCCAACAGTTTTATCCGTTGCTCTCCTGAGCCAGACTTGTGTCCTCCTCCATTGTTCCAGCCACAATAGAGCCTGAGCAATCACAAAGGCTTCACAGCCATTCATCATCAGCTCACAAATTCTGGGGAGATTACCCGCCAAACTTTTGGGCCATAGTTCTGGCATAATGTGTGAATACCCGTGAAATATAAATAGTTTCTGAAGTTTACACTTTTGTTTCAAATTCACAGAATGGTGGTCTGGGTGTGGGGACTGGATGGAGGGAATGAAGAGGAAATAAAATCCAATATTGCTCTGGCTAAAAAAAGAAAACATCCTGTGGAGGGGAGATAAGAGACAATGAGAAAGCCACTGGAATGAGAGGTGGAGAAAGGAGCAACAGGGGAAATAGAGGTGTGTCCAAAAAAGTGTAATCATGCTTTTGGCTGACAAATTTGGGAAGGGTCCTTTAGCTTCACAAGGAGGCACATACAGCTCTTGTATAACCGGACTCGAGGAGGCTCAGAAATGGAGTGCCCCTACGAAAGCTCCCCACACCTTGTCTCTTCCTTCCATTCATGCTAATAACCAATGTTTCTTCCTAGTTACAGGAAACATGATTGTCAAAAGGCCTGCCAGAAGCACCCAACTGCTGCTTCATTTTTGCATTAGGCCAGTGTTTAGCTTGTGTTGCACTGAGCACTGCACAAAAACATGCTGAAAGGCAAAACTCTTCCTTCTTATCCTGGCTCAGTGTTCTTCAACAGATAAGATGGGCACATTAAAAATGAATGGACATTTTACACCTGAAAGTTGAGATGTGAAGATAAAATGACTTTGCCAGGGTCAGACAGTAAAGGTCAGAGGTGAGAATCAAAGCTAGAATGCGTAAGTTCCAGTTAATTTTTTGTATATTACAATTGAACTTTCTTTTTTATTTCTGAAACGATTGGGCTGAATTGCACCTACTCAAATGCTTGGTAAATAGATGTGGGGGAACATTAATTTACTGTGTACTGGCTACTGTTCAGACATTCTTAATACACCCAAACCATCCTCCAAATACTCCATTTGGAGTGATGTGGAAACAATACACTGTGATCTTAATGCATAATAGTGTCATCAGATGTTTGCACAGGGCCTGACAGAGGGATTGCTAGGCATTTCCTCCTCTTTCTTATTTTGTGCTCTTTTGTGAACTTTACCTTTTGTTGATTTTGCCTGTGTATCGACTATTAGCTGTGTACTAGTCAGTGGGATTTTATTTTAGGATTATTAGGAAACCTGTGATAACCCACAGTGTTTTGACCAGAGATTTCTCTTGTTGACTTGTTCACAATAGTCTGAATGGAAAAAAAAAAACAACACACAAACACACAAACATTAATTTATTTTTGTTTGTTTGTTTGTTTGTTTTTCCAGTAAGACAGCACCTCCTGTACAACCTGGGCTGGTATTAAAACCCCAAGTGTTAAAACCTGTCAAACACATTTCCTTACAAACGTTTTGAATGAGGAGCTATAGCTCTCTCCATCAGCAAAGCTAATGGAAAATACTGTGAACATTTTAGGCCTTGTTTTATGTGATCATTGCCATTCAAAGGCTATCACAAAACGCTAATTTGATAAATGCTGAACTTCCTGTTAGCACATCTAAGACCTACTGAACGCATAAGAGAGCAACACTGAAAATGGGCTGAGTATGATTCTTGGTTATCTATTGTTTATATCTTGCTTGATTTCAGTGCAGTTACACCCAACTGATACTGCAGCAGGGCAGGTGTTTTTTCTTGCCTCCCATGGTGTAAAGATGGTATTCTTGGAGAAAAACAAATGCTGGCAATATGCCTCACTGCTGTTTGTAGTTCGGGAGTAAATTTATGAGCATGTTCTGGTGTTAATTTGAAACTAGACTAAAGCAATTCCACTGATTTCATTCATGTGCAGTGTATACAAGCAGTGTATACAGAGTCAAACTCCTTCATGAAACCCTTCAGTTCCAGTTGTCCTAATAATTACCATGTATAACTGTTGCGTGAGTCATCACTGGTGGTAAAATCTTTATGAAGCAGAGCAAAATAAATACCGCGAAGTCAAAGTCTCAGCTAACAGAGGCCTCTGTATAGGGGTTTGTTGACTGAAGGAGTCACAGATACATCCATTAACTGAACTTTGCACCTTTGAGAGCACAGAGTATTTGTCATTCTGGGGCATCTGCAGTCCTGAATTAGGTACCGAAGTTCTGTATGTTGTAGGAGAAGAAGGCAGGCAGGAATAGGAACCACAAAAGCTAAGCAGGAAACCATATCGTCCAGAAATTCCACCTTCCTCCATTTGCATGTAGCTGATTTGGTAGATGTACACAGGAGACACATATTGTCATCTTGCAGACAAGATAATAGGAAGAATATCACAGCAAGAAATCTCAGCAGGTTTAGGTGTAGTCCAAATGTATTTTGGCAACTGGGGATTAAATGGGAATGTCCTTGTACAGTACCAAGTACTCAGGAATCTTCAGACCTATTAGCACAGGAAACCGTTAAGTCCCTGGGCTTAGGCAGCAGCTTAGGAGAATTTCACATGCAAAACTGGGTTGTGAAGCAAATTATTAATTATGATCAAAATCTTGACTTTGGTCTCAATATTCTTTCAGGTACTTACACCAGTTGATTCTGTCTCGGCCATAAGGATCTATCCAAGCTTTTCAAGCACAGAATTCTTTTTTCTTTTCTTTCTAGTTTTTTGTTTGTTTGTTTGTTTGCTTTTTGTATCCTCCTCCCATTAAAAATAATAGCACATAGGGAAGTTTTCTGGACTATGTTAACCAAGTGCCTGGGGGCAAGTTTTTTTCCTGATACTTATCAGTACTTGATACATCATCAGTACTTGATACTCTTTTCTCTTGTCACATCTCAAACTGATATTTCACAGTGACACATCTGTGCCATGACTTTGTTTCTTGCCATGAATAGTTACATAATTAAACAGTAACTAAATTAGGCACCTGAGATGTCACATGGGCTCTTGTATTGCTCAATATCTTGCTTCATATTCCACATTTGGATATAAGTATTATTTCTTGGTGAAAAAGTTGTTCCAGTTCAAGTCAAGTAAAAACCGCCTTTAACTCTATCATAATGCAGAAGTTAATTCTTCTACCTTCTTTTGTGGATATCTCTTTCATGCTTTGAAGGCGGAGCTTCTTGGTTTAAATAGCAATGAGCTAAGGTTAGGTTTAACAGCAGAGTAAGGAGGCTGGAGAGTGGTGGGAAGAGGGAAAGCACAGGCTTCAACATCAGAGATCTGATGAAAGGGTTAATCTCTTGAATAAGTATGAGCCAATACAGCTTTTAGTGCTGCATGCTCCTATGAACACAGAGGATTGCCTTTAGGTGCAGAGATTTCATGGCCTCAAGAGTTCATTTCCCCTCATACTTTCTAGTAATGTAATCTTGATTTTTAAGATTTGGAATTTTGACTATCCAGTGAAAAAACAAATTGTGCAAAATCAAACCCTAAGTTTTTTAGACCAAACTAGCATAGCTAGTTGCATAGCTCTTAGTTTCTTTTTTTTCTTTTTCTTTTTCTTTTCTTTTTTTTCTTTCTTCTTTTAGGACAAGTAACTTAAAGAACAGCCTTTCCTTGTTGATTGCTCTACCATTCATTGAACAGCATATGGTTTTTGTCTTGGGAATCATCCAACATGTCACAAAGGAAGTGATACTGGACAGTTACTAGGGAGCTTTTGTGTACCTCGGGGTTAGGGGAAGATGGTATTTTAATAGATTTCCTTGGGGATCTCTTAGAAGGATAATTTGATTGTTGAAATCAAATTTTGGACCCCTGTCACAAATCATTACCTTATCTTTCATCCATCTATTCAGTTGTTCAAACTAATAAAACATGCACACTGCCCTCCATTCATAAGATTCCCCTTATATTTTTAACTGGTAACTCCGGCTAATAATTAGTGGGTGGCCTGTTTCTGGTTGAGAATTTTTTTTTAAGGAATGGATAGTTTCTTTGGCTACCATATCTGTAAAGGGTGGCAACATTCATTTACTCAAAATGAAAAACTACAAAATGAAGTGAATGTTGGTGAAATTAAAAGAGGAAAATGTCTGAAAGAGGACAATGCAATTCAGAGCATCACCTCAAACATTTGCATTTTGATCAATTGCAGGCAAATTCTGGGCAAGTAAAATGTCTGTGATGTGATCTCAACCCCCTGCTTGGTGGAGCTGGTTGTCTCAATTGCTATGGTGGTGTTTTATGCTCTCATGCTTTTTCTTGGTAATGCTTTCAGAAGTTTGTCTGCAGATTTTTGTTGCAGGTGTTTGATTGAAGCACATGAGATGAAGTGCACCCTCTTCTCTCCTTTGCTGTTTCCTGGCTTCTCTTGCCCAGGGGCTCTCTGCCTGCGCTTGTGTCAGAGAAACCTTTCATGGTCCTGTTGCCTTAGCTGTTCTTACCAGGTGCAAGCTATGTGCCACCTTCAGGAATATAGGCAGCATCTGCATTCATCCCATCCAACTCTTCCTTGCATGTGTAACCCCTCTTGTTCCCTTTGTAATGTGCAGCTTGTCACCATCAGCCTGAATGCTGTGGTTCTCCCAAGGATTCAATTAAAGGAGCAAGGATTTCAGCAATGTGCATAGGAAGAGGGGGCTCTAAGCTAGCAGAGGCAGTTTAAGGTGAGAACAAAAAGTAAATAATAACATCGGGGTAGCATGTGCTGAGAAGTTGGTGGCATGGTCTCAGTGCATTCCTTAACATTCTTCAGGAGTTCAGGTGATATGGAAGCTGCTTGAACTTGATCTGAAGGCTGCATCAGCATTCTGTTCATCCTACAAATTTAGGATTGGAGAGTTAAGTGGGTTAAGTGATTGTGCTTATATGTAGACAGAGTTTTCAGAAGTGCTTAGCTTGGTCTAGCTTTCATCCCATAGAGATAACCAGATTTTTAAAAGAAGAATCACTTGTGTAATTGATCAACTCAAAGTTCTCCTTAAGTTCTTCCTTTGCAGGCAATGAACAAGCAGCACTTATCCCTGCTGTTGAGTGTTTACCATCTAAGAAAAGCAGAAAATAGAATACTTAGGGGCATCAGGTCCAAAAATAAAATTATTAGTGTTTAGAGAGAGGAGGTGTTAGGTAGCAAACTGCAGACAGCTTGCTCTATCATTTATTTTCCTCAATTCTCTGCTTGCTTCTTGCTTCTTACTAAAAAAATCCTTTCAAAATCTGTTTACTTTCACCTCAAGAAATATTCTCTGGGCTGCTGTGAGATCAGAAAATATATATACACATTTAGGATCATAAGGAACTTTAATAATAATGGCATCTGGGGTTATTTTTGCCGAAATCTAGCTACAACTCCTACTGTCTTATAATTATGCAAGTTAATAGGTCAGCTTCTAAATAAACATATTTTTTTCTAGTTACTTCAGTGAAAATAGGATCAAATCTAGTGCTTCATGAGCCTGGGAGCTGACACCAGGTAAGTGCATTTCTTACACATTTCTTTATTTCCAAAGCTAAAAAAATCCTGGCTTTTTTGTTTCATCAAAAATGTTTTCCTGGAGCAGACCAAAACAAACAGAACCCAACAAGTCTTTTGTTGGTTGCTTCATTTCCCAAAGAGTCTGGGGCACTTAGTGACACAGCATCTGTCTTGGATGCTATTGTAGGCATTCAGCTCCTAAATGCTCTTGCACTGACATTCTTTTATACTGTGGTATTTGACAAACTCATACAACTGTGATAGAGGAAAGAGGAAAGGCATCCTTTGAATAAGGTAGAAAAAATTTAGTCTTCTCTCCACCTAATAATCAGTTAAAATCCTCAGGAACCTATATATGCCATTTCAACTAGTTATTTACTTTGAAGGAAGCCAACTATCTCTGTGTTGTTTCATTATAATTAAAATAATTGTTGTTTTTGCTATTAACAACTGTGATTGGAGTAATCCCTCCAGGATTTAAAACAGAAAACTCCAAGCCTCAGTGAACTTTTACTAAATGTGTGTTCAGGATTAGCCCCAAGATCTGTGCTGCTTATTTTGAATTTTATTTTTGCTAATTTTAAAGGAGAAAATGAACAAATACTATTTATTCATCAGTAAAACCTGTGAACGGAGACTAATGTTGGTCCTTTGAAGCCTGCTCCTTGAATCCATCTGAGATGTTTATTTTGTATATGAAGAAAGACTCCAGGGCTCTGAGTAACATAATCTTGGGTATGTGTAGAAATGGTGTGTGTATGTGTGTGTGTATGGAAGGGGGGAAGGACAATTGTTCTTTTTGTTCTTAAAATACCAATGTTCCTTTTTATAAAGAGATTTTAGTGTAGCCTTCTGCATTCTTCCTCACTATAGAGAAATCCAGTGAAATGGTATCTATTTCCTCAGATTGCTGTCCTAGATACCATAATGCCAAATGGGTAGTAGATGTGCTAAATTAGAGGGGATTTTTTATCACCTTTGTGGAAGTGCTTGTTCTTGTATCTTTTGCTTTTCTTCATAGAAAGGGAGGAAAAAAAAGAAAGAAAAACTTCACAGAATAGTAAACCTGAGACATGGATTCGAGTGCCAGACAGTTGAATGAACAGGATAATCGGGGTATTTTTTTTTGACAGGTGCGACAGCCTGCCTATGACTGGCATTATAATCATTACCATTTTAATAAGGCCCTAATAGGGGGGCCGATAATTCAATGGGGTGTGAGGATCCTAATTCAACTCCCAATCCCACATGAATGTGCTAGAATTTGTGGGCTTTGTTTTCCTCTTTTGTACCCCTGAATGCAAATAATTACTGGCTATAGATTCAAAAATTCTTAGAACTGGAAGCTAAATTAGCTCTCCTAATACTGCACAAGAATGTCAATACTCAGGGGAAAAAAAAAAGGAAGTAAGTGGGGTTTTTTTAGGTTTTTTTTTGGTTGTTGTTTTTTTTTTTTGTATTACACTTGTGGTACTGCAAAGGTTCTGCAGCTTAAGTGGTTTGGTTGGCAGAGTGAATAATACTAGCACTGTTTCTAAACAACATGCAGCTCGCATTATTTTCCCTCCAAAAAAAGGAGAAGTAAATCTATTTGTCTGAAAATCATCTCTGACAAATCATATGCTGCTTTCTACCTACTATTTTTTGTTGATGTTTTCTTGGTCTATTTCACTCCATATTCTTTCAGCAGTGGTTTGTATGTCTGTGATCATAGTTTCACAGGGGCGCTTTGGACTCCAGCATGGTCAATATCCTATTCAGATGACCTTACATGAAAAGTTTTGAGTATCATGGCAGTGCCCCATGCTGCAGTCCCCGGCTGAGTACTGAAGACACTGAGTCCTAGCAGCAGCTGCTCAGCATTTGGTCAGAACTGGTGTCAAAACATAGCAGTGGACACTAACTTCTGCTTAGGAGAGTACTTTCAATTGTGTTCAATTTGGTATTTGAACAGTTGCTATAAATCAGGATGCTAAAGGGTAAGTAGCTGTTCTGCCATGTTCCCACTGACTACTACACAGAAGCAAATGAGCAGGAATGGTATCCACCTCACCCTTCTCTCTGTTCAGAACCAGACCAAAAATCTCAGGCCCTTAAGCTTTTACATTTTTTTTTTTTTCCACAGGCCTGCACAATGAATTTTGCTATTCATTCGTGATCAATAATGCATATTATAATTTCTAATTAATGAACAAACATGCTACGTGGGACAGGACTTTGAAAAAGGGAGAGGGTTATTTCCATATAACCCCTTGCAGCTGGAATCAGCTTGTGCCGCCCAGTATTTCTTATTCCAAATTAGCTGTGGAGTCTTGCCATGATTTTAGTCCTCTTACTCTTTTTGCACAAATATTGCCTGATGCATAAGGAGTATGAGTAGCACTTGATGTACAAAGGAGTAAAAGATAAGCAAATGCACTTTATACCATGTAAAAGCAGGAAATAACTGAGGTAGATGAACTGATCCAGGAAAACCAGCTTGAACCTGTGCCCCAAACTGAAATGCAGAGTTTTGGAGGTTTGCCAAAATCTGGTTAATCTTTCTCCCTCTCTGTCTTTTAATGGTATTTATGGTTTTGCTGCGCTTCCTGGTTTCAGCTGGGTCCAAAAGCAGGAGACTGAAATATCACTGAAGAGGCGATTCAAGGTGTTTCCAGCTGGCAAGGACCATGGAATGAGAGATCTCTCACAATAAGGTTTGTTCTAGAAGCATTTTTGCCCAATTTCTATCCTGCTGAGATTCTGATAAGCAGCCAAGCAGTTAGAAAACTATCCTAATTAAATTGAAACTTTGAAAATATGTCCCTCTTCATCTGGGAAATCTGTGTAGGGAGAAAAGTGCATCTTTTTCCCTTTTGCTTGGAAGATATTAGCCTTTCTTGACCTTGGAAGGCTCCTCACTGAATTGCTATGAACACAGTTTATTTTTGTTCTTTTCAGTATATTTTTGTTGCATTTCAGGATTTCATGAACACTGGGATGCATACCTAGACAGTCTTGATTCAGACACTGAAATTCATTCCCTATCCTATAATGAATAAGAGAGTGGAAGAAATGAAATTTTTGCTTATTTTGATGAGGGTGTGTCAGTACAGAATATGACCTCAAGCATCAATCTTCCAGGCTGTCTATCTTGGTCAACTAATGACATCTGAGTTGCCTCAGAAAGCACTAGGGAAGCACTCTGGAGATTCTTAAGGACTTCTATCCATGGGTAGACAGTGATGGGACAAAGGGGGAATGGTTTTAGTCTAGAAGAAGGAAGATTTAGATGAGATATGAGGAGGAAATTTTTCATTGAGAGAACAGTGAGGCACTGGCACATGCTGCCCAGAGAAGCTGTGGGTGCCCCATCCCTGGAGGCATTCAAGGCCAGGTTGGCTGGGGCCCTGGGCAGCTTGAGCTGGTGAGTTTCTGTTTCCAGCTCTCACAGAAGGATCCCCAGGCATCCTCTTCATCTTCTAAGCATTTGTACAGTGAAGCAGAGAAGGCTTCTTAACACCTCCACAAAGTTTTTATCTTCTACTTTTGGGGCTGGAGGTGCATATTATGTACACAAGACAGGTAACTGATTAAGAGGATAGGATGTCATAATCCAGAGGTGGAAGTGTTATACTGACATTGACTGAAAGGCTCATAAGTATCTTTTAGATATTGTGCTGTAGCTGCAATGCAAGAAAAAAATATTTTGTTTATTTTTTAAACCATGCCTGTAATATACAAACTTTTGGTCCGCAGATTTGATCTGAACACCAAAACTCTTGTTTAAATCAGATTAGTCAACACCGAATAGTTGTCACTGAAATACCACGTTTCCTTAGGCAGAAAATCACATTAATTGGAAATGATCCCTGTTATTCTCCAGGCATTTTGAACAATATATGGAGACCATGCACACAGTTGGATTTAGGCTAGGTGCTGTTACAAAGCAATCTGAGATGCTGAGACAGGCTTTGAGAAAACCTACATGGTGATGAGCAAAACATGCAGCTGTAGAGGTACAATTTCCCTTCCATTTTGCCTTACTTTTTGCTGACAACATGGCTAATAATTATTGCAGTATAACTATTTTTCATTAGAGCTAAAAAGATTGTTGAGAAGTTTGTGAAGAGCTGACTGAGGAACTAGATGTCCTTCCTTCCTTAGGTTTTTTCAGTCTCTCTTGGGGGCAGGGCAATATGTCAGGGTTTGGAAAATTATCGAGACTGTTTGCCATGCTCTCACTGCTGGCTTGGACCATTCAATGTGACTGACTTGCTTCCAGGCACTTATTCATTCATTCATCTGCCTCAGAGATGACAGGAGGCTGTGCTGAGCTAGCACCTGCCCTCTGAGCACCGTCCTAGGGTGTTTCTCTGCAACTCTTTTGTTACCCTTTTTGTTCACTGGGTTCATGGGATGAGATATCTCACATAGATGAGTCAGGGGTCAAGGAGCTCTGCTGGCAGCCCTCAGTTCTCAAAGAATCATAAAATCATTAAGGTTGGAAAGGACTTCTAAGATTATCATGTCCAACCACCAACTCATATTCATCATGCCCACAAAGCATGTCCCTCAGTGCCACATCCACACAGCTCTTGAACACCACCAGGGCTGATGACTCCACCACTTCCCTGGGCAGCCTGTGCCAGTGCAACACCACTCTTTCTGAGAAGAAATTCTTCCTAATATCCAACCTGAGTCTCGTTTCCTTTACCTCTAGACAATGCTGCTGGACATTGTACATTTTGTCAGCATTTGGGTATGAGATGAAGACCATTCCTTTTGCATGTCAATTTGCCACTGTTATCATCACAGTACATTTACTATGCCTAGCCATGAGTCTGGAGCTAAGCAGAGGATGAGAACAGATATCCTTCCCCATGTAGCTCAGCAGACTGAGAAAAAGATAACAACATAACAAGAAAATAATGGAATAACATTTTTCTATCCTGTGGTGATATGGAGGAAAACTGGTTCTAAACATAGAGGCTATTGAAAAGAGAACCCAGAGTAATTTCTATCGTTTCATAGCCCTCTATGAATTCCATGCTGCTGTTAACAGCCTGTGGCTGGTACCAGAAGAAACTAGTTGGAGTATCTCTTGTTACTGTGAGGAAAACCGTCAGTAAAACAACACTGGCCACCACAGACTGCAGCAGACTGCAGTGTATTGACAGCCTGGACTTTGCTGAGTCTTTTCTCCCATGCCACCCCTTGTATTTGTAGGTTTAAAATACTTTTTTTTTTTTTTTTAACTAGAAAATCCCTAAAGGATTTGAAGGATACCTGCATGAATGAGATTTCTTCTTGTATCATGTTTCAATAATTGCACTCATGTAAGTCACTTAGGCAAATGTTTTCGTGGGTTTAACAAAAATGATTGCTGGGTTGGAGTTCATTAGGATCGACCCAAGCCTCTGAGACAGCGCCCTCAATATTAACCCCATGAGTCCAAATTTGTAATGGGACATGAAATGGAGCAAAGTTTGGCTCTTTCTGATGGAGCCTGAAGTGGGAGGAAACAAGGGGTGTGAAGATGCTGACTTTCCCTCTCCCAAATCGGTCAACTGGGTGATATTAATAGGGTCTTGTTATCTTTCCACGCATTTAGTGGGTAGCAAACATTCTCGCAGTTGGAAGATCATTTAAAGTTAATTAAAGTCCTCTCCAAAATGTGGAAATAAAGTAAAATCTGTGACATTTAGATTTTAATAATATTATCCAGGCCCAAGGATTATGATGAGGTAATTAAAGATTTTGCTTTTGTCTTGCTGCTGGCATATTTCCTGGTCCCAGTAATTATCTGCCCCTTGACAAAATAAGGCCTAACACTAAGTTGTCTCTGAGCACATGCATCAAGATTTACAAAGTATTAAGGAGAAGAACTCTTATATGGAAGGTGCTGCTATTAAGAGAAATACTGTAAAAGTTTTGAACATTAGCATTCACTCTGATGTGTCAGATGTAACCAATTTCCCCTAAGGTGCTGGAAGTTTCATTGTGTGAAGAATTTAGATTACATTAAATACAGGAGGTTTTAGAAATCATTCACCTTGAAGATTGGCAAAACTGGCATATTCACAGCAGACGTAAAAGACATGTTTTATCTGCGTCGTCCTTTGTAATTATGCTTCTGAATAACACAAGTATTATCACACCAGGGTTAGTGCCAAAGGATTACCCAAAGTTTTTCAAATGGGATGGTAAAGTGGTGCAAACAGGTGCACAGACAAAGAGCAAAAAAGAGGGGGGAAAAGTGAGAGAAAGAAAGCTGAGGCCTTCTAGTTTCAGCCACATGACAAAATTAATGGTTTCTTTAAGTGAATAGCATGGCTAGATTACTATTGAGCCTGTAAAATTAGAGGAATGAGTCAGATTCTTCATTTCAGTCCTATTTTAATTTAAGCAAAGAAGGTCAAACTGAATTGTGCTTCACCTCAGAAAAAAAATCTTTTCATTGGAATAATTTTGCAGAGGACAAAGTGACTCATAAGAATAATATGGTCTCTGAAATCTGCTTGCCAATAGCTCCCGATGCAAACCGGTTCCTTCTGACCAAGACTTCTCTTTGAATGTCCCGCACGTGTGTATTCAGGAAGAGAGAGGGAGGTATTTCTAAATGAAGTTAAAAACATCTTTACATGAAAAACAACCAGCGTAAGACCGCGGTCCTTGTTATTCTTTTCCGGTGTTGCCTTTTGAATCTGCCTTTGTGTATTGATTTATTTGTGTACATTAGTGCCATATGGATGTTTCCTAATCACTGCATCTCAGAAACAACTGTGTATGTTTGCACAGTTCTTTTGCAGGATTAAATAAGGAGAAGATTACTGGTTCCACTTTGGAATAGTAAACACTGTATATCAGGAGATGTGTTTCAGCATTTCCTGCTGAACACTGAGCTGTTACGGGCTAAGAATTTGGATGTGGACATCAAGGGGAAGTTTTGGTGGGAAGGGGACAGTCTGAGTATTCCTCACAAGGAGCTCTCTGTTGCGTGGGAGCTTTGGGAGTGTGCTGTGTTGAGAGGAAGCAGAGCTTCAGGGATTTGAGTCCCTGGAGAAAGTGTCACATCTCACAGATTTCTGCGTTACCTTCATGTGTTGGTTCCCACTGGGAAAAATGGGCGATTGTGGTTATGGATTACCCTGTGTTTGAGGGAAGCCTCCAGGTAACCACAGACTGGTTGCTACCACCTTGTTCCCCAGGGTGCCACAAAAAGATTCAGGAGCTCTGAATGGATGAGGAGTGGGAGGTGGGACAAGTTTGGCATGATGTGTTGTTATTTCCCCTGAATACTGCCCTATAGTGGGATTTCTAAGCAAGACTTTGGAGGTCTCTACACTGCACCTATGGCTTTACTTTGTTAATTAGGGCACGGTGGCCCTTGAAAAGACAACTCCTGGGGACACTTGCTGTAAAGAATTGTCAGTGTAAAATCTTAAATTTCTGGTCCCTGAATCATGTGGTGTGAGCAAACCAGAGGCTACATGGCTACTGAAATAAATAGAAGCCTTGCGATGCCTTGTCCCCTCTGCTGTCCTGTTGGTTCTGTTCTTGTGTATTATTAAATGCATTGAAATTGCACAAGTCAGTTGTCTCAGTGGGCTTGAAGCCCTGCTGGCTCACAAGAAAGGGGACAGCGGGATGTTTAGGGGCAACAGAGTACACATGTACGTGTTCGCTCTACATGCACGCCCTGCCTGTCATCCCAGCAAGACCCAGCACCCTCCTGATTGTCATTTTGATCCTACTTCTTCAACTGATATGCTCTGAGTCTTCCAGCCATGGTTGAGTATTGACACTTCCCTGTCCCAGAAAAGGCAAGAGTCTCTTTAATCCTATGGAGAGTCAGATTCGGTTTCTATCTGAATTTGAAGTGGAGCTGTTGGCTTGATGACAGTAACTCTCCCCCATTGTCTTATTTGTTCCGTGTTGTGGCATGGCCTAGAGTGGCCATCCAAGATCAAGTCTTAGTTTAGAGAAAATCAGAAAGTAGAACTTCCTTTCGTATGAGTAACTTTAATATTTCTGTGGATACATGTAAATAAATAGTGTTTCCTTATGGTTTGGAACAACTGTACTGAAACAAGATGTTAGTATTGTTAAAATAAAACATTGATTTTTTCTTTTTATTTATTTAATTTTGGTAGTGAGCAAATTCATCCGTATTTGACAAGGTATGCATTGCTTGATGAGGAAGTATTTCATTTGAGAATGGAGGGTAGTCCTAGCTGCATGGTTCTCAGGAAAGTTTCCAGTAAGAGAATGTTTTAAGTTCCTGGAATCTAAGACTTTTGTATTTTCTGAGGGTTGCTGTTGTGCCTGTGATCACTTGAGGTTCTAAGAAAAGGTAGTCATTCATTAAATATGGCTTAAAGCAGTTCACCAAGTGAGGCATTTCTGCCTCTCTGGTCTTCCTGAAGTTTGATGTATGGATATGGACAAGATGAGATTCTTCTTTATTCTTTCTTTTTAGCCCAGTTCTCTAGGAAACATTGTATGGTTAAGCTGGCTCTTGATGTCTCTACCCATCAGCTGTATAATTTTTCAGCACAGCTGCTGGGTAGAAGAGAAGAAGAAAGATGAATGCTCTTACTGAAATAAAGCCTGAAACTTGAGCTCAGTTGTGCTATTAACAACAGAGGATCTGCATGGGGATGAGGGAGATGCAGATGCATGTCTCCTGCTGGTCTGCAGAGACAGCACCTCCTTCCTCCAACCTCTCATGCTGTACTGTGTCTTATAAGGATATTTCACTGAGGATGACAATTGTTGGAGCAGGTCCAGAGGAAGACCACAAAAATGATCAGAGTGCTGGAGCACCTCTCCTATGAAGACAGACTGAGGGTGTTGGGCTTGGAGAAAACATAATTGCAGTCTTCCAGTACTTGAGCTAATAAGGAGGGTGAGTGACTTTTTCTACAGTCTAATAGTGATAGGACAAGGGAGAATGGCTTTAAATTAAAAGAGGAAAGATTTAAGTTAGATATTAGGAATAAATTTTTTACTCACTGAGCAGTGAGGCTCTGGCACAGGTTTCCTGGAGAAACTGTGTGTGCCCCATTCCCAGAGTTGCTTGAGGCCAAGTTGGTTGGGGCCCTGGGCAGCCTGAGCTGGTGGGTGGCACGGAGTTGGAAGTGGGTGATCTTTGAGGTTCCTTCCAACCCAAGAAATTCTATGGTTACATTCTCTGATTCTATGAAAATGCAATTTGTTATCAAACTGAGATCATTCATAGTCTTACCCACAGTGTATACATATATATATAAATAAAATTAGAAAAAGGAAAAACAAACCCAAACACGTTATATCTCATTTTCTGTGAGCTAGATTGCCAGGGTACACAAATCAGTGGTTCTCCTTAGACAACCCAAATTTTCCACCAGTAACAAATCTGACCTAGAGAACTTGCCAATTTTGAGGGTTTGTATGTTCAGAGGACTGATTAAATAAAGCTGGAAGAGTAAAGACTATTTAGGTAAGTTTTTCAGAGATAAACCCACCACATTTATTGAGCACTCAATTTGTTTTCAAGGCTTGGACATGCTGATCACATAACGACCAGTTCAGAGCAAGGAGATTTACCCCTCAATGAATTAAGATCACTTGTTCAAGTAAGCTGAGAGCTGCCCCTTAAAAGGCATTTAAAAATATCTGATAAATTAATCATTATCAGTGCTGTATGACAGAAATAGGTATGATGTGCAGAGCACAGTGCTAATCATAATAGTAAAGTAGAAATCTGTCCTGTGAGGCATGTTCAGGGAATGTCCTGTGAGCCCATGGGGTTTGGATTTCAAACGTCTGAGTAAAACAGTTTTCACTCTTCCATACCAAGGGAAGAAGGTTACAAAGGACACAGTCTTGTTATAGCTTTGCTTTGATTTGCTGAGTATTTGCTTGTGGGTTGGTTATTTTTTTCCTTTGTTTGTTTTTAACAATTTTTCATGCCTTGAATTTTTTATTTTTTACCTAGAATCATTGGAAAGAATTTCACGATGTGTTGCCACTGCATTTATTTTAAAAGAGATAGTTGAGAGGACCTGTACTCTCAACATGGTCCTCCTTTACCTCTCACATCTGTCTGTAGCTGAGGTCTGCTTGATCTTTAGAGATCTGAGAGTTCAGAATCACCCTTCCCCTGGCCTAGTGAGGTCGTTATGCCCTCACTGTCAGGGTATATTGGCTTTCCAATAAAAAGCTTTTTGAAATGAGTAAAAGCACTCCAGCATACCCCTGTTTATCACACATCTCCCTGTTCATTTATGGTTACAGAGTTTCAGCAGGAGAGACTCTGAAGCAAAAATGGTAAGCGAAACACAATTTTTTCCCTTTTTATTCCTTTATTTTTTCCCTCATCCATCCCAAATAGTACTTCCTCCTCCAGTCCCATTAGTGAACCTCAGTCTTAATTTGGAGGGGAGAGGTCAGCTCAAGTACTCCTTAAGCTCGTTCCCACTTAGCTATGAGACGCCATGCAATTTTTGAGCTTAATAGTCTCCTAACTTTCAGACCCCTGCTGGCACACAAGACTGGAGGTGGTAGGGAAGTAGAGGATGATACAGCCTGTACCCATGTGTTAGCTCACTCAAATCTTAGCTTCCTTGCTTGGTTTTGAATTGGTCATTCATCTTGGCACAAAAGCTGGATGGTGAATATAGAAACATAATAAAAGGTGATCTTAGAAAAGATGTTGTCAGCTCATGATTTTGTCAGGTTATACAGAGGATCAGGAGAACATTAAGAAGACAGCCACTGAACCTCGAGCAAGTTCGGCCCTCTGAAATTGTTGGCCAAAAACCTGTGCTCATAGATTGAGTAGCTGGGATACAGGGCAAGTGGATTTTCTTGAACAAATGCTTTGCTCATTTGCAAAGGTAAAGTTTAGTTAACACACACATGTGCATGCGCTCTGCATATTTGCAGTGAGAATTCAGCAGCTGAAGTTTCTTGAACTCTGACATCTCAGCAATACTTAAACCTTCTGCTAATATGTTGTCCAGACGTAGTCACAATTCTATGGTGCAGAGAAGATGCTCCCAAACTAGCTTCAGCCATGGCAGTATGTTTTAAGGAAAAGACCTTGCTCTTTAGCTGCCTTCTACTACTGCTCATCAGATCTCTAATACTTGTATATCCTCAGCAGGTATCTTTAAAGCTCTCTCTGTGTTAAGGACAATAGCAAAGTATGTGGCTAAGAATAAACTGTCACATTGTACCATAATACATGTTAGAGACAATGGAAGAAGATGCAAGACTGTCACTCAGAGACTGGAGGATGGGGACAAACTGAAAGGGCTCTGAGCACCATGATTGAGCTGGAAGTTCATAGCAGGGAAGTTAGACCAGATGGCCTCTAGGAGTCTCTTCTAATTCAAACGGTTTCCATGATTCTTTGAACCCCCTGTGGACTTCTACGAGTGTGTTTTGTAGGTGACGTGCTTGCTTATCTATTCTTAAGCCTTGTTAGTATGCCCCTGTCATCTTCTTGTGTCAACTGTGTGGGTAAATGTCCTACTGAAAGCTCTGTAGCTATCTACCCATTATCTTTACTTCCTGTAGATGTCAGGACAGTCTATGGTCCCCAGAAGCATCTTCCTGTAACTTTTCCTTCTGCATATTTTGGTACTAGCCCTTTTACCAAGTATGAAAATTGCTACCTTCCTCCATGACACGCACTCCCCTTTATGTCCAGAGAAACAAAGTTATTCTTTTTATGTTACTTGAAATTTGAATGGTGAAAGTTTTTTGTTTCTATGCCTCTTTGGTGGAAGTAGGAAACTTAATTCTTACTGCAGCCTGATACAGAGTTTTCATCCTATCACATCCTGCTGTGAACAGTTTGCTTCACCAAAGGAAAAATTACAACAGCCATATGGCTTCTGTGCAGAGGGACCATCTCACCCTTGGCTGCCCTCAGCACTAAAGGGATCAAAGTGGCCCTACTACCCTCTACCTTGCTGGGTGTGAGCTGTGACTTTCACCAGGACAGCCTCTCAAAAACTGACACGGTTAATGGAAATTGCAAACTCAGAAGTGGCTAAAGCTGAGCACAAACTGCTAAACAAGAATGAAAACCTCATTGACTTCCAGCAATTGTTTCTTTGAAATATTGATTCCTGGAGCAGTTTTGAGGAGAGTTGGGTGCAGGAGGGAGAAGAGGAAGACAAGCGACAGCCACAAGAGACCAGAACCTCTTAAAGACTTCAGAGGTAAGACACTTTAAGATGCACTTATTTTCATGGCACACAGGTTGCGAGGACCCAAAGCTAATAGGCAGTGCTTGTTGTAGTGTCCTCTTGGGAGCACAACCATGAGAGGCTGGGATCTGGGATAACGCTGACTCCATGTGAACATACATTCTGAGAGAGAAAAGTTGTCCCTAGAGGAAGGAGCTGTGCAGTGGTACTTTTGAAAAGATGCCCAGGCTTTAAATGTGCCAGCATTTGTGAAGGCATTGAACAGATACCAAATTAAAAAAAAAAAAAAAAAAAGAGAGAATTTTTTATAATCCAGTGGAGATTTCCAAAAACGCTTGACAACCACAATTGTCCCTATTTAAAAAAAAAAAAAAAAACATCCTAGGCTCTGGGGGGGGGAAAGCATTATCTGCCATTATCATATATATTCAAACAAACAAACAAACAAACAGCTATTCCACAGGAGGACGATAATGCCAGGAACTGACATCTTCCTTCTTCTCCATTTATCTCAGTAATGCACTCTAAGTCTGGTGACTGTGATATTGAGCATTGTCAGGTTGGGTTTCCACTAATTAATGAAAAACAGGCTGAAAGCACAAAGGATTAATTTGTCCTATTCAATCTGATCACAAACATTTTGAGAATCTGTTTAGATTTTTTTTCTGAAGGGTGCAAGGTAAACCGAGATAAACAACGTCTTCTTGCAGCTAGTCAGCCACAAAAGAAATGTGGATTTACCTAATAGAGTCAAAGCTAAGAAAAGCAAAGCATTGTTCCCAGGAGCCAAGCAAGGCTGTTATCTTATGGAGAAAGCTGATACAGGGGCTCTAACAACTTCAGAGAGACTAAATATCCCCATGGACTTTGGAAGAAAGCTTTGCTCTGCATTGGGAAGGAGTTTTGCATTATCAGTCTCAGGTGCATCTAATGATGCCTCCTGTGTTTCTGGCAGCCACAGGTCCTTTACAAGCCTTTTGCTTTCAGTTTAATATGAAGCATCTGAGTCAGGTTCTCAGCTGGTGAAATCAATGTACTCAGCCAATGAAGAGAGTGGCAATCCATATTCAGGTCCTACATGTGTAGTATTGAGTGTCTTTGATTAAACTATAATCAGAGACCAGCAAAGAGATAATTGGCATATATATTACTGCAAAACGTGTGTAAAACCCAGTTCTCCTAGGCGGAGGCTGTAAATATATAGCTAGGCTGGTGCGCTTGCTTGCTCCAAGGAAAGGTGCACACTGGCTTAATTACATGTTATGCTCATCAATAAAAGGTCAAAACAATTGAATCAATATTTTATGATGCTGTTGTAAAACGTACTTACAGCATATTAGATTATGAATGGCTGACAGATTTAAAAGCACATAACTGAATAAAAGTCTGAGTAACTGTTATGTGTGCAATTTAGAAACAGTTATACCTTCCAATTGAGAGGATTTGTTTCTAATTAATATAAAAGCTGTTTATTGCAATCCTAGGCAGGCAGTATTTAAATACAACAACAAGTCACCTGGGAGTTTCATCTAAAGCACTTTGTGGGAAGCTGTTATGCTTCTTTGCAATAAACCCCTGAAGAAGGAGCACTATTTGCTTCATTCTAAGAACAGAGCTACTCTCTGCATGCTCTTTTTCTTTCTTTCCTTTTTTTTTTTTTTTTTATTTTTTCTTTTTCCTGAATATACTAAAAAATTCTTGTCCTAATTCCTGATGAAGGAACAGTACAAGATACAGCGCTGCTGCATCTATGTTTTATTGCCTGCATATCTTCAACCATCCATTGGCAGCTCCCACTGGGTTGAGGTGTCATGTAAGCACCAAATGAAAAGGGAGCCCTAGCATATATGCTCCATGAAAGGGAGCATGTTGTTCCAATAAGGCAGAGTGGTGCCCAGGGACAAGCAGTGTGCTACTGAGCAACATTTTCAGACTTAATAGTTTCTGGTTTATAGAGTTTCTGGAATTTTTGAGACCACGGCTCTGCTTTTTTGTAGGAACATTTGTGAAATGGATTTGTTGAGGTCTTTCTAAATGTAATTGTGAGATTTGTTGTGGTTACATAAGTTCTTAAAACCCTGTCCCTAGAATAGTCATAGACCTGTTGAAGCACTGAACTGCTTAGGTAGAAAGGGATTTTAAACATCATCAAGTTCCAACTTTCTACCTTGGGGTGTCACTGATTTTTTCTTTGCTTAATAGCATGGTGTGGGAAAAATAACATCCTGATGATTTTTTGTT
This sequence comes from Odontophorus gujanensis, assembly GCA_013399175.1. Taxonomy (NCBI): domain Eukaryota; kingdom Metazoa; phylum Chordata; class Aves; order Galliformes; family Odontophoridae; genus Odontophorus; species Odontophorus gujanensis. The sequence goes on along the minus strand of VXAB01008349.1, from coordinate 30,029 downwards.
GTTAAATTAAAAATATATTAAATATTTTTTGAATGACCTGTAGTGAAAGGGTATGGAAAAACTTAATCTCACATGAATCCACCTTTTACCAGCAGCATATTCCTCTAATTATTTTCCATCAAACCTCTCATTTTTCTCCCTCTTATTTTTTTTCCCCCCGATTTCTTCTGATCTCCTTGTTCCCTATCTGTATGCATTGTGGTGACAACCAGACATACAGCCCATCCTGGATCATTTCTTCAACCTAAGCTGAAGAGGAACCAGGCATGCTGGTGAGAGTTGGCACTGGTAATTCTCTCTCCATTTGTAATTCCCTTGGTAGGTTGTGAATCTTCACTAAGTTTCCAATGAAACCAAAACAAAACAAGACATGAAAAACACAACTGTTCTTCGCCACCTGATGGTCTGAGCTTGATTTGTCACTGAGACTCAGGCAGGGTTTGTCTAATGAGTCTGAGTAAGGAGTCAGCAATTATCAGTTCCATAACTCTCCTTTTTAGTGTGTAGTTGATGGACAAATTAGCTCCTTGCAAACTAAGGGAAGCCAATGCCTTTATTTCATTTTCCCCTGGCTTAGCTGTAAAGTTAGCCTCACATAAGTCTCCCTGCTTCCCAGCTGCATACTAATGAGGTGCTTACTGACTATTTCTTCCTTTTCTGAAGGAAGTGAAGGACCTAGAGCTGCTCACAGCAGCTGGTACTTGTCCATTTCACCTTTTCTTAGCCCAGGTACAGGGTCTAGCTGGAGGCTGCTGCATAGCCCATAGCAAAATCTCCAGAAATAGCATGAAGCAGAAGGTGAAGTTGGGAGCTCTGTCTCTTCGATGTGTTTTGTGGCACCTCCATCGTGTTTCAGGTCGACCAAGCCTGAGTCTAGAGAAGAATGGCTTTGCATCAGAACAGGGAAGCAAGGAATGTTATGGTCCTGGCTCATGGAAGTGTTTGCCATACAGTCTATTCCTATTTACAGGGAATAAATGAAGCAATTTAGATAACAGAAGAATGAGACCAAGCCTCATTTTTTTTTTCTTACATAAAAGTAGTTCCACTGCCTCCTAACAAACTTATTTCTCTGTATTCTCCTGTTGTGCTTCTCAGCAGACACTTCACACTGTGCCTTTTTAGATCTGTTGTTAAGCAAGGGGAAGATAGTTTCCTGTAAAAATGATAAATCCCATGGTAAATTGAGGCCCACACTCTGGGTGAAAACCTTTGGGACTTTGACTACTGACTGAAATATATGCACAAAAGCTTGTCAGCTTTTAGGATGCCTGGGCTCTAATATGTTAGGTAGGTGGTGGTGCTGGGGTTATTGACAAGTTATGTGCTGCCTTCAGCAGCACATGGAACAGGTCCTCCATAAGCCACAGTTGCACTAAATTGGGTGAGGCCATTTCAGGTTGAACCACATGCCTTGAGGTGAATCCAAAAGGAATCACTGTCAGTGATCAAACACTGATATATTGACATACCCCCTGATCTTGCTGTAGTTTGAGTCATTTATGAGTCTTAGCGGAGACTTAGAACCAAGCTCACTTCAAGCCTGAATTATCTTTGTGCCTGAAGAGCAGGTGGCCAGTCAGTGCTCAGGTGGGGATTATTGCTGCTGACCGTGTTAGAAGGCTTGCTCTGCACCTGCCTCCTCCTCATAACAAGCACACAGATAAAGAGAATCCGGTTCCCTGGCACTGCCAACCAACCCCTCCAATCTTTCAAAAACAAATACTCAGCCTTGACTGTAAAATAAAACAGAAAATAAGAGTTACAACTACCTTCTATTGACTGTTGATTGACCTGAGCACTCTCCAACAGTGAACATAAAAGATTAGATATCACTTTCCGTACAGGTGTTTAAGCAAATGATTTTTCTTCTTACCAGGAGGCTGAATTGTTCAAATTCTGGAAAATGTCTGTGTGCAGCTTTACAGGTGTACTTAGCAACAGGGAGGTATTGCCTAATGCTTTCAAAGGTGGTGATTTACAGAGCCCTGTGCAGTGTTTCCAAAATCAAGAGTTTTGTTAAAGCTTAGCAGTATGCACTAAAAGGACATTTCTGACATTGTGCATGTATTTACAGGGCAAATTCAGGAATGGGCTTTTTAGAAATGAATTACTCAAAGTGATCTCACATAGGAAAAAGACAGCACTATCAATAGAAGAAAAGTCAGATACTTCTCCTTAAGGACTGGAACAAGTCAAGAGAAACTCCAATACATTTTTAAGTTCCATGTGGTAAAACGAGCCTGAGGAGATGAGTGAATACAGTTTCTCCTCAGAGGAAATGTACAGGCTTTATTAGAAGAAAACAGCATTTGCTCTCATGTGTGGTTTTGAAGCCCAAATTCAATAATGATCTTTGGTAAAAAGCTATGAAAATAACAACTAAATAAATTATATGGAGAAGGAGTGTCTCTTTCTGGCAAGAGAAGTTTCCTGAAACACCAAAATGGTTGAAGCTACTATAGAAAAAATGTTAAAAGAACAATTTTCAACAAGCACTGGTCATTCCATTCAGTAAAGACTGTTTTATATTCTTCATATCTAAGTCCAACTGCAATTTCTGGCTTCTTTCTTTAATGGCTTGCTGTTCTTCAAAATAAGCAGCTTCTCGATTTTCCCTTCTGTGCTACTGAAAACAATTCTTGGCAAGATTTAGGGACAGAATTTATGTCCTGTAGTGATGGATCACCATTTAACAGATAGTACTGCAGGTAAATAACAATGCTAGACAAATATTCCTTGAACAAATAAGGATTTCTAAACTGGCACTTAAGAACTAATGGGAGGGAAAAAAAAAAAAAAGATGGGCTCAGCTTCAGTTTTCAGCATCAAAGGGAATGAAGATGGTTTCATAATAAGTAGTAATCCTTCTATAAAAGACTCATGTTTGCTGGTATACATCAATAAAGAGGAAGAACAAATCTGTCCCTTTCCTTCTTGCTGCAAGAAAGTGTTATTTCAGAGGCTAACTGTCCTAATTTGAAAGCACTTGTTTATCAAATAGTTGAAAGAAATATGCTGTGTAGAGATTGCTACCTGGACAAAGACAGCATATTTTCCTAATTGAGACAGTCTGTCAGTAGGATGCTGCTGCTGTTATCTAGATCCTTGTGGCTACTTTACATCAATAAGAAAGTTACCCTTTACTTCACCATTGTGTTCCCATAGTGCCCATTGACACAAAGCGGCTAATGAGGAGACAATTGTGCTTTTGTTATTGTTTCAGGGCACAGCCTTGCAATGGTCAGCGTGCACTGGGAAGCTATTAAATGCATTATGATGAACACAAGTGTAGGTCCATGCTGCCTGTTGATATTCTCAACAAGGTTGTACTTGAGGCCTGCTGGGCCTGCATGGACAGATGTGGGATGGGCCTGAGCTAGGAAGAGCTAGTCCCAGTGCTCCTGCCTGTGCGTAGCTCTGTGCAGCTTCCACACATGCATGTGGGGTTGAGATTGAGTGGTCACACACGCCACCATCATAGCTAGTATGACAAACAATATGCAGTATAAAGACAGCAGTGTTATCTGGTACTTTTTTTCAGATTCATTTCAGACAGCTATATATAAAACTATATTGTTTCCTCTCCTTCGTGCAGTCACCTTCTATCTTACTTTGGGGAAAAATTTTCCTTGTTCTTAATTAGAATTTTTCCTAAAATGATTAACCTTTTTCTCAGTTATTTTGAAAATGCTTTTCTATGAATTTTCTTTCTGTCACCAGTTTCTAAGCTAATGGTTTGGGCTGGGAGATGATCATTTAAGTCTTCACACCTCTTGGTTTCAATATTTCTTCTCTAGCAGGCTCTACAAATCACAACCACTCATCCACCCTAAAGAGGAAAAGATTAAAGTTCTTCTCTAGAGTTTGCTGCAGGATGTGTATTCATACAACAAAAAATGTTTTTATTATTATCTGTTTTATCAAAACAAACATTTTAATTATTACATGAGGACCAGATGTGGCCTTTGGCCCATGATAATGTGGTACTGACTTATACTTTGTACATGACACCTGTACTGTAGGCCACTGTTAGCACCAGTCTCTATTTTTGTGATTATGGTGTTTTAATTGCCAGTGATTTATCTAAGTAGGAATAGATTGGCTGGAATTGCTGATGAAATTTTCCACGCTTCTGACTGTAATATTCAGGATGATTGGTCCCAGCCAGGATCACAAGTTTGAACCTGGAGCTGTAACTCAATGCCCTATGTGTTGGGCAGATGGGATGTCTGCTCTTGTTTTTTGGATGTCACACTCTGTACCACTAGCCAGATCTTCACTAGAATGAGTTTGTTTGTGTGCCTTCTCCCTTCCAATAAGGCAGAGTAGAGATCTGCCTCTTCAGTTTCTCACATTTCTGCCAACCATCATAACCTTAGGCTAGTCCAAGGTGGCTCTGCAACAGTGGACAGGAGCTGCAGGCTCAACTGCACTATACACCCATGTGCTGCAGTAGAGAGGAGATAAGCTACTTAAGGGATTGGGCTCCTGCAAACTTGCTTCCTCTCTGAGCTAAGGCCAGATTGGGCTTTCCAAGCTCACACCGCATCCCTTGCTGCCCAGCTCTGTGCTGCCTGCATTCAGACCCGGTGGGATTGTCACGAATTAGACCCAAATGTTAGGTGATAGTCACAAGCCTGAAAACAAAAATGTAGTTAAAAAGTTAGTGCCTCTCTGGTACTGTATTTTTCATGTAGGACTATTGCAGAGAAATCCAAACAGCTTAAATCATTGCTAAATGACAGGAAAAAATGAAGTGTCCTTTCCTGCTTCAAACTACCTCAAAAATCAAATGAAAAGCAAGAAGGGGAAAGAACAGTTGAGAGAGCCCTATAATCTGCATGCTTGGCTAAACTTCAGACAGGGTGAGAGAGATCATGGCTGTATTGTCAGGGAGTTCAGTGAAAAGACACCCTGTTGGCTCTGAACTTGCTAGTCCAACCCTATGTGTCTACTGACAGAGTTCTGAGCGCAAGCAAATATGCCTGGCTGAGGGGAAAACCCTGTGTGTGTGTCAGGCTGATAAAACTGCTGATCCTGGCTGCAAGTGTGTCTGCATGGCAGCGTGCTCCACCATGCAGGTGGGCAGCCCCTCTGGCTTCATGACTGGCTGGGAGAATGGGCAGTGCGTTATACAGAACTTCTTTTCTCCCACCTTGTGTCTGTTTAAACTGCTATATCTGTTGCAGATGTAAAAAGGTTTTATCTGGCATTATCTATGCTTATTTCCCATAAATATTACTAATTCAAGTGCTTCTTGAGGTGTTTGTGGATGGAAAAAAACACAGAACACCACAAAACATCGTATGCCTATGGAAAAATCCACGCACTGCACAGTTCACTCACAGAGGCCCCAAATACCATTTCTCTTTGCCATGTTGCAAAATTCTCAGAGGACTGACCAAACATAACATGTGAGAGCCACAGCGTAGCTCTACATTCAGGTCTGCATCCATTGTCCTACACATCTCAGGTGCTGGCCAGGTGAGTGCTGCAGCCGAGAATCCAAAATCTGTAGCTTCTGGTGCTAGCAAAGGTGCTGCTGAGATAGAAGAGAGCATCAGTATAGCTGATCAGTAACTGTTTTGACTAAGAGAGCTTTTGGTGTGGGAGATATTAGATAAATTTTGCATCTGAAATCTGTGAACCTTGCCCTACCTTTAGACCTGTGTAATGTTAGTCTAGCATACAGCCACTCTCTATAGACTGATGTCTTGCAGTCTGCCTGACAGCTATGGAGCTAATATCTACACGTGACCTGGTGTCATCCTTCTTATACTTAAGAATTTGTCTTTATAGCCATCACCAGAAGGTTCATCTCACTGACTCTTGCTATGGAAGCAGCCTCTTCCATAGCCAAGAATTGAGCACCGCAACTTGGTGAACTTCAGCTGTCATGTCCAGACAACATGGAGTGCTTTTCCACCATTACCTGCTCATCGAGAATTGCAACCACAGTCATCTGACAGGTAGGAATACAGTATCATAACAGGCAGGCCATCACTTTTGCTATCCTCAGTGGCTAAGGAGGCAGCAATTCTGAGACTTCATGGCAGGGCACAATAAAACATTCTTTCTGTGGCTTGTTTGGCCCTACTAAACATGACAAACTGGACATAAGAAGGCATTATCGTTATTCGGTGAATGCATATGTCTTTGCTGTCCATTGGCACAGTGTGGAAATAAAGCTCCTCTTGACATGCTTAGGAATAAGCATGATTTCGAGGTAGGAAAGTGTTCTGAAGTTTTTAAACCAGGTGATTTTTAAAATGCTCCCTTTCAAACAAAAGGACCTCGGCAGAGATTTTGGCTCATGCATTTGTGAGGCAAAGGGAAATATTTCAGCGTGACGTAGCCTCTGGCTCTCTGGGATGGTTCCACGCGTGGGAAACGCGGCTACGAGAGCATTGGCCAAAGCGCGGTGATACGGGTGCTGTCCGTGGTGCTGCCCCTCCGGCCGTGCGGGGAGGGTGCGGGTGGGTGTGGGCTAGGGATGCCGGCGTGGGTTGTGCAGGGCTGTGCGTGTGTGGACTCACATCTGCACAATAACATGCATGCTCACAGAGAAAAGTGGAGAAGTTACAGATTTTTCCAATTAATAGACGTTTTGATGGCACTTAATTTTACATAATTCCTTATCAGCAAATTAATGTCTTTGTCACACTCAAAAGAATATGTCTCTGTGACAAAAAAGAGAGTAACTAAAATTGCAACCAGCACAAAAATGTCATCACATTTATTTATAATTAGAGAAGCCCTTTGAAAAAGTGAAAACACTTAGTTCTATTATTCATACTTTAAAGTTTTATCATTTTGATATCATCATAAATAAAAAGCAAAACTCTCATGGCAAATTTAGAAGTTTCTTCCAGATCTGAAGTTTCTGAACCTAGCACAAGGCTGAGAAGCCAGTGCAAGCTGCAAGAAAAATTACAAGTTACAGTTGCCTTTATATGCACCTGTTTCCCTGGTTAGAAATACTATACAGAACATAAATGTGAAAAACTATTTTAACAGAAATTGAAATATTTTAGAAATCTTCCAGTTATTCTGGAAGATTTTTTCCCTGCTTGATGCTGGTAGAAAACAAAACTTGCCCCATTAGTTAAGGTATTTCAGTCGTATATTAGAAATGCTTTTAGTTGTTAAACATCTTGTTTTTGGGAAAAACAACAAGTCCCACAAGCACACAATTTATTGTTTTCTGACAAGTTTTATTTGTTCCTGTGAGTCCAGGTACAGACACTTGTGTCATTGGCAGCCTAGGTACAGGACTGAATATTTAAAAGTTCTGGGATTTCAAAGAAACCAGCCACCAAGAGAAGCTTGGCAAAGATGTTTAGCAAAACTTTTTGAGGTGTGTCTCGTTGCTGCACTCCAACTCTGGATAGCACTACTTCTGTTGTTCACCACTTAGAATCTGGACTGGACAGATGTGGCCCTCTCCCTGATGTGTGCTGCTGGTGGCAGGCACTTTTTGACACCCCTGGTGCTGCTCTGTTGCAACCAGATAACCTGGGAATAAGCTTTATCATAGGAACCATTTCACTGACTGCAGAATAACCGCCCACCTTGTATGAACGTGCTCTCTTTGGTCTTGCATTCCATTGCTCCTTGAGGTGATGGGAGAGTTCTTCATGGAGAACTCGTATTTCATGACATTCATTTACAAGCTGCCCTACACCACAGAATTACACAAATGCAATCATGGCTAAATCACACTGTGGAGCCATAACTCCTCTGCTGTGCCTCCCCTTGTATTTTTTGATGGTGTGCTGTGAGACATCAAACCATTTCACAGGATCCCAATGCAGAGAACATGACAGGACTGTTTTGGTTTGCAGGATGTCAACAGCAGCTGTTCCGGCTCTGGAGCACCATAGAGGCATCTGTTGGTGGGCTTTGTGCTCACTGAAGACTTGGGGATGCTGTTCTCATTGGCTTGTTGTTCTCTTGGTTTGAACCCTTCAGTGTCTGTTTGCTGACCTTTGTGTACTTATCATCCTCTTACCTCAGTGAAAGGGACGAGTAGTTCTTGCTCCTTTGTTTCAGAAAGCACTCCATTTTCTACCAAGTTTTCTAACTCAAAATAGATAAGGAAATCATTTCATCATTATTTGTTAGTTTGGCTTGTTGTTAATAGGGACCTAGGGCAGCTGCAGACAGTTCTCAGATTCCTTAGAAAACCTTGGGCCTTAAATACTGAAGTATTGTCTCAGAGAGGGCAGAAATGAGGATGCATTTTTCTCTCTGTGACTGGTGAGATTAACAAGTGAATGCATAATGTGCTGCCTAATGACAAGAAAATCTATCCAATGATCAATTATCCTTCAGTTTCATCACTTTGCTAATATGTCATGCACCATCAGACTGGGGATTTGATCTCTTAGGGAATGGGACTCATGCCTACACCCATGCACTCAGGAGTGGAGGTGTTTGAGGAGATATTTTAACTCCTTAGTAGATGCATGCTGCTAGACTGGAAATAAATATATGGTATGAGGGGTATTATACACCACTAAAAAAAATCTATTCTAATTTACAGGGTTTCTTTACCTTTTTTCAAGTTAGAAACAAGAAAAACAAAACACTGCCCTTCTAAGAGTCATGAATGCAGGAAAGGTATTAATTTTAGCTACTAATCTGGCATATTGCCTAGAAACCTTCCAGTCTAATACTTTCTTCTCTGCCACCCCTAGGATGCAAAATGGGTGATTATCCTTACTTTGCAGGCAGAATCTGAAATACAAGGAGGCAAAATGTAGGGCCAAATGGTGAGCCAAGAACCCGGCTACTTGGCTTTTCCAGCTTTCCTGTCACTGTATTGCACCTCTGTGCATGCAGGCAAGGTGCCCAGCTTTGCCTTTACCCACTCTAGAAGCAGCTCTCATCAAAGGTTGATGATCAGGATATGGGAGGTGAATAGCACTTTCCACAAAAGTATCTTTGTCGGGATAAATACCTCTCTGTGAATCAGACTGACAGCAGGAAAACAGCCGAAGATACCGTCTGAAGCCTCAGCCCTGCAGGACTGTTACGAATATTACCGTCCTGACCTAATGAGCTACCACTGATCCTAAACAAAGTCTGGGACAAAAGACGAGAGGGGGATTGGCTGCCCTCACCCTGCTGCCAGCAGACTTCTGACAACCCATTAAGGTTATAGCTATTCAGGCCTGTTCAGACAGCCCCTTATTTGTCTTTTTTTTTTTTTTCTTCTTCCTAATAACTCCCAGTTAATGAGCAGACCGTGCTATTTTTATTTTGCACAAGGAATGTGAAGATAAATAGGAGTATGTGGAGGCTCTGTAAATGAAGTGAGGTGGCCGTGAAGCCCTCCTTGCAGGGAGATATGAGGTGCATCGTGCTGGCCGAGGGAGAGCAGTCCTGCCCTCTGCTTCCCCAGCTTTGCAGAAATGAGCAGGGGAGAGGAGATGAAGCCAAGACACAGCTTGGCATGTGCCTTGGGCTGCCGCTGTGCCTCGGCCACTGCCCTCGCCGTGTGCCTCCCTCCCGTCCCACAGCCAGCATCGCAGAAGGCGCCTGTCTCCAGCCCTGTGCCCCCCTTCACTCATGCTTTACTAAGTGATTGGAGTTGCCCTCTTCCTTTTGCACCTTCCCACCTCCTTCAAGCTCCCTCTTCAGCGACAAGCAGCATCACTAATTGCTTTTTAGGGTCTCTTTTCTGCTCTCTGTTCAAAATTCACAAGGCATCCCTTGGCCCCATTATGTTCCTTTCTGAACCTTTTCAGCCTCTTTTACAAACTTAGCACTTTCTGTGCTTCTCTTAGCCTTTGCAAAAACAAAAAGCCACAAAACTTTGGTGGTTTTCTTTTTTTTTTTTTTTTTGGCAAGAAGACCTCCTCCCTCCCTCCACACCCCCTCCCCACCAGAAAAGCACACGCACGGACCCGCCTCCCATTGAATGGGGGGCTTTGTGCAGGGAATTTCCGGAACACAGCCCAGGGCTGGAGGCGCGGTGTGAGTGGAGGGGCTTTGGGCAAGGAGCCTCCCTTAAGCCCACCCCATTACCACGGTCACTGTTTGCCCTGGGCTCTCTAAAAGGACTATTGTTGCCTGTTGCCAGGTATTCCCTAGCAACACTTAAGCCAAGCTGCCTCCTCTATTTATGGCAGAAACTTTTCAATGGTCTCCAAAACACGTGCTTGTCAACTCGGGAGAATACCTTCAAATAGACACAGAAGGGAAAAAATAATCCCAAGCGCTTGCTTTGATTGAAATATGTGTGTTGAGGGTGTTTTTTCGATTTCTTGTCATTTACCTTGGATCAGAAACCCAAGCAATTACAATTTGAAAAAAAAAAATAAAATAAAAAAAATCCCTCTTCATCACCCCTCCCAGCCCCAGTCCCCCACACCGCCCAGCCCTCCTACTGGCAGGTGGGTTGAGGGGCTGTTATTGGACCGCTGAGCTTTTGCTACATTTGGAAACCTTTTGCACAAAAGGTTCCTTCACTGTTTTAAGACAGATTTTGGTTTCTTTGTGTGTACCACAGCCCTTACAAGAACTGCCCTGCTTGTTGTGTTGGCTGCCAGCAAATAGCCTTCTACCAACGGGGGTGTAGGGTCAGAGAGAGGGGCAATTGTGTTGAGGTGATCACTTGAAGTGAATGTGGAGTTTGAAGATACATCCATGCATTCATTCCATAAAGGACATAGTTTCATGCTTGCCTTTCTGCAGTCAGCTTGTCAGCTATAGACAGTCAGCAGCCCAGTCAAGTTCAAGGAAGAAAGCAGGTTGCTGCATCTCCATAGGATGCATACATATTTTGTTGACTGTGCATACTGATGTGACAGGAGAGCTCTTTAAGACAACTCTCTCTTGTTAGAAACAGTCTTTGCTGTTTGTGCTAATGCCGCATAAAAGACTTTAACATCAGCTGGTGTTGTTTTCTGCTACATTTTATTACTTTCTTACATATCACAGTCACCAGTGGGGAAAATCTTACCAGAGAACAGAAAAACTGAAAGTATGGGCAAGATTTGCAAAGGCAGCTGAGGCAGCATGATACCCAACTGGCAGTGAATTTCAATGGCAGTGAGTGTCTCTGAGCTGCCCACCCACATATTCATGCTGGCAGTGGATGTAGTTCCACTATCATGGAGATCAACACACTGCTGCAGCATTAGCACAATGTCTAGAGTAATAACTGGAAGACTTTCTATCTGCAAATTTACACTAGTTTTTCTGTTATGTCCTTTAAAGCTTCAGTACCTCAGCATGACATCCTGGTTTTCAAAGCAATTGACTCTAAGTTACTATTACTTCATTTCTGATGGACTTCTGCTGTCCTCTGTGGCAAGTCCCCACACTTCCTTTCCACCTGTTAGATTTCTTTGACTCATTCCCGGCATCCATCTTCATCATCAGTCCCTCGTTCATAGAGTTTTGTTTTTGTTTCCATCCCATTAGTCTCTCTTCCCACCTGTTTTTCCCCTCTCTCACTTCCCTATTTCTGACATCATTTCATCCCTAAGTAATTCGTCATTTATTTACCTTTGTACTTTTAAACACTTAGCTTCTTTCCTTTTTGTCTGTTACTGGCTCTCCAGTCCATCAGATTTGCCATTTTGTTACTATGAGTCTCTTCTGTCTCCCATCGACCTTTTCATTCTTTTATCTTGTGAGCTTCATATATCCAAAGCTACCTTTCTGACTATGGCTCAAACCTAGTTTAAGGCATGTCTGCATCTGCTTTGTTGTCATATTTTTACTATTACCACCGTAACCTAAGGAATTCACAGTTTGTAGAGCAGAAGAAATTGTGTGATTTTAAAGAAGAACTGGGAGACTTGTTTTTCAGCTGTAGCCTCCAAGCAGTTGAGTGATTCCTTTTTATGACTTGTAATTGTGGAAGCTGCTCAATCAAGCAGTGTCATCTCCTTCCAAAATGACAAGCAAAACGTACATTTTGCAGTGGTAGTATGTCTTTTCCTAGACATGTATGTAGAAGGGATATATAATATACCCACCTATATGCAGCTGGCTCTGGTGCTTCTGAATCCCTGTCTGACATGGAGCAGCCTCTGCTCTCAGCTCAGCCTTCATAAGCCCAGTTCTGTTTCTGTTTTATAGAAGTACTGTAATTAGAAGATGCTGCATTTCCTGTGTTAACATATTCCCCTGCAGAGCTTGACATTAGAGTGAATGTAAATGGTTTCATGAAGTGCAAGATTAGGGCTGTTTAAATAATTGTTGTAATTGAAAATATGTGTATTATTATGTCTCAAGATGTTTTAGATTAAATTAATGAAGTTCACATCTGCAGGAGCAGACATTAACCCTTTATGTGATCTTGATCCTTTAACTAGGTAGCAGTTAGAAATCTGAAGCTCAGATTTTCTGTTCAGCTCTCCTAACACAAATTTTCTTGGCTTTGAAAACTATTTTGACTCACCCTATGATACGTTTTCTATTTTTGCGTGTGGCCTAAGACAAATACAACAAAAAACTATCAGCTTGATATTTGGAAATCTGGCCAAATAGCTCCTATTAAAACCTATAGACTATATAAGACCTAATAGAGACCCATCTTGCCCTGATTTTAGTCAGCAAGCAGAATAACAAGCAATCAAAGGGAAAAATTTTAATTTCTGGAACGTGCATGGTTGTATTTCTACACACAGGGAGCATATAAAAAGGTTGTTCCTATTCCTTGGAACACCTCTCACAAGTTCTTCTCTATTTTAGCCCCATGATCACATTTTACCTATCTGTGGCATATAAAACTTAATAAGAGACATGGAAAATGATGGATTCCCTCCAGAGAAACTGGCTAAGTGTTCTATACATATATAAAGGGGTTAACTTCTAAGTCCCATTTCTGCAATTGTCTGATAGGTATTGTAAATAACTTTCTGTAAACAGCACAAAGATGGTTATTCCCAGGTAAGGAGAGATACAGCTCTAGACAAAAGGTTCTTCTGTGGACAGTTTTCTTCAGAAATAGCTGTGATCAGCCCTGTTTGTCTCCAGTTGTCTACTCTTGACTTCCAAAATAACCCGTGGAAATGCTTTCTGCAACTGTCAACCACAATTTGCCAAAACCCAGCTTAATCATTATACTCATTTCAAAGAAATAATCAACTATTTCAGCTATTCCATGTGTGGTAGTTTGGCAAATTGTTGTCTTTCCATTTCAACATGAATATATGTACTAATGCTTGAAGTAAGGTGATTCTGGGACAGATTTTTCACTTCCGGGTGATTTTATGTATGTATATATATATAAAAAAAATAATGGTGAAATTTATATTTTTCTCACTGCACTGTGAAAAGTTATGCTTTTGCTCATGTTCCTAAAGCTCCAGTACTTTTACCTAAAGTCACTTTTTCGCTCACCAAAGGAAAGAGCTGGCTTAAGTCACTCTGAAGAGTCCAAAACACATTAGCATGTGCCTTGCAGCCCTATTTAAAAGCTCTGAACTTCCTTTTTTTATTTGGTTGGGGGTTTTTTTGACATTCAGTTTGTGAGTATAAAGACAAGTAATAAACAGCCTTGCTGACTTGCTTGCTCTATGAGCAGTGCTAAGGTGCACAATGAAAGGTAAGCTGCCTGATCTGACCAGTTCCATTCTTGCCACTGGCTTCTTTAAAACTTGAGTCCTGACATTCCAGGAGTGCTGAGCCATCACTCAAAACCAGCGTATTTCCTCCTGGGACATATGAAGTATTAAGATTGGCCAAGATCAAAGTTGGAGCAATTCCTATTCCTGCTTTGTTCATTTTTGGAAAGTAAACTCTGTCTACCAATTACCTTTAATATGTATGCGAACTGATGGTGACCTCGGTATGACATGTCCCTGTAGACACAGCCTCTTTCATACTACTGAGTCATGCAGTTTCAAAGAGAATGCCTACTTCTCAATGTATTTTATCTGTTTTCCATCCTTACGGGTGTTTCACACTGAGCAGTATGCAGACATGCATACTCAAGCACCACCTGAGTTGTAACAGTTTATAAAAAACACAGAAATATAGACTGACCTGGGTTAAATAGGACCTCAGAGATAATCTAGTTTGAAACCCTCTGCCAGGGGCAGGGTTGCCAACCACTAGACCACATCCAGCCTTGTCTTGAATGTCTCCAGGGATGGGGCATCTACAAGCTCTCTGAGCAATCTGTTCTAGTGCATCACCACCACCACTATGCCTTGGGATGAGAATTTGAAGGAAGGAAAGCCTACAGTTCCTGCCAATATTCAATGGGAACATTTGAGCCACACCTCAGCTGTAAATTTTCTAAAGGCTTAAGTGGTTTATACATTTTTCCCTTCTCTGTCACATGATCCTGCTCCTTTTTGAGACAGAAAGGGAAATGCCAAAACTCTTCTAAGACATGGTTCTAGCAGGCTTCCAGTCTGATTAAATTCAAGATGGTGTGCTAAGAAATCTAATGGACAGCTGATTTTCTCATCCATACTCTGCTTCAATTTGTAGAGATGCATGGTTCTTGTCAAGTGTGAAGCTGACTTGCTCAAATAACTGAAAATAGGACTGAATTTGCAAAATTTCTTTTGAAAAACTGACTAGTAATTACAAGTCTGCAAGGCGAGATATACTGAAAAAGTTTGTTTCACATAAAGTGTTGAAAACCTCCTTCAAGAAACTAAAAGTCTTGAAATGTTCCTTCTCACATTTGGGCACAGAGGTCTTCACACTCTCTTACAACCTCTGAAAATCTCAGTCCAGCTCACCTTTAGGCATCAATTCAGGCTGAGTTCAATAAGCACAAGGAACTGAGAGCTGCTGATCAGTGTGAAATAAGGTTGACCTCCTCATGCTGTCAAGCAGGTGGTTGGCTGTTGCTCAGAAAACATATCCCACATTTCAAACAGATGCTTTGAGTAGAAAAGCTGAGAAGTTAATTGTTGTAGAGACTGAGTGTCCTCTTCAGTGCTGAGCTTTTCACAGAAGGTGGCTGAGAACTGATGTCAGTGGGGATCCTCATCTTGCTGCCATCCTAATTACTGTTAGTGTGGCTGGAAAGGTACAGAGCAAGCTCCACTCACATAGCAAGTAACTAAGGATGTTTTAAATTAGTGTTCATTGTTTGTCAGCTTCCTCATCCTTTTCAGTATCATCCATTGGCTCTCAGACAAAATATTTCCTCTGAATTTTCCTTCTTTTTCTGCTGTGTGGGAAGTGCATACTTTTGCTGTGTCCTAACTTTCACTAAGCCAAAGAGGACTCCTGAGCAGATTTGGAAATGTCATCCATTCGAGAAGACACGTACTGATCTTCAGAGGCCATGGCATCTAGAGAGTGAATCCCGAGAGGTTTAAGGACTCCCTGCTGTTGCCCTTGCATCACTCCCTGAGTCATCAGGAGAGGTTGTTTCACACATAGCAGTTAGCTTTTGCCTCTTTAAAAGGCAGTACCTTTCAGCCCTTGATGAGTTCTTGCAGTCCTATGTAACCTCTGCTTCAGGGATGATAACCACAAGCTAGAATAGCACCATTTAAAGGCTGTTGACCCCATCGCTTGCCCTGAAGGCAGCATCGGCTATACAGCCATTCATAGACTAATAGACTTAAGTGCACAGCAGCACTATCGTTGCTGTACAGCAGTGTGCTTGCAGTTGATATTATCTATTTATGTATGTACCATGAGGAAAGATTAGTTAATACCTACAAAAGTAGGACCTTCATGGTGCATTGTTCCAGGTTGGCTCTTGGACTATGGGTGACCCCTTCTATGCAGAGATGCAAGGGTAACTTCTATATTGCTATAATGTGCCCATACCCAGAGGTTTTTGATTTCTTTCTCACCGTCAGTAGAAAACAGTGATGGCCCTGAGAAAGCTAGAGCAGGAGGAGATTTCTATTGCTTGGAGTAGGATCAGAAAACGGCTTTCTTCCTAAGCAGCTTGGAGACACCTTGATCTTAACTCTGGACAAAAACTAAATTGTCCTGTCTTTGCTTCAGCTTGGATACAGAGAATCTGTATCTGATACCACGACGGCATCTCAAAATCAGTGTCTTGGAACATTAATTATAGGAATAAGAGGTGCCCTTCATTATGACAGTACAATGTTGTTACGAGTGTTCAGCATTAGCACAGTGGAACTTCAGCCTTGATTAGAGCTTCCAGGCAGTTCCATAATAGCAGTGATTATGATGTTAACAATAACAATAATAATAATAATACAATGTTCAGGATGGGTCTGCTCTGTGTTCTTTCAATTCTCCTTTCCTCAAGTCCGACAAAAGGGAACCTCAGACTGAATGGATCAGTAAATGTGATCACAGTGAAATAATACCAGAACTCGTTTGGTTGATTGATTTGTACAGGCTTCATCTAATAATTAATAATGGAAGCAGAAACATATTGAGATTATACTGTAACCTTTTTCATGAGATAAATGAAGCCCTTCTGAAAGCTCTGTCCTCACCTTCCCTGTTTACATTTGTCTTCATTGAAAACAAAGTTACAAAAAGGAACTATGGATTTTCTGAAGGGATTCTCATCAGGATTCATGTTTTGAATGAAAAAAGTTTATAAAATGGTTGTTATCTGGATAGTTTTTAAGTGGACGATGATCGAATTGAAATCTATAGAGAAATCCTCATAACCTATTCCTACATGAAAACTGGAATGAAGACAAAGCTTTTGCTTCAAAATCTGCTTAGATTTTCAGATTTCATTAATGCTGTGGATTTCCAAAGATTAACTTTTCTCTTTCAAACTGCATTAATAGCATTAGGCCTCAATTAATCAGATTCAAAATTTGGAAACAAAGGAAGTATTTTGTCTGTATAATCACTGAGAGGCCATATAGTGAGATCTTTTCTTACCAGCCTTTCTAATGATTATTTCAGTCCAGAATTTTTTTTAAGGGAACCGCTGAAATCTAGGCTTTGAATTTTGTAAATGAGCCTGCTGCCCAACGCACTTCTCAGCAAGATAAGGGCAGAATGGCATTTGCAGAAATGCTTAGCTATCTCTCTAACAATCCTGCTTGGTTGTGGGCCCCTTGGTAACAGCTTGGCAAATCTGCAAAAGGAATGCGACTATATAGTTTGTGTGTGGATTGTTGAGTCATTATAGCCTCCAAATTGCACAGCAGATCATTAATCATAGGCCAAGATAGGCAATCACTGCAGAAACCTGATGAAAAGGCTCCAGAATAATGCCTGCTAAATCATGTTTAACATGCAGACCTTGCCTGTGCAGATATAGAAAGGGGGAGGTAAGGAAAAAAATCATTCCCCTTTTAGGAAAGAAAACTTCTACTTATCTTTGATTTGCATTCAGCCTTCCCTCAATAGTCCTTAAGCCTGTTATTTAATTCATTTTGGTGCCAGGTCCCATCACAAAGCAAAAACCCTAACCAGGACCTATGCAGTCTATGACCTCCAAACCCCCTGTCTTTTCTTGTCAGTTCTATGTCATTTGTGCAGTTGAACTCCACCAATTTGAAATGCTGACCTCTTCCATAGACAACCTTATTCTCCTTGAGTGAAAGAAAGGGCCAAGGCCTACAGACCACTCAAGCGAGAGATGGCAAGAAAAGAGAAAAGTGGTTGACTCGTAAATCAATTTCCACAGCCCACCCAAAACCCACATGGACAATAACAATGGTATTTTTAAAAAGTTGTGTTGTTGTGGTTTTCTTAATTGAGCTCATTCTCCTTAAAGAAAGTTTTGGGCTAAGTAAAATTATTTGTTTCAGGATGGAAAATTAGACCAGATCCCATTCACAACCCACTTAAAATCAGGGTGTAGTTTTATCAGACCTCTGTTCCCATTTGTCATCCCAGCAGAAAAGGAGAACAGCCTCACAATCAGATCTTTGTCCACACTGGGAGAGGTGGCAATATCTAAAGAAAGAGAAATAACAAAAATCTCATATTTTGCATCCTATGGGTCTCATTCTTCCCTTGTTACTTACTCAAGATGTCTTCCTGTTCCTCGAGTGGTTTCACTGGATTGAATGGTTGTGTCTTTACTGCTTTTAAAGAGCAGCTGTAGAAATAGGCTGGAGTGCATCATGACCACATACCCCCAACCCTACAGGTAGCTTTAAGTGTTTCTATTGTGGATCTGTCCATGCTGTTTCTCACTGCACTATCACATCTCTGGATTTAGGACCAGTACATCCTTAAATGACATTACCAACATTCCCTACATTCCCAAAAGGAAACAACACTCCTCCCAAACCTACTTGTGTCTCCATCCTGCTCTCCAAGGATTACAGTCCACTAGAGGACAGGATGACCTGCCTCTATCAGTCTTTATTAGTGGTGGCAGGTCAAATACTTACATTAAATATAACAGATGAATCTTTTAAGGTTTCCCATTGGCCAGACTTATTTTAAGTGCACCCACAGCTTATTGCTGCATATAACATGTCCACGGAAGAAGAAAATCTTCTGGGAGCTATTAAACTCAACTGCACTGTCTTTGGCTGTCGTGATCCTGAAAAACTACCTGGAAAGTAGTATCACAATATGGTCTTTCTCTTCTTTTTTCCCCTCAACCTTTGACTTTGGTTCTTTCTGGACTGCTCATACCCTTCATACCCTTTCCCCAGTTCCTTTACTTAAAACACAGTCATGCTACAATGTGATCTAGAAATTCTTGATTCCTTACAAAGAATATAGAGTGTGATGTGTGGATAAAGAGCTAGGAAAGTTACTCCATCTGAAGAGAAGTAACTACAATGGCAGATTAACTCCTTCAGTGAACCTGGCCTATTGCACTGTGTTTGCTCTAAATTGTAAATGCTGATGGGATGCAGTTGAGGGGAGCGTTTCCTCATCTGGGAGAACAGATGCTTTGAAAGAATTATCCTGTAGAGCCTGCTCCACTGATGTGCCCCCATCGGTCTGCGCCTGTGTGCCCTGGGGCTTACCAGCTCCAAACCCTCAGACAGAAGAAAGATTTGGAGCTGTTTATACCACTTGACCCTCCATCCAGATGACTTTCCATCATCTGGGGCCAGCTGATGCTAAGCAGTAAATTACATTCAGGGGCATGCCGTCTCACTTCTCAATGGCCATGGCATGAGAGCCGGAATCCATACAGCAGGGCTCATTACACACTGCTACAGCAGCTGAAGCTAAAGGGAGTGTCAAGCCCATTACCTTTGATTATATGCCCACCAATGGAGCTAGGTGTGCTGGAGATGGATTTATTGGTGGCTGGCACTTTTGTCTGGGAACGAAGCACTGTGTTAATCTATCAGACAAGACTCCATGTTATGCAAAAGGAATAATTCAACAGGAAACAGATTAAAATAGTCAATGCTTTCACAACTTGCAGCTCTAAGTGCAGCAGCATCTGGAGCAGCTGAAGAAATAGTTCTTCCCAATCTCTTTTCTTCAGGGAACCAAGGCTGATAGAAAACAGTTTGTGAAGCTTCACGCCATGTCAGTGAAATCCTTGAGTGTTATTAAAATACTGTGTAGATATTTTGTTGGCTTTCTTAGTCTTGCTTACCTCAATAAATTAGAGTTTATTTTATTCCAGAATGTATGAAATAATGCGCCAAAACCTGTATTTCTCTATGTTTATACTAATAAATTAGTATATAATAAATAAGTCATTACAGCAAATACTCCCATGCAAAGCTTACCTTGTAACACTATTTTATTTGGAGTGTGGTGCATCATGCTTCAATAGTCAGTGTGGTCTACTCGAGAAAAAGAACACTGTATGCCTGTAAGGGAGAGTAAATGCAAAAACTAGAGGAGGGAACTTGCTCTGTCCAGGCTTTCTAGCTAGATAGTGTGTACCCTGAATCTGCCCATTGATAGCTAGGTCTTTTGATAAAACAATCTCAAATGACTAATGATCAAATAAGAAAAAGGGGGTCTGCAGGGAGTCTCCTGCTGGCAGCTGCTCAAGTGAATACTGCACAGGTACACTGGCAAAGTCAAGAATGACTCATTTGCCATTGAAGATGGTTCTCCTGGGAGCTTTATCTTGTAGGACATGAAGCTGTTTCTGAACTTCTGAGCTCATCAGTACTTATTGCTTTGGCCACCAGACTGGTGATGGTGTCCAGTGTGCTGGAGGGTGCAGAAGAGTTTGCAGAGCAGGGAGGAGGAGGAGAACCTAAGGGAATGCATTAGCACTGTAAATGTTTTCCCTCCTGTGTCCCTTGATTCACATTTTACACATTACTATTAGAAGAAGTAGGTGGAAACTTTACATCAGCACATCACTGAGGGAACCAATTTCAACTTCCCGTTTTCTTCACTGTGGAGGTCACAAGGATAGGTGTGCATTGTCTCAATTGCAGCAGCAGCAGCTAGAAGGCATGTATTTAACAGTGGTGTTAATAAGGCACATCTTTCTAGTCATGTCTCACAGAAGGAGCTGTGCAGTCATGCGGCCCTTGCTTCTTTTCATGCTGTGGTGGCATCTGGCACAGCTAGATCCTTGTTTGGGTTATTTAATTGCTTCTTTGCCTGCCTTATGCAAACTACATTTGTAGCTGGATCTGCTGTGGCCTTTTGGGCACTCAGACCCACTACTGCAGCACATTAAATAAGCGCCCTGCTCCATCCTGTAGGCAGTATTTCACACAGTCACCCAGTGACTTTCTTCAGTTCACTGGTCCCCAGTGTTACTGTCACCCAGCAGAATTTACCAATACAATTTTGCCAAACAAAATTAGTCATTGCAATGTAGGTATATGGAAGCTGTCCCAATCTGGAAGGATTCATTAAAATTCCCATAATAGTCTCCTTGTCAGGACTCTTGCCTTCTGTCTGGGAAGTATTTCAACAAGTCTGTCCTACTGTTGTGTTAATTAAACATTGTTCTATTTATAAATGCTCTATTGGTCAGTAGCAGCTCCACATACAGAGAGCGAGAAGGAGCAGTGGTAACTAAAGGGGTGTGCCAAGAAGACAGAATTTGGCCATGCAGAGAGCCAAGAGACAAGTTCAGCTGAGCAGAATGCCCCTCGTGGACCTGTCACTGTACTCATCACCTGCCCCTGCAGCCACAGTGGCATTCTGAAAAGGAATTTGAAGGGGGGAGGAGGGAAGGAGGTTTACTTGCTGCTCCTGTCAGCAACTATTTCTTGTCTATTTGTTCATACATCATAATCCCTTCATGGCAATTACCATGGGATGTTGTTGATGGCAAAAATATATCTGGGTTAGGAAAGGCACCAGGTAGGTGGAAGAAGGATAAAGGCATAAGTGCATTTTAAAAACGGGCAAGTGCAGCCTCCAGCCCAGTTCTGGGCTGCAGGGAGCTGGAATTATCAGGGCCTTGGAGGTGTCTGCCTACTGATTCCAATTCACTGTGCTTCTGATTTACTCCTGAATAACCCTGCTCTGTGCTGGTAACCTTTCCAGCAATGAGTGGCATGGCTGTTTGGTGGGGAACCTCCCTCTCTTTCCTGATCGCTGTGACTTTCTACACCTGCTTCTCGTGTCGCATCCTGTGATACTTCACGTCCACTTCTTCCCCCTGTCTCCTATGTCAGGAGCAATCATCAGCATTTGTAACCATTTTATACAGGTTCACTGACCACAGAGACAGAAGATGTTGGCCATCATTGTCTCCAATACACTTATAAAAGATAGACCCCAAATCTTGGGGAAGTGTAGGGACATTTGGGTTCTGAAAGTGAGGACTGTGCCTTTGCCTTAGTTTGCAGGTCTCCTCCTTTCTCAGCACACCATACCATCGAGGGTGATGAAAATGTCTCGATGAAGACTTGTACAGTGGGGTACTTACCCTAGAAGCTGGTTCAAGGTGTAACTCTGAAGCTGCCATGGTCCCAGACAGAACAGAGGCCAAAGAGGTGGAGGAGAACAAAGCAAAAATTTGACAGTAGAAATCACAAAGCTCTGCTAGGCTCATCCGT
The DNA here is from genome assembly GCA_013399175.1 of Odontophorus gujanensis. Lineage (NCBI taxonomy): Eukaryota > Metazoa > Chordata > Aves > Galliformes > Odontophoridae > Odontophorus > Odontophorus gujanensis. Next base: position 8,172 of record VXAB01008349.1, on the reverse strand, counting down.
GGGCACAGATGTCTGGAACTTTACCTGGATGCTCAATGCCAACTTCAAACTGTTGAGTATGCAAAATCTGTGAGGACTACCTGAAACATTTGGGTTCATCTAAGTGGCAACACTGACAGTGAGAGACATGAGAGAGGCAGCTAGGATTTTTTGTTTGTTTGTTTGTTTTTTGTCAGTACTTAGCAGTTTGACAAGATAGGAAATGCTCTAAGTGTCGTTGCTCTACAGGGCCCTCTGCTGAGCATAACTGCGTGGTATGCATTACTGTGGCCTAAAAACAAATGCACCCCACTGCCTAATCTTCAGCCCCTTGGGCCAGCAGTTCCAGACACAATTTGTGTGGCAAGGAAGAATGTGCACAAAAAGTGCATTAGAAACTTCAAGAAAGTTTTTGAAGAACAGTATTTATCTGAAAGACTGAAGGTGTTATCAGTAACAAGTGACTTGTTGCTTGTAGACCAACAGTTTGAAAGTATTCCCTGTATGTTCTGAAACCTATTGCCACTCAGTGACTGAACAGTAGTGGATATGGCAAGGACTGTGAGCTCTGTGTCAATTCTTTGGTGGGCCATCCTTGGAGATGCAAAAGAAAGGTGCTGAGGCATGTGCTTAGGTCTTATGGACAGCTCTCCTTGCTCCACTAGCCTCGTGTAAGGCCTCAGCACAGCAGTCCAGACGCCTAGCCATGATCTCCTGGATATAACAGGGGACAACAGGACTTTGCTCTCCTGCACTGTCACTCGGGTGCCTTTCAGGAGCACTGCATTCACTTCTCGGAGTGCACACGTGAATTACTGTTTACTCAGTAACAAATCAAACAAATTCCATCTCCTATTCAAAGCAAACCATAGCAATAAAAGAGCTGATTTCCAGTATTATTAACACTGATGAATGTCTTCCCTTTGCTTGGCTGTCTTTATTTCACATACAGGTGGCTTTTCTTTTTTTTTTTTTCTTAATCCATTTAGAAATGTCATCGCCACTTAATTAGCAATGCATTGTTACCTGAAAGTAAAAGCAAACCTACCTTAGGCCATATGGAAGGGGTTTAATCTGCACTGTCACGGTATAATCCTGCCAAGATGGCTTCCCTTTTCAGTCAAAACTGCATTTCACACTTTACCAATATAGGGCTTTTCCTTTCCTGTTCAACAGTAGTGAAGCTCTGCTGTGAAGCAAGCGCAAATTGGAGCAGCTCGCAGCTTTGACTGACAGCAGGAGGTGAGACAGGGGAAAGCAGTGCAGCTGTGGGAAAGTGGAATGACCCAATCCCAAAAGGAGGCTGTGGGCTTTTGTGAAATTGGACTAAATGAGCTTGGGCTCTGCTTCAGGAGGCAGCCATCCTCCCTATCGCTAAGGCCTAGCCTATACAGACAGGGCTGGCTATAGGAGTCTTTACAGTCTTTATCTTTCCTAACTCAGTGCCACTGGGAATCCCACATAATGGACTCGTAGAATCATACAAGCATTTGAATTGGAAGGGACCCTTAAAAGTCATCTAGTCCAACTTCCCAAGAGTTTGACTCCAACCTCCATCAAGAGATTATAAAAGCAGAAAGCAAGAAAGCAACATGTTGCTGCAAAATGAGTGACCAGAAGAAAACACAGGCAACTTGAATGCGGCAGTCATCTGCAGGGCCCAAGGGATGGCTGAAACATGTAGCCTGACATGTCACATCTTTGAAGGAATTTGGTCTCAAGCATCTTCCAGATAATACAGAGGACAACATGAAGATGTTTTCCTTGATGTTCTTGGGAAGTGACTGTCCCCTTTCACGTGGGTTAGGTGAAGAGCACAAACATGACTGAAAGGTGCTCAGAATGGATTGAAAGGAAACATGAGTTGTCTGCCCTGCTGTATTGCTGGCCCACTGACATGCACTGGCCCTTCCCATAGCACCTTGCACAAGAACAGAGTCAGGGTTTCAGTGACCTCTTCTCCCTTGTTGGCTTTTGAATAATCTCCCATTATTGCATATCTGTGGCACCTGTGAGGAACTGCTGATGGTCTTCATCTCACATTTCTAGTTCTCAGGATAAAATAGACTGAGCCAGAACCAAATCATATCCAGTACCTAGGCAGCTTCAATCCAAAACTGATGTCTCATCACAAAAAGCAGCTTTCCCCTAGTCACTTGCATTTTTACCCATCTTCTCTCCCTGTGACTGATGTAAGTACCAAGTATCAGGGTAGAGGGAGAAGATCTCAGGGAAATTCCCCCTCTCCCACTGGCTGCTTGCGTCAGCCCATGGAAGCACGAGTGCTCAGGAAAGTTCCTCCTTTTATTACATCCTTCTAGGGCTACATCTGGCTGCATAGCAGCTGAATGCTGAAGGCAGAAGCAAGCTCCATATCACCTGAGTGCATTGTGCTGTCCCAAGGTGTGCGTGGGACAGAGGCCTGGAGTTGGTGTCACTACAGCCAGAGCTCCTTCCCCATGGAATAGAGAATCACAGAATCATTAAGGTTGGAAAAGACCACTGAAATCACCTAGTCCACACCAGCCCATCCCCACTGTCCCCACTGACCATGTCCCTCAGTACCACAGCCACACAGTTCTTGTACATCTCCAGGGATATACAAGACCATGACGTACACCACCTCCCTGGGCATCCTGTGCCAAGTGCATCACCACTGTTTCTGAGAATAAACGTTTCCTAATATCCAACCTGAACCTTCTCTGGCACACCTTGAGGCCATTACTTCTCTTCCTACCTCTTGTAGTGCTGGAGACACTCCTTATTTTCAGGCACTTCATATTTTCTTGTAATGTTGTGGGCTGTTTTTTTTTCAGCACACGTGACATAATGCCCACAACACGTAATAATACTCTCTCCCACCCTCCATCCCCTAGCAAAGGCTGCCTACAGAAGCTGTGGTCTACTGATCTGCTCCTTAGTATTGACATAGGCAGGTATGTGCAATGGGACAGCAAAGGCAACAAGAGCATAGATCAGATTCAAGTGATGGTCTGGGGTTTTGCTCACAGTAAGAATCATAGAGTCATTTGAGTTGGAAGAAACCTTACAGGTTGTCTAGTCCAGCTCCCTTGGAATGAACAGGGACACTCACAGCTAGACCAGAGTGCTCAGAGCCTCTCCAACCTGCCCTTTAGTGTATCCAGGGATGGGGCATCCACCACCTCCCTGGGCAACCTGGGCCTGTGCCACACCACCCTGATTGTAATAAACTTTTTCCTTACATAAGAAAAAACATATTAGCATCAAAAAATTAAAAAAAAAAAAAAAAGAAGAAGAAGAAGAAGAAGGTACAGAACTCTGTTGTAATGCAGACGCTTGGAAAAATTCCTATTTTCACCAAGAAAGTCCAAGCCTGGATGTCTACTTACAAACAGCAGTAGGTTTCAATAGCTCAATGCATAACATCTCTAGGTGACCTATTCCAGTGCTTCATCACCCTTATTGTATGTTGTATATCTTGCTCTTTAGATTTTATAGGAAAACGTATTCAAAATGTACCCCAGACCCACCAATCACATGTTCAACTCTTTTTCCCTAGTGCAATACCTACAGTCAAGGGCACAGAGCTATTGAAAGCTATTGCTACTGGGCATCCACATGGCATGGAAACTTGGATGCAAGACTTTGGAGGGAGCGGAATGCAGAAGGTGTAGGAGCAGTGCTGTGTGGCTGTTTCACCAAGCACCTCACTAGAGCATTGCAGGAGAGTGCAGGGTAGGGCTGAAGGCACCCAGAGAAAGTGTGAATGTGCATTACGGGCCTGAGAGCAAATGTCATTTTGGTGCCTGAAACAGAGGGACAAATATGCAAAGGCAGCATCCAGCTGCAGGTTCTTTTCCTTTCTTTTTCCAGCCTCGGGATGAACTGCAGAGCTGCTTTGGCAGCCCGGTCTGTCCGCTTGTCTCTCCGCGGCTGCCCCCCTCCCTCCCTCTCCACCCCGCAGCTCTGGAGGGTGGAGGTGCGATTCGCTATGCCACTTTTTTATTTCCAGCACGCTTGACAGGCTGGGCGAGGAAGGCGTTAATGTTTTCTGACAGGCCCCCTCTAATTGTTGGAGCTTTTCTTCTCTGCCTTTTCTGTGAAATTCTGACTTAGGCGAGCAGCATAACAAAATGCTCTGGCATTGAAATGTGCGCTTGCACTACACTGGGCCGGGGAAACAGCATTATTCATGAAGATTTTCAGCTGTTTTTGTCTTTTAACTAACCTTTGAGTTTGATCAGAGGCGAGCCGGGCTCCCTCTCTCAAAAGGCGGTCTTGGCAACCCGACAATGGAGCCAAACTGTTTTCCCTGTTCAAGAGATAACTATGCCGTTGAGTTGGTACATGGGGAAATTAATCTTCAGGCGCATACAAATGATAGATTTAACTCGGTCTGCAATCGCCCGCATGGGATTATTAATAGGATGGGAGTAAGGAGCAGGAAAAAAATCAGGCCGAGGTGGGGTGGGCAACCTGAAAGTAAAAGAAAAATATATATATATCCCAACCCCATCATCCCTTTTGATTGCACAAAGCCCCCGATTGATTCCTCACCACTTGCCTTTTGCAGCAGGAATTAGCCCCGCATTGTGCGGGCTGACACGCCAAAAGCGAGCCCGCTCGGGAGCAAGAAGTTGCGGCGCCCTGGGACCGACCAGGGGGTTGAGAAAGTGGGGAAGGGGGTGGGTGGGACTGGAGGGGAGCAGGACCTTACGAAGCCTCCCTCGGCCGGAGCGATGCCGCCGGGCAGGTGCCCGCTCTCCTCGTGTGCCCCGGCCCGGGGAAAAGCGGGGCTGCGCAGCGGTGCGGGGCGGGAGCGGGCGGCACCTGCG
>VXAB01008348.1:198493-208842 GCA_013399175.1 Odontophorus gujanensis | reverse complement strand
TTTTTTTTTTTTTTTTTTTTACAATAAAAATAATACTTGGAAGACAGCTGAGAAAAGTTCCAAGACAGAAGATTCATCCTCCCAGCCCTGCCCGGCAGCGGGGGCCTGCGGGAGCACGGGGATGAGCATCCCCGAGCCCTTCCCCGTGCCAACACTGCATGTCACCCACCCCAAGCATCACCTGATGGCAGTGGGGCACAGTGACAGCATGGGGTCACCCTGTGCTATTTTCCTTTTGGGGTGCCAGCAGCGAGGTGTCGCCAGGGCTGGAAAAGGAGAGCAGCCTCCAATTAGTGCCCAATTAAGAGGTTCCTATTTACATACATACACATGGGAGGGCAGCTGGAGTGGGAGAAGTCTCCAAGCTGAGCTTGTAGTCGGAGTTACCCACAGTGGGGGGGTGGAGTTTGGTGAGACCAAGACTGGAGGTGAGAAAAGAGATGAGACAAAAAGAAATGGGGACGCCTGCTGTCACTGCTGCAGAAAGACAACATTCTGTCCTTTTTGAAGTGTAAAACGAAAGAAAATCCAAGGTACTCCCAAATTGAAAAAGAAAAAAACAAAAACAGAAAGCCACGAGCAAAAGGACAAATCTGTCCCACTAAATCCGTACCACAAAAGCCCTCAGCAAAGCTGTGTGTGCCCCTGGGAGAACACCAGCAGCACAGCCCTGTGCAGGGTGAGCCTGGGCTGTAAGTGCTATTGGCTGTGCACCCCCACATTTCAGACCCTCAACTCGCTGGGGATCCAGCATTCCAGAGCCATTCCTATCTTTTTCTTCCTATTTTTCATATAAAAATCACCTTTGACAAGAAAGCAGAAAGTTATTCCCATTTCCTTCTGCAGAAGTTCAAGTTCCCATCAGTGAAAAAACAGGATTTGCTACAAAGGGAGAAGGGGGGGGAGGGGGGGCAGTGAGGATTGTCAGGCGCTACACCCTGGTTTGGGGGACAAAGCCCCGGGGGGTGACACCCCCACATGGCTTGTGTGACATTTCCTGAGCGATGGGGACCCACACAGGGTCACTTTGTTTGGGGCAGAAAGGGCAAGAAAAGCAGGAAGGGAAAAATCTCTGGGTCTGAGTCATGGGAGCAAAGGCACAAGGTTTGAGGGAACCACAGCTAATCCCTTTTGTTAATTATTATTTCCACACTCGGAGGGATGCCTCCAGCCTCTTACAAATATTTGGGAAAATGCAGCTTCTGGCAACCCTGCAGAGAGCGACCTGCACCTTCAGCATCACAGAAACCTGTCTGTGCTGCTGCAGGGGCCAGCAGCAAGCTTGGGTGCTGCCAGTTCTGTAATCTGAATGGTAGCAAATGCCTGGGGGCCCTTCTTTTATCTAAATAAAAAATAAAAATCAATAATAAACTCCTACTTCTGAGTAGTGCAATAACCCCAGCATGCAACCCGTTGCTACCAGGGTGCAGAGTGTGGACCTGCAGAGCTGTTCCTGCAATAGATGGCTGTGGGGATGGCTGATGGCCACTGGGAGAGGAGAGGGCTTTCCCAGCATGGCAGCCCAACACAGCCCCAGCAGGGATGTGATCCCGAGCCAGCTGCTCTCCAGGAAAAGACACAGGGTTTGAATCAGACCTGCACTGAGGGATGCAGCCTGGGGGAGTTTTGCTCCTGCTTCCCGATTCCAAATCTTCCCATTTGGTACCAAAGATCAGGTTCTGGAACAAGATACTGTTTAGCTATACAAAATTACAAGAAAAAGAGGTTGACAAGCACCAGTATTACACGTGTACATCGATGCTGGAGCACGAGCAGGGCGTGCAGCCATCCAGCAGCAGAACCATGCTCTCCCAGCCACAGAATTTGCCTTCAGAAGGGAGCTTTTGTTGCATTGCACGGTCCTGACCACGTGCAGGGATCACCCTTGGCTGTGCCTTACGGCCTGTGACCATCAGAAATGCAGCAAAAGAAAAAAAAAAAAAAAGAAAAACAATCCAGGACGCAGATTTGCCGCTGTCAACGGGTGCAAAAGCAAATTTCAACACCATTTGCCAAACTGGGGCCACACTGTGATGCTTTGGGAAAGCTCTTCCCAGTCCTCCCAGCTTGACAGCTGCCTTTGCTGGTGAAATCAGGAAGACGTTTTTTTGTTTAGAAACAAACAAGCAATAAAAAAAAACAAACTTTCACTCTCTGTCTGCTTCTGAAAGACACAGTGAGGGCCACAACATAGCTTTCCATGGAACTAAGCAGATGTGCAAAGCCTACAATGACAAGGAATGCCTGCTTTCGCTTTAAAAGCTCTCAAACTTTTCCTGATTAAAGAGGCTTTTCCCCCAGAGGCCTCCAAACCTGACCAAGTGGAAGCAGAGCCACGCGCAGGCTCCGGCTGCAAAGCGAGCAAAGAGCACAACCATGAGGCAACGAGGAGAGAAACCTGTGTCTGCTGCCACAGGAACCAGCCCTGCCTCGTGTTTTTAAAGCTCTCGTCCCTTTCAGGACACGAGGGATTTGCACTTCATAGGTAGCAAAAGGGACAGGGGGAGCTGCCTCAATACCTCGCCCTGACTGCACTGCAGCAGCTCGGGAGATCCTGGCGCTGACCTGGGCAATGCAGGGAGCTCTTTGGTCCCCAGATCACCTGCACCATCCCCCGAGCGCCGAGCCACTGGCTTCCTCCTCCCAGCCTCAGTTTTGAACTGTACAAACGGGAGATATTCTTCACGTTTTAAAAAACAGATTTGGAAAAAGTTTAAAAAACAACAACAACAACAAAAAAAAAAAAGAGCAAACCCAGCTGATGTACAATATACAGAAGGAGGCATTTACACGCAGCTCTGGAGGGCTCTTCTGAAGTCCCAGGAGGTACCTCCAAGGTCCCTGGGTGCAGCAGTGAGGGACTCCAGTGCTCCTTGGGTGGGAGCAGGGAGGGAGGTGGCACTGCAGGGCCACGCTCAGTCCAGGAAGCGTTGGCAGGCTTTTTTCCACCGGCAAGCTGTGCACCACTGGTCCCGGTGCTCGATGCCGTACACCTTACGGCACTTCTTGGCTTCGCCGCGAACTTTCCTGCAATGGGGCAGAGAAAACGTACCCAGAGTTGCAAAGTTTCAGAGATTTGTGTCCCTGCCGCACCTCGAGCACCTTGAGGTTGACGTGCTCAGGGTGCACTCTGCGCAGTGAGAGCCTCACCTGGCACCAAGGGGCACGCGCGGCGGCGAGGCGACGATCAGGTGGGACTTGAGCATGGGCGTGGGAGGATGGGGTTCGCTGAAGCTGAGAGACCGGCTCCGCACCTGTGGGGACATTGAGGGCCACGTGGGATAAGGCTGAGGACGTTTACAGCCACGAGTGAGCCTGGGAACTCCTGAAGGCCCAGGGAGAAAGGATGAGGACTCACCGGTGACAGGGACGGGAGAGTCGAGGTGGCAGTGGCCCAGCTGATGCTGGTGAAGATGTGTGGGGACACTGGAATCTGGATGGAGGGCAACGCCTGTGCAGGGAGATGGGAAGAAGGGGGGTCAGCATTAGCCCTGGTGGGTCCTGTTCCCATTTGCCCACTGGTCACCTTCTCCCTGCAATGGCCAGCTTGAGGTACCCTCAAACTGGGAGTACTGGGGGTGGGGAAGGAAATCCCCTATGCAATCCCCCCTTCAAGCAGCGCTGGAGAGCCACTGCAGCAGGGGACATGGGACAGGGACCGCAGGTGGGGTAACTCCAGGTTCAGTGAGGTGCAGGATCTGGCACGGCCGCATTCCATCCCCGGCTATCTGTGGCAGAAGGGCGTGTTGCATACCACTGCCACATAACTGCAGGCAAGCACAGACTGCAGGCAGCCCCTGAGCCCCTGCCCAGCTGTTAAGGGAGCACGAGGTGGCACCAGCTCACCTGGTAGGCGTGATCAGCCTGGATGTGCCAGAAGGAACTGGGTGCAGACTGACTGAGCGCGCTGCTGGCCAGAGCGGGCTCCAGCACCGGTGGCTCCACCAGCAAAGCCTCTGGCTTGGCCAGGGCTTGCTGGATGATGATGGGGGCAGATATGGATGTGGGGCTGGTGGTGGTGGCTGCATCTGGTGCGGGCTCTTCCTTCACCTGCACTTCGGTGTAGTAGAAATCCTCTTCCCGCTTCCGCTGGTCAGAGTCAGCGCTGTCTCTGGCAGGGAGAAAAAGGGGAAAAGACTGAATAAGCAGCTCCTGTCCCAGAGAAAGGGGGTGCCCGGCTTTGGAGCACTCATGCTCTAAAGAGTCACGCTGGCTGCGATCAGCATGGCCCCTGCTTCTATGACAGCACTTAGCAGTTTGAAGGAACATCAACACATCTTTCAGCACCTCCAAAAACGCTTGGCAGGGTGACCAGGCGCTGCTGAAAGTCCCCTGCTTTCCCACTGAGCTCATTTAGCATGGCTGCAAAGTCCCGAGGTTCATCGATCAGGAAAAAGCATAAAGGATCTGACTGTTTTCCCACTGTGATTATGTGGCACTGGATGGCAGTCCAGCGCTGCCCACTGAAAGGCACAGCCCGTCCACTGTCACTTCTCCTGGAGCATTTGAACAATTACAGAATCACAAAGGTTGGAGAAGACCTCTAAGATCATCAAGACAGAAGGAGAAAAATGTATATAAGAGGAGACGTACAGAAGCACAAACAAAGGCAGACTCGAGTGAAAACTGTGACGGGGCCACAAGAGACAGCAGCAAAACTGCTCCCTACATCCTAATTTGGTACCTAACACAGACCTGAAAGAAGGGGAACTGCTGGCTGCCAGCACGTTCAGCACAAGGGTGCATGGACTTCATGGTTCAGTAGAGGCTGAGGAGGTGAAACCTGTGCCTTACCCGAGGTGCTGGGTCTTGACGTGCCTCTTGATGCCAACGATGGAGCGCAGGACTTTGCCACAGTTCGGCCACAGGCACTTGTACATCACCTTCATTGAGTTCTGGAGGGGAAGACAGTCTGTGTCATCACTTGCACGAAGGCAAGGCCCCCTGCAGGGCTGCACCTGGGGTGCTGGGGTCTCCAATACCTTCCTCTTCCGTGGAGCTGGCTCGTCGAGGAGAAAGGGGTCGGAGTCGGTCTCGAAGCCGTCATCAACTGGTGGGGAGCTGAGAGCCTCACTGGAGTGCTTGGGGCTGCCCTCGGGATGTGGGGGTGATGGGGTGGAGATGTTGCTGCCCCCACTCCAGTGCCCACTGGTGGTGCTGCTGCCACTGTCTGAGACATCGCCGCTCTCCTTCCAGGGATCGCACGCTGCTCGTGAGGCTGAACACAGGGAACACGAGGCCACCGTCACCACAGGGCGGTGAGACCAGCTCTGAGGCTGATAAAACTATGGCAGCATTTTGCTTCTATTTTTTTTTTTTTTAAGTGAAATCTTTGCACCTCTGCTCAGTGCCAGGTCCCAGCTTTATCCCATTTCCCCACAAGCACAACCCTGCAGGGGACAGCCAGCACCGGGGCATGCACATTTCCCACGGCTCTCAGCTGCTATTTTTATCCCTTCGGCTCCATTTGACTCCTTGGGAATGAAAGAGCCTCTAAAAAAAGGAGCAGTCAGGCAGGGCTCCCCAGCCCAGGGCTCCCCGGCCCCCCAGGAGGGTGGCAGCCAGCAGGATCACCCCTTTGGCACAGTCCCAAGCACTACAGGTTCCTCCAGGAACCAGCACTGCTCCTGATCACCTTCCCCCCACACCACAACCTGTGCCCCAGCTGCTCTTTGGCACCGAGCTCAAGGCACCAGCAAAAATACCCTCCAGCATCCAAAGGGCACAGAATATTCCCCCCACACTTTCTTTTTTTTTGTTTTTTGTTATTTTTTTTCCTGGATGTTGTTATTTTTATTTCCCAGTGCACACTCACGGGGGATGCCGCTCTCGCTGGCAGGAGGGCTCTGCACCACGGGGCTGCAGGAGAGGCTCGTCAGCACCATGGCTGCAACCATCTCGTCCATCTCCACAGCTGTGTCGGCTTTCCTACGCCACAGACAGAGAATGCATGGAGGAAAAGAAGCAGAGAGATATCCCGTTAAAAGCAGGAGAGCCACCGTGCACAAGGGTGCTGCATCTCACAGAGGCAGCGTGGCTCCCACCACCCTCTTGCAGTCTTTAAGTCTTCAGGAAAGACTTTTTTTTTTTTCCCCTTAAATCAGCATTTGCAGAAAATAAATCCCCTTAATCCTGAACGCTGCCGTTCCCTGGATAACCCATGCTCTGATAAGGCAGAGATATCCCCGTTGTCTCACTCTGTCAGTGGAAAACCAAGCGTGAGCACCACTGCAGCCCCTTCCCATCCTGCTGAGGTACTACCAGCCCCAAGCACGAACCTCTTGGGGACATCAATGCTGTTGGACACAGATCTGTGCAGCACCTCAGGCACATCCTGCAGCCTCCAGCACGTGTGCAAGCCCTGCTCCGGCTGCAGCACTTTCACTTTGTCACTGGGAGGGTTGTGCTGCTCCGCCAGCCCCGTGCACTCCTGCCCACTGTAGGTGACAAGAACCTGAAAAAGCCAAGGGAGGTTTATTGCTGCTGTGTCCTGATGCACAACCCCACTGCTCAGGCCCTTTGCCTGCAGCAGGGGGATACTGCAGGGCACCTGGGGGTGAAGGCTGCACCAGAGCTGCTCCAGCACAACAGTGGGCTGCCAGTGTTCACCCCAAGCCCACTGCAGAGATCTGCCCTTGGAGCATGCTCCCCAACTCCGGCAATCCCATGTTCACCTGCTTCTCTGAGTATCACAAATTTGGATGGATTTTTCTCCAATGAATGTCTGCTTTTGCTTTGCCTGCGTGTCATCTTGCAGCAAGGATGCCCATTACTATTGCACCCCCTTGGAAAGCACAAAGATGAGAAAAGCCAGAGGAGAAGAGAGGTCTCCTGGGTGCAGTGATCCTAAAGTCACACCCTAGTTGCTCCCACCACAGCTCTCATAGCCAGGAAGAGACATTCAAAGCTCACCTGCTCCACTCTCACAGTGGCTCCTTGTTCCTGTGGGCTGATTTCCAGCACTACCACCCATGAACCTATTTCTGTTAATGGAAATGTATCTGTGCCCAAAGACGTTACATGTGTCTCCAGCTATTTATAGGCACAGGAGCATCTCTTTATGGAAATGCAGTGGCTGTCACACAAAGAAGTTGACATGGGGTGGACACAGGCACCCGAACACTGATCAGGGAAAAGCATACGGGCCCATCCCAGTTAAGACACCCAGCAGAAGGGATGAGGTAGGAAAAAAACACAGCTGCTGGACCAAGGCTAAAAGGGCGAGCATCAGATCACTCTGATCTCACTCACAGCTTCCAAAATCCATATCCCTTATCCAATGCTCCCCAAAAATAAGAGGCAAGGCTCCTCGGTGAACACTACCTGTTCCTGTGTGCAGGGCACTGCACAGGGAGGTTGCATCTCCTTTGGCTTTGCAAAGACATTGACACCAACCCCAGCTGTGTCACACTATTTTTTAAGTCATTTCCAGCAGCAAAGCAAGTGAGCAGAATCCTCTGCGCTGGAGCACATAGGAGAGAACAGCTCTCACTGTCCTGTGGCTCATAAGCACAGGGCAGGAGGAATCTGCCCTTCCCACAGCACGGTGCTGGGCTCAAGAGGAGCCAGAAAAGTGAACAGGGGCCTTATTTACACGGCCTTTCACAAGCTCAGCTCTCGTCAGCTTTTACAGCTCTGCAGGTAGAAGCCAAGAACAAGCACTGCTCCCTGCCCCACAGGCAGCATGAGGCCAAAGCACAGCCACCTGCAGGACTGGACAGGCATTTTGGGGGACCCATAGCACCTCAGTCTGCCCTAAAGGCTGCTTCGCAAGGTAGGTCTGTGCCACCAACCATGCTCAGGTGAGGTCTCCAGACCCCATACCCACAGACCCTCAGCTGTGGTGGGAATGCCCCAAAGCTCAAGCAGGTGCCATGCGGTTCAACACCTCCATAGCAAAGCTGGGGGGCTCCTCAGTGTGCCGATATCAACACGGGTTAGGGGACAAGTTCATGGAAGAGAAGTCCACCAGGAGACAACGCTGCAGGAAAACCATCTCCTTTAGCCTCAAACGACTGGGGAACACCACTGGGAAGTGCCTGGTCTCCTGTGCATATACACTTTTGGCTAGGAGGCAAGAGACAGACCTCCACTTGAGGCAATACATTCCAAACGCAGAACCAACGCCCGTTAGCAGCTCTCCCTAATCACAACTCCCCCTTGGAGCAATTAGGAGGAGCCCCGGGAGTCTTTTCCCACCCACCAACGCACATCCCACATGCAAATGCCTCCTTACGTACTTGCTGCCGGTGACCGGGGCTGGGCAATCTCGGTGCCCGGCCGCTCTCCTCTGCAGGCTGCGGGCAGGACACGTCATCCGGCAGCACGGCGTGGATCTGGGGGGCTGCCAGCACCCCATCAGACAGAGCAGTGGGGGCAGAGACACGGGTGCCGAGCAGGGAGCGCTTCCCCAGGCGCCTGGACAGCACGCTCGCCATCACGGCCACACTGCGGGTGACAAAGATGCAGTGATGTTACCACCAGCACAGGACTGCAACGCTCAACCCAACGCAATGGGTTCTCCACTGCCACCCCGGGAGCCCAAATCACAGCTCTTTGCTGCTCCAGCACTCGCACGGTGTCTCCTCTGAACCACATCGGGCACGTGGGGATGGTGGCATCCCTCCCTGTGTCTCATCCTTATGGTCATCACTGAAACCTCTTTGGAGAAAGGGGAGCAAAGGGATGAGTTCCCAGCTGGGCCTTCCCTCGGTGCCTCCATTATAACGACACGGCACCCCGTCCTGTTCCTGGCTTATCCCTGCCATCTCAGAGTGCTGCCAAAAGCCTCAAGCTTGTAAACCCCTCTCCTCTGCCAGCAAGCAGGATTCGGTTGCTATCATTTGCTGCTGCATGGTGCAAGAGATGCTCGGGGCAGAAAGGAGGAGAGAAGCACGGCTGCAAGCCAGAGAAGCAAAACACACTCCACAAACCCCTTTCAAACACCGGGATCACCTCTGCCTCCAGTAGACCCCGTGGCCTTTGAAGGCCAGATCCCGTTTCGGTGCTCCAAAAATGCACAAAGCCAAGCGAGGAGAAGCGGGCACTGCCGCCGGCAGAGCTGCCCCGAGTGCTCCCAGCTGTTTGCAACCATGCCCCGCAGGGGTCAGCGCCGGCACCGCTCCCAAATTCTCGCTTCCACGCCGGCTGTGCATTTTGCAGTTGCCAGCTCTGAGCACCACAGCTCCGGGGCAAGGCCTGGGGAAAGGAGGCACTTCTGCACGCGTCGTTTGGCAACCAAGGAAAGCTTCGTTTAGCCAGAGGGGAAGGTCTGGGGCAGCAAAGCCCAGGCTGCTGCTGCTTGCTGCTGCAGGTTTGAAGGAAGGCTGCAGGAAAGGTTGCTGCTCCGTGCACACATGTGTGTGTGTGTGCAGCGTGCATGCACGTGCACTGTGCATGTGCATGCACGCACAGCAATTCCAGCACAGCCTGCTTTTCCTCCTCTTTCATACGAACTAAAAACAACAAAAAAGCAAAAATGAAACAACCCAAACAGATGCCGATAGGTTCCTCCTAACGCAGCAGAGCTCCTTCTGCCGAGCAGCAAAGCAGACTGTAAAATCCATCTTTTAAGAGCCTTCAAGTGCTGCAATAAGTGATAATAAACCGCGGGTTTTCCAGCTTCCCAAAGCCCCCTCTAAACCCAAAGCTCCTTGACAAACGGCAGCAGGATGGGCGGGAAACAGATATCTGCACAGAGCGATCTGCAAAGTTTGTTTTGTTGTTTAAAAAAAAAAAAAAAGAAAAAGGAAAATAAAATAAAATAAATAGCAGCTCCTGAGAGCGGGAAGGCGACAGCTTGGTGCAGCGCCAGGACGTGGAGCACAAAACCCATAAAGCAACTCCGGCCAGGACAGCAAATTCCTCCTCCCTCTCCAAACCGAGCGGAGCGACGATATTCTTTTGCAAAAGTAAACTTCAGTGCGTGGGGAGTGCAGGCGGGCAGCAGCAGCAGCTCCGTGGGGTGATTCCCGAGGAAAACACTTTCGGAAGAGGCCTAAAAATGCACTTTCCGGCACGGGGAGGAGCGCAGTGTGGCTTCCCCCGGGAAAGGGCCCCCTAGGCTGGAGCTGCAGGGAGCCCGGCCCTGCGGGAAGGCGGCCAGGAAGGAAAAGCGGCGGTGCAGGCAGCGGGACGTGGGTGCAGGGGAGAGGTGTGCAAGGGTGCGTGCACACGGGCGTGCAAGCAAGCGTGCGTGTGGTCATGGACGCGCGTGGTCAGGCACGCAGCGTGTGCACCACGCACGGGTGTGCAAGTGTGTACAAGCGTGCAAAACGGCATGGCCGAGGGCAGGCGGTGTGTGCCCAGGCCTGCAGCGGAGGGAGGCACCGGGCGGGGCACGTGTGCGT
>VXAB01008348.1:167199-197994 GCA_013399175.1 Odontophorus gujanensis | reverse complement strand
GACCAATGGGAGGAGACGGCGGGGCGCGGTAACCAATGGGAGCGCGACTCGCGGGGAAGCCCCGCCCACCGGCTCCCCTAGCGGCGATGTGGCCGAGCGAGGCGCCGGTTCGGGGCGGCTGTGGTGGGAGGGAGGGCGGAGGGTGGGGAGCTCTGCTCGGCCCGGGCGCTGGTGGAGGAGCTATCCCAAATCCAGCAGAATTGTCCCGTACCGTCAAAACCTGTTGCTTTCGGGTGTTGTTTGCGTCTCCTTCCAGCTTGGTGACTGCTCGCTTCACTGATTGCTCCGTTAGTGACGCAATGTGTGGTGGATGTTGGATGAAAACGGCTGAAATTCAACTAAATGGGCTGGGATGGAGCTCGGGAATGCCCCGGCCCTAACAGAACCAAACCCNGTTCGGGGCGGCTGTGGTGGGAGGGAGGGCGGAGGGTGGGGAGCTCTGCTCGGCCCGGGCGCTGGTGGAGGAGCTATCCCAAATCCAGCAGAATTGTCCCGTACCGTCAAAACCTGTTGCTTTCGGGTGTTGTTTGCGTCTCCTTCCAGCTTGGTGACTGCTCGCTTCACTGATTGCTCCGTTAGTGACGCAATGTGTGGTGGATGTTGGATGAAAACGGCTGAAATTCAACTAAATGGGCTGGGATGGAGCTCGGGAATGCCCCGGCCCTAACAGAACCAAACCCACATCTGAGGGCTGGGTGTACGTGGGGTATTTCACGGCGTTTAATAGTGGGATGAAGAAGAAAGGAGGAAGGAAGGAATAAAGGAAAGGCAGGAAGAAGGAAGAATTACAGAGGAAGGAAGAAAAGGGAAGGTGATAGGAAGAAAAGTGTTGTGTCCCGTGGTGCTTAATAATTAGGGTATTGAGATGAAGAGCAATGAGAAAGAGGAAGGAGGTAATAAAGAGAAAAAGAGAGGGTGGAGGAAATGAAGAAACGTATTCCATAGCTAATAGTGCAATGGAGGAAACAATGAGAAAGAAGGAAGGAATGGAGAGAAAGAAGAAGAAAGGAAGGAATAAAGAAGAAGGAAGAATAAGAAAGGGGAGGAGAAAGAAAGGATGAAAGGTGTGGTATTCCATAGCATTTGGTAATGAGATGAAGGAAACAGTGAAAGAGAGGAGGGAGGGGAGGAATAAGAAAGGAAGACAGAAAGAAGGAAGGAGATGGAAGGAAGGAAGGAGTGGATGAAAGAAATAAGAAAGGAAAGAAAGAAATGAATAAATGCATGGTATTCCATGGAGTTTAGTAATGAGGTGAAGGAAACTGAGGAAGAGGAAGGCAGGAAGGAATAAAGAAAAAGAATAAGAAAGAAAGGTAGAAAGAGGCAAAGGGGAGGATGAAAGAAAGAGAAGAGGAAAGGTGTAATATTCTATAGCAGTTAGTAATGAGATGAGGGCAGCTTTAGAAATCGTGCACTGAGATCATTTCACACAGCATAGAAGCTTTTCTGTGGTTAATGGCCCACTTCTAATCTGAAGAGCACCATCCTATCATGGTTAATAGCACTAATGCACCCCATATCCATTAATTTTGTCCCTTTTTGAACCCTTTTCATTTGCTCACTCTCCGCAGCATCCCGCCCCGGCCGGTTCACCTGCAGCTGATGTGCTACGTGAAAAAGTTGCTTCATCTTGTTTGCTTTGGGATTTCCTTGATGGCCCCAGCTTTTGTCCTACCTGTATGCTGTGTGATTATTTTAGTCTGCCTGGGAACATCCTTGACTCAGGAGCTCTTTATCAGATTTCCCCTGCCTATCCTACCAGCACGTAGTTAAGGGTCCTTGGCTTTTTTGTCTTTGGTACAGAAGCTGTCTCCTCTGCTTACCTCGGTAGCCCTTCCCTGCAGCCCCACTGATTTTACATGTGCTTTTGGAGACGGAGCGGCAGGAACTGCATCAGTCATCAAATCTGGTGCAACATAGATTTATGCAGCAACATCGTGATGTTTTGGTTTCTCTTCCTTTCAGAATAGCTGCCAGCATTTGATTTGGCTGCCGCTGAGCACTAAGCTGATCTCCAAGAGCTATCAACAGTAACCCCAGATCTCTTTTCCTGAGAGGTAATAGCTGATTTAGAGCTTGTAACTCAGTACATATCATTAATGTAATTTTTCCAAGATGTTCCTTGTTGACATGAAATCCCACCTGCCATTGTATCCGCTGTGAGATCTTCCCCTGGTTTTGGGCACAACTGTCTGGGGTGGTTCTGTCCTGTGAACACTGTCACATCACTGCTTGCTCTTTGTTCAGAGCTTATGACAGCGTGTTAAACAAGTGGTGGTCCAGTCCAGATCCAGAGGGATCCATCTGCTAACCTCTTCCCTTAGGGAGTAGCTGTGAAACTGCTTATGCTGCCCAAGTTTGTTTGCTTGTTTGTTTCCTTTCTAATGAACCAGTTACCTACAGGTCTTCCTTCCTTCCCCATCCCACAAAAACTTGGCCTCTTAGACAGGGAATCTTGGTGAATCTCCATGGGCCCTTAAGTGAAAAATTGCAGTTGAAAGTATTTCATGCTGGTTTAGCCTGTTTCATGTGAGTAGAACTAAAATATGCCAGATTGTGTTCTCGTGGCTTTATAGTGTTCCCTAGCACAGTGTTCTTGTGCTGTGATGTATGCAGTGCGAGCAGCATACCCAATTTTTGAATTATTGTGCAACATTTTAAAACAGAGTGGAAAAAAAAACCACAACAACACAATGGAGAGAAAAATCCAATACGTAGAGCTGTGTCCACAGGATGGTCATTAGTTACAGCTTTAATTGCAGTTAATATTAAATGTTAGCTTGAGTCTACGAGTGCTTAGCAGTTGAATAAGCTTGGCTTGGTTTTACCCAGCCACTGCTCTGCCGAGCGCTGTGCTTTGGCCGCTGTCCCTCAACCTCAAGAGATTATTCATTTCTGAGTACACAGGCTCAGGATAAACTGCTTAACTGACATTTTGAGTCTATGAATATCGTTCATTTTGTTTTGGTATGAGATGAATCAGAGCCACGCCACCAAGACCAAATTAACCAAATCAACTGGAGGGTTTGGGGTCGGTGTTTAGTGCCAAATTTTCCTACGTGTCATTGATGTTATAAAGGACCAATGTGTACTGAGGTCTGAGCAACTCCGGAGTGTGAAAATCCACATCGCAGTCTTAAAGTGACTCTCATTCTTGTTGCAAATGTTTGGAGCGTGTCACTTTTCAACTCCTCAGCTCCTGGGATCAAGTAATATGGGAAGAACAAAATGATGTACCTTTATAGCTGCCACACTGTTGAAGAAGAGCATGGCATTTTCCAGAAGGGCATCTTCTATGGATCTGGATGATTCCATTTGGACTTCCTGAGCTGTTGCACTGTCTCGTGCAGCTCTACTGACCCTCCTTGAGCTCACCCTCATTCCCAGCACGAGCTGAGTACAGCAGAAGAGCCAATGCTTTTGAGACTCGAGGTGCAGGTGCTTCTGTGTCACCTCTTGCCAGGACAGCCTGGCTGCAGGATCCATGCTCTGGCCGTTCTTCTGGGGGGTGTTTCATCCCGAAGGAACCCTGAGCTCATCAGTGCTGTGATGTTGGCCATTGGTCTTCTAGTGGTGAGGCCGGAGCCTCCGTGCTGCGATGTGGTGTCTGTTTTAGGTGGCCATCACCTTGGAATGGTCTCACGCAGTGCCTGACTGTGGCATCTCAACTGATCCCAAGAAGAGTCTGGACAATGCTCTCAGTCACGTGGTCTGGTTTTCCAGGAGCTGGACTCGGTGATCCTTACGGATCCCTTCCAACTCAAGGGATTCTGTCATTGCCACGGCAGCAGCAATAATGTTACTGAATTTAACAGCACCACTGACCAAATCTGCCCACATCCGTGCCCCTGGAAAAGAGCTGCATCCTGGAAGTCACCCACAGTTGATACCAGCCCTGCACCAAGTGGGTTTTATCTGAGTTATGCCCCATTTCCTGATGCAGAGGCGCAGTGCAGCCGGCACAGCCCTCCCAGCCGACACAGCTCACGTGTTAAAGAGCTTGATTTTGTCGTCTCGTGGAAGCATGAAAATGTTTGGAAACACGATGCCAGCACTCCCTGATAGCCTGAAAAACCAGCGGGGTCAAGCAGGAGCCATCGAGCGTGTCTGTGGTTGCACAAGCCGCCTGGCGCAGTGTGCTCGCAGTTCTGGCTTTGGCATGCCCTGCTCCTGACTTTGATACACTCAGGGCTGACGTGATGCACATTTAACTGTTCCAGCCCAGGCCACAGAAAGCAAAGCCCCCAAGGCCGGCTGCTCTGCTCCTCCAGCACTGCATCCCGCTGTTTATAATTCATCTGGGGAGCGGTCGCAGCTTGTGGCATGGTGTGTACACCATCAGCCGTGCAGCACAGCACCGGGCCTGGGCACACGAGTGGGTGTGGGCAGCTCCTCCGTGTGCAGGGACGGAGCACACACTGCTGTAGGTGCAGCTGTTGTGCCATGCACCCGGCTCCTTCAGGCGCCCGCAGCCCGAGCTGGGAGAAGCCAAGAGAGGAAGAGACACTCACGAGGTTTCCTTTTCTGCTCTTTGCCTCCTTACGCTTTTATTTTTTTTATAAACTCTGGCCTGTTTGCTTCCCCCCCCCTCCCCTCCCTTCCTTTGCCTTGCTCCTTTTTAACTCTTTGCTTCCACTCCCAGCACTGCTCTTCCCTGCGCAGCGCTAGCGCAGCTTCAGCGAGCTCCAAGTGTCCTTTAATGTACTCCACGCACACCTTGAGTCTCATCTTGGCTTATTTTGGGAGCTTCATTGGAGGGAGCTTCGTTCCAGGTAGCAAATGAATCATTAACCAACTTGTCCTTTGAGCGGCACGCAAAGAAAACCCGTAACACCTGAGGGTAATGCCAGCCGAGCCCTGGAGCCTGCATGCTTTTGCTGGGGAACCACTCCAGGTGAGCAACACTGCTGTGTGCACTGGAAGTGATTATCTAACGGTTAATACGTTATCAGGGAGCACATGGACACCTCTGGACCCTACAGCATTGGGATTTCCCCCAGCACTGCCCTGCAGGGCTCCGCGGGCACGTCTGGGGACATTAGGAAGTGCTGAGCAGAGGGCTGAGTAATGCCCCTGATTTCTGCTGGCTCTGAGCTCCCCAGATCTTGCGCTGAAATGAGTCACCCCGTGCAGCATGCCGCCAGCCATCGACACGTGAAGGCAGACCCGTCCCCAGCTCCCGCGCCAGGAGTCACGTCGAAGGCGTATTCGTCCTATTTTTTTTTTTTTTTCCTTTAAAGCAAAATCCCTTTCTGCTCCATCTGACTCAGCCCCAGCAGAGCCACTGCTTGAGGCAGAGCAAAGCCCAGCCTGGTGGCACAGGGAATGATGCTGCATCCCCACGGGATGCAGACTGGGGAGAGCTCTGGGATGCCATGATCTGAGAAGACCCCGAGTTTGCCATACTCCGTCAGTGCAGGGGGAGCACCAGGCTGGTCCCAGGGCTGCAGACGTGTGGGGACATCCCAGCAGCAGGCTCACGACTCAAACCCAATGTCTGAGAGCAGCGTACCAATGCTCCCTGAGCACCAGCAGGTTGGGGCTGTGCCCACTGCCCTTTGGGGCAGAACCTTTCCCCAGCCCCCAGCCTTTTTCTAATGTGCAATCCTCATGTCCCTCCATCCCCTCCTAGAGGATGTCGAAGTGCTTCTCTGGCAGTGCTGGAGCTGCCTCTTCCTCAGGCTCGGTGCTGTTGGGTACCGTGTCCTGTGGTGCCCGGGACACTTTGCAGATGCGGGCGTACACGGGTATGGGGCTGCCCGGGCTGCACGGCTCCTCTTGCACAACAAAGTCCTGCACCTCTAACCCTAACACCGAGTTCTCATCGTCCTTGCAGGGTATCTCCAGCCCAGCATTGAGCTTTTGGGATTTGTAGCGGATGCTTTCGTAGATGGGTGCTTGGGCATCCTGCCCTGTGTCCGCTGCAGGTGCTGTGGTGTCACCAGGCACCAGCGGGAGCTGCCGGTGCCGCAGGAAGTCTGGGGTCCTCGGGGAGGGTTTAGAGGATGCGCTGGGGCGTGGCGACCCAGGGATGTCCGTGTTCCCTTCATCGGTGACATCCGTCCTGCTGCGAGGTGATGCGCCTGCAGGGAAGGAGAGGGAGAGGCTGAGGCAGGTGAGATGCTGGGGGGCACCCCCTGATTTCAGGGTAAGGGAGCAAGGAATACACGTTCTTAAACGTGAGCTTTGGTGTGGTTCCTCCCACCTGGCAGTTCTATCCCTTCGGTTTTTGCAAGAAATACAACAGAAAGCAAAGGAAAACCCCGTGCATCCCGTGCTCCCCGCCTTCCCTTGCTGCTCAAATATTTATTTAAGGAGGAGGTTCTGCCCCGTGCGCAGGATCTGTCAACAGCAGGAGATGGCAGTGGGTGCCGAGCCGGTTTGTTCACCTCCGAGATGAAGGAGGCTCTGGAAAAAGTTTCCTTCCTCATCTTGGTTGTTCCTGTTGTAGAGCTGCAGGGACATGGTGCTGTGGGACGTGGGGTGCGGGTTCGCTGCGGCAGGTAGTGGGATGCAGGACCATGGGGAGGAAGTTGTGGGGTCAGATCCCAGACAGAGCTGTGACCTCTGTCTGTGTCCTGATAACCTCTACCCCGTGAGCATCCCACTGTGATCGTCCCAATGGGACCCAGCATGAGAAGCTCAAGGGAGACTCTCCCAAAGAGAACATCTCAACATGAGCACCCCAATGCGGACACCTTCCAGTGTGAGCACCCCAACGGGAGAATCCCACTGTGAGCATCCCAATGGGGACATCCCCAGCGTGAGCACCCCAGTGGAGATGCTCCAACTGCGAATATCTCAGGATGAGCACACCAGTGGGAGCGTCCTGATGTGGGAATCCCAGTTTGAACATCCCAACCTGAGCACCCCAAGAAGGCAGACCAATGTGAACACCCTAAGGGAAACATCTCAAGCTGATCACCCCAACAGGAATATCCCAAAGTGGGCACCCCAACCTGAGCACCCCAGTCCCCATGTGAGCATCCCAGAGTGGGCATCCCAGTGCAAGTATCCCAGTGTGAGAACCTCAACCTGGGCACCCTAAAAGGGACATCCTAACTTGAGCACACCAAAGTAGACACCTCAATGCGAGCACTCCAACCTAAGCACTCCCATGTGGGCACCCCAAAGTCAGCAACCCAATGTGAGCATCCCAGTGTGTGCACCACAGCACTGAGTGTCCCAAAGTGGACATCCCATAGCGGGCACTCCAAAGTGGGCACCCAACCTGAGCACCCCAAAATGGATCCTCCATTGTGGGAATCCCCACGTGAGCACCCTAACGCAAACATCTCAAGCGGATCACCCCAACACAAAGATCCCAAAGTGGGCAATCCCGACCCGAGCACCCCAAAGTGGGCACCCCAAGGTGGGTACCCCAAAGTGGGCACCCCAAACCGAGCACCCCAACGTGGGCACCCCAACGTGAGCGGCAGCTCTAAGTCCCACGGAGCCGCGGCTCCTCCAAGTGCGCTGGGTGAGCAAATGATTAACCGCGCCGGCAGCACCGCGGCACGGACCTTCGGACTGCAGGGGCACAGCGCACAGACGACGCGTGCATGCACACGCGTGTCTGTGCGCGTGTATTTGCACGCCCGCGGGCACACGTGCGAATGCAATGGCTGCGCGCGCACGGAGGGCTGCGCGCATGTGTCTGTGCACGTGCGCGCGTTGCACACTTAAGCGTGTGCAGTGGCTCATGTCCAGCACCCACGCGGGTGGGTGTGCACGGGGCCATAGGAGCACCCCCAGCAGCGGGACCGTGGGGAGCGGCAGGCCACCGCTGCCCGTCCCCGTCGCTGTCCCCGCCGTCCCCTACCTCCCAGCAGCGCTGCTCCCCCATCGCTGCAGCCCGGACCCGACAGCGTCACCTGCAGCAGAAACAAAGAGTCACTCGTGCACCCGCCCCAAACCCTTGTGCAACACTCGTGCACGCCCACACGGCTCACGCCTGCCCCTCGTTGCCTCTTATTGCCCCCCAGTTGCACGCCGGCACCGCGCATACCCGCTCCGGGCTTTGGGGGCGCGCTAGGCTCATTGCCCCCCAACCCCGCTCCCCGAGGGCTGTCCCCGCGTCCCCCCGGTGCTTTGGGTTTGTATTTTGGGGGGGGGACTCGGGGCCGTTCCCGCTGCCGACGCTGGGGGGCTGTCCAAGCCCGTGCGACAGCGCTGTCCCCACGGAGCGACGCGGTGACACCCGACAGCCCTTCGGTTTGGGTGAAGGAAGGAGGGATTCAGCCAACGCCGGGGGTGGAGGTGGGGGGTGCACAATTCATCCCCTTGTCCGGCTGTCCCCGTGGGGACGGAATGTCACGGGAGCACGACAGTGAGGAGCGACTGTCACCGGAATGGGGACGTGGGCATTAGGGACACGGGGACAAGGAGGGGATGTGGGGCACTGAGCAGAGACCCCACGGCCACGCCGTTCTCACCAGCCCGGAGTTCTCTGCGGCGTTCCCGGTGCTCTGGATGGAGAAGCGGCCGCCTGCCCTGTGGAAAGGGGGTGGTGACACCGATGTCCCCATGGCCGCGCTTTGACATCCGAAAGGGCTGGCATGAGCCCCATGGGGCGCCGCGTCCTCGCGGATCCCCCACGTGAGGGCACATACCTGGGGCAGAGCACGTACCTGGGGCAGAAGGCGCAGAGGAACAGCAGTAGCAGGAACCCAATGGGGGCAGCAGCAGCCAAACCCCACGGCAGCACCGGGGCCATGGATGGGAGCTGGGGGGGGACACAGAAACACGTCAGGCTGGGTGCAAGGGTGACCTCACTTTGCTCCCAGAAAGCTTTTCCCATAGGAATTCCCATCCCTTGGTCTCGTTGGGATACACAGCACCGTTCCCCCCCACAGCTCAGCCTGTAGAGGATTTGGGGTGACAGTAGTGTGGGCAGGGCCCTATACGCAGCGTTGGCACCCATGGGTCGTGGTGCCTGAGGGCTGCAGGAAGCCGTGCCCTGTCCCAGGCCCGGATTGCTGGCATAGCTGTGCCGTGACACAGCGCTGTCACACCCCATGGCACCCAGCTCACCTCACAGCTTTTGCTCTTACTCAAACACCCGCATTTGATGTCTGATCTCCCCTCTATGACAATGGGGGACGGGTGAAAAAGGGGCTGGGGCAAAGGGCTGCATCCCACTGCATCCCTATTTAATCCTTCCTGCATCCCTGCTGCATTCCTAGTGCATTCCCACTGCGTCCCTGCTGCATCCCCCCTGAAACCTTGCTCCATCCCCTCTGCATTCCTCCTGTGTCCCTATTGCGTCCCTGCTGCATCCTGCTGCATATCTACCATATCCCACTGCATCCCACTGCGTCCCTGCCACATCCCTTCTGCAGCCATCCTGCATCCCTTCTGCATCCCTCCTCCATCTCCATTGAGACCTCGCTCCATCCCACTGCACCCCCCATTGAAACCCTGCTGCACCCCACACCGCATCCCAATGGGGACACTTCTGAACCCACCCAGGGAGCCCCCCCTCCAAACACACAACCCCATTCTCCTCCCCCCAAACCCCAGTTCTGTCTCCCACCATTCCCCCGCCCAATACTGATTGGGGGAAGCTTTTTCCCACGGGGAGTTTTGGGGTGGGAGCCCTGCAAAGAGAGCCAGGAGCTGCCCAACGGGCTGAGCCTGCTCTGCCAGCTCTGTGTCACCCTGCCCGGTGCTGGCACCCTATTGTGCCCCCCTGTGCCCACAGCACACTGCCTGTACTGTGAGGCTGTTAGGGGTGACTTGTCCCCTGCGTGGGTGCCATCACCCCAGGGTGCTGGACTTGGTGGGGCAACAGGTCATATCCTGGAGGGATTTTTCCCCTAAAACCCACTCAGTCAAGGACTTGGTTCTAAGGGATGCTCCAGGTGAGCACAGGGGTTATTTTGGATGTTTCCCATCTCTCTGAACCCACCCTGCCTCAGTTTCCCCAACTGTGCACTGAGACCATCCTCAACGTACCCATGTTCCCAACAACTCAACCTCAGGGCCCAGGGTACCCCATCCCCCTCTCCGTGCTCCTCCCCAGGCTCAGATACACTCACCTGGACGCTGCAGGACCCCTGGGTGCTGCCGGCTGCTGCTCGGATCAACTTTGGCCGGGAGCAGTGGGTGGCACCCGCCACACCCCAGCTTCCTGCTGCTGCCTGGCCCGGCCCCATGGAGCTGTGCCCTGGGTATGCGTGGGAACCCTGAGCCCCAGCAGCACCAAAAACAGCAACCTGGGGGTCGGTCCTTGACACCCATGGGAGGTCCTGCAGCCCAGGGAGGTCCTGCAGCCCTAGCAGGGGTTTTGTGCCCCCAGATTCAGTGCTTTGGGACCCCTTGGGGGAGCAGCTGGGAAGGGCTGAGCTGAGCTCAGAGCCACCAGGAGCAGTGCTGGATCCCCCTTATCCAGGATCCACAGCCATCCGGTATTACCTCTGTCTTGCACACTGTGTACAGTGCCCGGCCATCCTACAACACAGATCCCCTCCATCCCTGATAATCCTCTATTTCAGATCCCCCTCCATCCTAGATCCTGCTCCATCTCAGATCACCCTCTTTCCCAGATCCCCTCCATCCTGGATTTTCTTCCATCCCATATTGCTGCTCTCCCAGTTCATCCTTTGTCCCAAATGTGCTCATCCCAGATCCACTTTTGCAGCTCCAGGTGGGAGCAGCTCAGCTCTAATACCCCAGCAGCGCTGTCCCTGCTCTGTGCTATTAAGATAAATTTCTCCTGTGATGAGCTCATCTCTGCATTGTCACTCCATTAGGATCCAGACACCAAGGCACATAAAAAGCTGTAAAATTATGTTAGAAGACAAAAAAAAATAAATCATTTAATTACAAGGCAAGGCAGAAGCCTGCAAACTCCCCCCCATCCCTCCATGGCTGTGTGTGCTCTGCGGCACTGCTTGAATCCATGACCCCAAACCAGGGAGCATCAGTGCCATTTGGAAAATAGGAACAATTTGCTCAGAATGCAATATGTGACAAAGACAAAATCTGAAAAAAAAAAAATCTTCCCTTCCTCCCCTCCCCTCCCCCATGCTGTTACCTGGACACAGCCATGGCAAAGTTGACTCCCAAGGACTATAATTCACAGCACACAGCATCGTTCCCAGCAGCATTCCCCCAGGAACATTCACCATGAGCCCACTCAAAAGGTGCCTGTGTGTTCTGCAGAGGGCAGCACGGCCTCGGTGTTGGGCCATTGCATCACTTCCAGTGCCACTTGTGGGTGCAAATCTGCATTTTTCAGCCAAGTGCTTGATGGCCATCCTCGTGTCCATGCGGACTCCTTGCTGCCAAATCACTTTACAAAAGGTCTTAATGAAATCTCAGCTTTTCTGCCTGGTTGTGGGGACTGAAACGAAGAGGTGATGCTGTCACCATCCCTGGAGGTGTCCCAGAACCGTGAAGATGTGGCACTGAGGGATGTGGCCAGTGAGTATGGTGGGGTTGGGCTGGGGTTGGACTTGATCTTAGAGATCTTTTTCAATCTGAATGGTTGTATGATTTCATGACTCCCTCCCCAGGCTGGCAGTGCCTGATGGAAACACAGCTCTGAGATTTTGGCACGATGAGCACACGCTGGTGTCCTCCAAACCTGGGAGCAGTGGTGGCATTTGACGATTCTGGCCTGCTGCCATTTGCAATGAAGCCGTATGCCTCCAGCAGTCATTTGTCACCCTATTTTAAGCCTGCTGGAGCTGATGTGCCATTCAGATGGTCTTACTTAAAAATTTAATAACTCTTAAAATTTTCCGTAAGGCTGAGGAATGAATTGGTGAGTCTGCATCGCAGCTGCATGGTGCTACCAAAGGGCATGGCCATGTCTCCTCCTTCTCATGTTCTCACTTAGAGCTTGTCTGTTGGCATATTTTATCAGTAGCAACACCAAGAAATGATTAGATGTATTCAAAAGCACCAAAAATGCGGAGGAAAAAGGAATAAAATTGCATTTTTAGTACAGTGGGAAGAAAAGCAAAGCCCAGAGGGGAGGCCAACTGCCAAAAGTGGAGTTTTCAGAGCAGTGGCAGTGCCTTTGGTGTAGCCATCCTCCATGCAACACCACCTGCAAAGTTGGCTTTGCCCCGTTTTGGGCTCCTCCTCAGGGATCTCCCACAGCCCCTGGCCATGGTGCTGGGCATCTTGCTCTGGGTGGCTCTGATGGGGCAGGGGGGAGCAGAGGGACACAGGGATGCCTCCAGCCCCAAGCACCTGGCTCTATGAACTGGGCATGATGTGGATGATCTCACTGGGGCTCCCTTTTCCACCAAGGAACAGCCACAGGAGCACAGGTGAAGGCAATGCACCTGTGTGACCAGAAGGGGTGGAGTCTGACTCCACCTCTCCCAGACCCCATTTAAGGGCTGACCACCACTGGGGAAGGATCTCTTGTTGGAGATCGCTCCTTTGGAGGTTCCACTGTGAGCCTGGGACACCAGTGAGCATTCCATCTCTTTTTGAGATGGCCTTTGTGCAGCACCACCGTAGCATCCTTTACCCATGCTTGCTGTACCGTGTGCTGACATCGTCGTTCCCCCAGCCAACCCCAGGCTCAGCTCCACGCCCTGCATGCCGCTCCCACGTGTCTCGGTATCTCCAAAGGGGCAGGATCCAGGGTGCCTGCATTGGGACTGCCCTCTGAAATCCTTGCCGGCTGCTGGGGCTCCAAGCAGCCTGGACAGCGGCCAGCAAACCACTTAAGTGCACACTTGGCTTCAAGCATGCAAGCCCTTTCAAACAACCTTAAGTGATTTGCTGGATCTAAAACAAAGTTATTAGCACCTTGCAGCACTGAGCCTCTCCAGTGCATGTCATCAGCTGGCAGTGATGGCCAAACTGGGATTAGGGCGAAACGCTCCCATTTCTTCCATCCTTTCTCCTGAAGGCTTTGCCATGAGCTCCTGCAGCACAGGGGCAGCTGCCCTTTGCATCTCTTGCTTCTTGGCTGTTTGCGTGCTCACTGAACGATGCGTGCCAGTTTTGGATTATGTTTCTTTGGGTTTCTTTTCTAAAGCGTTTATCTAACAGACCCCATTTTATTGGATGTTTATCCTTAGTAAGGATACTAAGATTTCTGCTTGTTTTCTTTTTCCACTTCTGAATGCATTACTGTACAGCTCTGCCTCTCTCTATAAATATGTATCCATATATAATCAATAACATATAGATATTTCTGTTTCCTCCTTCTCCCAGGTAACCGCGATAGGATGAGAGGTGATGGCCCCAAGCTGCACCAGGGGAGGTTCAGGTTGGATACCAGGAAACATTTCTTCTCCAAAAGAGCGGTGATGCAGTGGCACAGCTGCCCAGGGAGGTGGTGGGGTCACCGTCCCTGGAGGTGTTTGAGAACAGCAGAGATGTGGCACTGATGTGGGCACGGTAGGATGGGTTGGGGTTGGACTGGGTGATCTCAGAGGTCTTTTCCAACCTAAATGATTCTATGATTCTTTACATGTATGTACATATGCAAACATGTACATAAAATCTTGGCACATGGGTATGAAAGCGACAGTTAAAACTCCTTCCCTTGCTTTGGTTCTTCATGAGATGCACACAAGTTCCCCCTTCTTTTTGGTACAAATTCAGAAGGAACTGGTGGGTTTGGATCCTGCTGCTGTAATACTTCTAATGCAGCCCAAGTGTGCTCTCAGAAAACTACAGTGCTTCTGAGAATTTCAGATTGTCCCTCTCCCTGCAGAAACAGCAGACAAGGCGATGCCAAGCCATCAGATTATCTATTTTCTTAAAAGATCATTCTCTTCTCTCTGCAGATGTGCAAAGCTTCACAGAACCTGGAATGAACTGGGCCACTGAATACTACCCATTATGGATAGATTTTCCAGGCTCTTGGCTAAATGTCTCCCATAAAGCATGCTGGAAGAGATTTCTACAGTGGAAAGCTTTCTTTTCCCCAATTTGAAGGCCAGGTGTTCCCCTTTTCCCATTGAGGATCTTCAGCATGATGGTGAACAGCTTCCAGGAATGGGAGCACATGAGCCAGGATGCCAGGGAAGCACACAGGCTATGCTCAAGGCTCATCCAACTTACCCAGTGTCCAATGTCACCTCCAAGAGTTGCATTAGTGCACTGCAACCAAGGGTACATGTCCATGGATGTCAACTGGCTTCCAGCAAGATCAGCTTATGGAAAAGGAGCAGGGCATGAGGATACTGCCAATGCCATCACTAGACCACAGTCAGGATCCCACTGCTTGTGTCCTCATTCTTCCTGGTCAAGCTTCATGTCGTCACAATGCCGCTTAGCTTTGGCCCAGGATCTTTAAATATTTAACCTCATGCACAATCATTGGTCGTGTTAAAGCTCTCTCCATGAGCCTGAATCTCACTACACATATGCTGGGGTGTGTGTGGGGGTATGTAGCTGACAGCGTGCCTCCAGCCCAGCCCTTGGACAAAGCTTAGCCCAGAGGTGGCAGCTTCACTGTCCATCACCATCACCTCCTCTGGGTTCTGAAAGTCACATCTGTGGTCCCCATCAGATGGGACTCCCTCTTCCCACACCAATCTCAGCAGTTTCACACCTTGCCACAGCTCCTGGGATTTTGTAGTGTTTTGAAGCTTTCTAAAGGAAGCCTCACTTCCTACAACGAGGACAAAGGGAAGAGGCAGCCAGCCAAAGGCATGCAGGCTGGGAGAAGGAGAGCAGCTGGAAATCATTACCCTGAGGACTCAAGCAAAGCTGCAGC
The DNA here is from genome assembly GCA_013399175.1 of Odontophorus gujanensis. Taxonomy (NCBI): domain Eukaryota; kingdom Metazoa; phylum Chordata; class Aves; order Galliformes; family Odontophoridae; genus Odontophorus; species Odontophorus gujanensis. The sequence continues at coordinate 183,296 of VXAB01008348.1, read as the reverse complement.
ACACTGGTGGGGGACATGTGTCCTGCTGCGTTCCCTGAGATGTTCAGCTCATGCCTGGTCCCCTGCAGCCAGAGCCACGAGGGGCTTTGGGAATGGGATCTGCAGTCCCCAATGTGTGGGAACCCATCAGCATCACTGACATCGCAGATGTATGGGGGAAAGTTGGTGTTGTGAGGCCAAAATTTGTCAAAAGCACTTTGAGGAGAACAAGGTGGCACCAGGCAGGGTGCAAGAGCTTGTTCACAAAGTCCCCTCACTTCTCCTCTTGAGCATCACCAGCTTTTCCCCCTTCCAACTGTGGTCCCTGGGCTCTGCTGTTTGTTAATCCCAGTTACATTTTTAAGCAAAGAAGAGCCATTTTCAATTGACCCCACTAATCCCAAATTGCAGGCTTGGCTGGCAGTTGTGCCCAGAGATACTCCTCTGGAAGAAGGAGATGGATGCTGATCACAAACAGGGGGATGGAGAGATGGGTTTTGGTATGGAAAAATTGAAAGAAAAGTCTCCAGAAAAGACAGACAGAGAACTAAAGACCCTGCATGACAGCCTGATGGCGTCCTATGAGATGTTTTCCAGCAGAAAGTGGGAGTGCCCATCACTTGGATCTGTTGGATCAGGACCGAGAAATTTCTAGTGTGTTCTATGTCCTGTTTCACTGCACTGGGGCAATTAGAGCAAAACTCATTGGCCACATCCCTACCCATAAGGGAAACCATCCTCTGGTGATGGGCATTGTCAGCCAACCCTGAGGACACTCAGCCTTTGCTACAATCCCTGGGAAGTGCTAAACAATGGGATGACAACTCAACCTCAGGTTAACTCTATTTCAGATTGGATATTAGGAAACATTTCTTCTCCAAATGAATGGTGATGCAGTGGCACAGCTGCCCGGGGAGGTGGTGGGATCACCGTCCCTGGAGGTGCTCCAGAACTGTGGGGATGTGGCTTTGAGGGATGTGGTCAGTGGGCAGTATTGGATGGTTGGACTAGATGACATTAGGGGTCTTTTCCAACACGAATGATTCTATGACCTCAAATTGAAGCAAAACTCCAGAGCTGTTGTATAGAAGGGTTTAGAGAAAATGCCATATGAGTTTGTGACTCACAGTGCCAGAGTGACACCTCCTGAAGGTTCGTTGAGTATTTGAGAGCCATCACGAAACTGGCCAGGAGTTTTGCCCATCAAATGGCGCATTTAGGCATTTCCCTCTTTCTTTTGGAAGCTGAAACGCGGAAAGCAAATGTGCGGCATAGTTAAAGCGAGTTGGAGCTGGCAGGAGAGGGATGTAAAGTGAAAAAGAATGGTTTGGAGACGGAAGAGCGTGCGTGCGAGGAGCCAAGCCGACAGATCTGACAAGACAAGAGCAAATGAATGCACGAAACCCGAGACTCCTAGCGAATGCAACAGCCCCAAACAATGCAGAATTGTTAAAAGCAAAAAGCAAAGAGGGGAAGAGAGAGAAAAAAAGCGACAAATAAATTTGGAGTGGTCAGATTGCTTGCCAAGGCTTTTTTTTTTCACGTGGAGGAATGTAATAAAATAAACTGTTTGGCAGAGCTCTGCCTGGAGATGATGGCACAGAGAAGATGATGGCATGGAGAGGGAGTGTGAGAAGTGACAGGGTAAGGGTCAGGGCTCTGGGGCCACCGCAGTGCCCCGTGTCATCGTCCAAACGGAGCCCAGGAAGCCCCCAAGCCAGCAGGGCCATTCAGTGCGACCGGGGGCTGTGGTATTGATCTCAAGTGGAAAATATGCAGTGATGTATAGCAGCAGCGCCCGGCCCGCCGGCAGGATGAAGGGGATCTTTCTTGCAAAAAGGAACAGCAAGAGCAGCAGCGGGACGCGGAGGCTGCGCCCGCGCCACGATGTCGCACGCGAGCTCGGCTCCGCTCCGTCTGCTCCGGGATGGTGGGAGGAGGAGGAGGAGGAGGCAGAGCCACCACAGCAGGCTGGTTCTGGGGAAGGCTGAGGCACATGTGACCCAATTAGGAACATCTGCTGTGCGTCCCCATCGGTTGCGCCGGAGCTGGTGTCCCACCCGGCTCCACTGCCTCCTGGAGAAGGGAATCCCAAGGGTTTTTGACTTTTCACTGTGAAATCCCTATTTCCAGGCCTTTTTGTAAATAAAAAATGAGGACAGGGAGGGGATTTTTGTCTAGCAGCCACAATGGCGCCTGCTGAGACCCTTGAATGCAACGTGGTACAGTGCAAATGCAGAGAAGACTGGAGTTGAGTGCGTTCAATGGGAGAGGAGGGTCTCAAGTTGTGCCAGGAAAAGTGTGGATTGGTTGTCAAGGAGAATTTCTTCACAGTGAGGGTGGTCATTGGAAGAGACTGTCCGGAGAAGTGGTGAGATCCCCATCTCTGTTATGCTCGATCCCTGGAGGTGCTCTGGTCCAGGCTGGATGGGGCCCTGGGCAGCCTGGTGTGGTTGGGAGCAGTCAGCCCACAGCAGGGATTGGGGCTTCAAGGTCCTTTCCATCCCAACCATTCTCTGATTCTGTGGTTCTGTGATCTTTGGAGGTATTTAGGAGATGTATGGATATGGCACTAAGGGACACGGATTAGTGATGGGACTCGGTGGGTCAGGTCAGTGGATGAACTCAATGATCCTGAAGGTCTCTTTCACCATAGATAATCCCATGATTCTAGGAGCAGCAGAGAGAGCAGTGTCTGCGTGAGTGAGCGCAGTGGACCAGGACCTCACAGGCACCGCTGGTGGCTCCCATCCATCTGTTCCATCTGTCAGGTGCCAACATCTGGGTGAGTGCTGCCGTGACAGCCGCATACATCCGGCCCCATCCAGCTGTGTGACAGCTGAGTGACAGCCAGCATCCTGCAGAGCTGGCGAGCCAGAAGTGTGCAGAACAGAAACTGTCTCCTCCTTGGGGATCCCCAAAAGCCTCTGGCCACGATGCTGGGCACCCTGCTGGGGCAGGACGAGGACCCGAGGTACCTCCAGCCCCAAGCACCCTGCAGGTCCAGGGTTCTGGGATTTGTCAGGACAGATTTCTGAAGAGTGGGGATCCATGGCAGAGCTGGAGCAGGCGGGACGATGGCACGGAGTGAGAGAGGTTCCAGAATCAAGACAAAATACTGCAAAACCTTCACTAAAAAAATGATAATTGCTTTTATGAGTGCTGCCAAGGAGCTGTTGGCAAGGGACTGAAAATGAGGCAGAATAAAAGAGGTAAGGGAACAACACAGCAAAGAAATTAATAGTGGGAGTGGTATCTTTTCACATTTAATCCTCATTTTAAATTTACTGCTAGGAGCGGCTGTATTTTGAGGGGGATTCATTGATAGTGACACATTACAATTTTTTCCACGATGCGAGGCTTGAAACCATTTGCCCTTTCCACATCCTTATGAGAAAGGTAAATAAAATTATCCTCATTTCAACACTGGGTCGCTAGGGCCAAGCCTCAGGCTGGGTAGATCAGGGTCTGCAGGGCTCAGTACTGCTTTGCATCATCTGAGAAGCTGCCAGGGTCATTGAGCCACTGTCCCCAGGGCTGGCTGATGCCGTGGTGAGGAGCCAGGAGATGAGCCAAGGAAATCTGAGCTCCTGCATCTTGCTGTGAACTGAACTCCCACTGATTGCAGTGGAAATAGGGATCTCCCAAAGCCCCTGGCCGTGGTGCTGGGCTCCCTGTTCTGAGTGGCCCTACTGGGGTGGGGGGGACCAGAGGGACCCCAAAGTGGCACAAAGATTTGTGCATAGCGATGCACTGTTCTCTTTAATCCTAAAACATCAGGAAGCAGCCTGAAAACGAGGGATAAGGAGGATGGAGTTATGCTGAACCATAGTCCCTTTAACCATGATAGGGGCTGGATGATGTGGCAGTGCTCAGCTCCTTCCTGTTATCATGCAGACCCCAGCCTAATTATTTTTTTCTTACAGCCTAAAGAGATAAGCCCTCCACTACCAGTGAAAATGCCCCAGCAGGGTATAGATGGGTATAGTCATAGGTGGTCTCAAACACAGATAATTCCAAGAGATGTTCTCAGTCATAGATAGGCCCAAGTATAGGTGGTCCCGAACACAGATGGTCCCAAAGAGATGGTTCCAAACATAGATGGTCCTAAATAGAGAATGGGAAAATCTTTGGGTCAGACTTCTTCATGCAGCCTAGCAGTGCTACAACAACAACTAAAATATAAGTGCTAACAGATAGTTCTGCAGGTAACAGGGTATTCACTTCAAGGAAGGAGGGGAAATTAAGGAATTTCACTAAAAGCAGTGAAGCTTTTATTTGAACTCCTGAACCTGTTTCCAGCACCTGTGAGTTGATAGAATCATAGTATCCTGGCAAGATTTGGTTTGGAGGGGACCTTGAAGACTATCCTGTTAATGATGAAGGTCCTGTAGGTTCCAGGAGAGAACCAGCACTTCCGCATGCAGGTTTTATGGTTTGCAAGTACCACATCACCACACACACAGAAGAACAGCAATCAGCATCACTAACAGGGAAAAGAGTAAGCCCTGCTCCTCTAACCTCCAGTCCCATCTCCAAGTTGCCGTGGTTTTGGCAACATTTCTACATTCAGGTGGCAAAGCCATGGGTGCCTCTTGGCTGCATGCACTCACCAAGGAGCTCTGAGGCAAGCCAGGCACTCTGCTGGCTTGTTTCCACTTTGAATTCAGCAACTGGAGAACTATTATTGGATATTTCATACAGAGCAGATGGCTCTGCATTTGCTGAATCCTAAATGAAAATCACTAAGCCAGCAAGAAAATAATATTCCATTTTTCACTGCCCTTGGACTCGCTGTGGTCTCCCTGGGAAGAAAGCAGAGCTCCCCCGGGGAGGCAAGGCTCCCCACTTGAGCAGCACTGCAATGGCAAGAACAAAAGGGAGGGAAGAAATATTAAGTATTTCTGGGACGTGAAATGTTAGATTAATTTGTCATCTGCATGGGCAGGGCAAGCGCTGCATGGCTGCAGAAGCAGCAGCTCTCTGATGTAGGAGATCAAGTACAAAAATGAGAAACAATGCTTCCGTGGGAATAGGGATGTTAAGTTAAAAAAATAAAATAAAATCCAACAAAAGGAATGTGAGAAGTGTCAGAGAGAAGCCCTGCTACAGAGGAAAGTTTCTTCCCTGGGCTGGGAAGGGGTGCTGCAAAGCTGTGCGTTTTCTCATTGCTTTCACACTGCTCTGTCAGGATCTCATAGCAATATGCAAATATAAACTGAAATTGGCAATCTTGTTGCTTTTTCTTTAAGTCTTGTGTTAAGTATTATTGTATTTAAGCATTCTCTTCAGTTCCATTAACGAGGACGCAGACATCGATGAGTTCACTGGGTAAAGGAGCACTGGCACAGGCTGCTCAGGGAGGTGGTGGAGTCCCCTTCTCTGAAGATGTTCAAGACCAACCTGGGTGCCTACCTGTGCAACCTTGTCAAGCTGCTTTGGCAGGGGGGCTGAACTCGATGATCTCTAGAGGTCCCTTCCAACTCCTACAATTCTGTGATTCCTAGTACTGTCAACCCCTCTCTGCAGCTCCAAGGAGTCCCATTGCCACATCCCAGCCCTTCCGTAAAGGCTGTAAAAGCAAAGAGACCAGCACGAACAAGGAGGTGTCACAAAAGAAGGAAAATGAGTGCACACCCATCTCCAAAGATCTAGGGTCACAGGGAAGGAACTGCATAAAGGAGGGATCTCCAACAAGAGATTCATCCTCTATGGCAGTCAGTCCTTAAATGAGATCTAAGAGGGGCGCAGCCTGGCTCCACCCCTTCTGGTCATGCAGGTGATTCACCTTCACCTGTGCTCCCAGGGCTGACCAGATCTTTCCTTCAGGTGCTCAATCAGTGGCTCAGGCTGTGACTCAGCAGTTCCTATACACCTTCCAAGACAAAACTCACACAAATTCCCTCAGGGAACCTATCTTTCCACCCTTTGCATCAAAAAAGTCCCATGAGGATGATCCCTCCCCTTTCTCACTGAGCAAAACATAAAGAAAATCCCAGCAGGGTTCTCGAACATATAAAATCCCAACGGCCCAAGCCCTCCAACCTCCATTTGGTGTCATCCTCTGGTACCAAATCCTCTGTGTTCATAAAGATGGTTCCAATGGCTGTGCAAGACCTTTCAGCAAAGAACTATTCAACGGAGGGACATTTCCAATGGTGCACTGTTGCTTTTCCAGTCTATATGTTATCATCTCTTTTGTGAGCTATTTAATTTTTACTTCTTAGGCGATGCAATGTCAACATGCTCTTTGCTGTGAGGAGATGTCATGTTGATAGTTGAAGTGCACCAACCTCTTATAGCAGTATTTTCTCTGCTTTTCTATCAGGGCAAACCCTTCAAGATGTTGGTGGGTTGTTTGTTGTTGTATTATTTTTTGCAGAACAAGAGCGTGCTTTCTAAGAAGTCAATGGAAAACCCAATGCCAGCCTTGGTGGTCTCTTGGCCGATTTTCCCATCAGCAGGGCTACCCCAAACAGCTAAAAGGGAGACTTCCAAAAGCCTCTCACCTCCTTGCAGGCGGGTGTTGGTAACGTGCTGCCTGATTTGTTTGTAAGGGCAGAGCCAAAACCACTAATGAAGCTGGAATTCAACAAACTGAATGAAGAAGTGGGAGCTCTCTGTAAAAAGAAAAAAATGCATTACAGTCCCTTCGGGCTTTCCTTTTTCTCTTCCTATTCTCCACTTTTGTTGTTGTTGCAATTTTTCTCATTTAATATGTTTTTTTTCAGGCTGGTTTTCAACTCTTTGCTTTTTTAAAACTCTCTCAGTGTTTGCACATGTTCCCTGGCTGCCCTTTAAAAACGGTTGTATTTCTCCCAACTCCATTCCCACCTTTGACCTCCATCATCTCTGTATCAGCACAGCACTCAAACTCGGTCATTTCTGAATTTCCCCTTACTAAACTGGTATGGAAGAGAAATTCTGCTTTCCCATTTTGCTGATGGATGTCTCTGCTTCCCACTTTCATGCCATGCGCTTTTCCCTTCTCGTGCTCCCCCAGCAGCAGCCAGCCCTTTGGAGCTGGGGAACAGCTGTACCAAAAGGAGCTGGGAGACAAAAAGCACAAAGAAATGCCTGGTTTTGGTCTTCCAATTGCCATAACTGGTCGGCAACCCCATGGGAAGGTCAGAACTAAATGATAAATGTTAAGGTCTCTCCCAGTGCAAGCCATTCTGTGATCATGGCAACCTGTAATAGGACAACGTGCTGAGTTTGTAATGCATTGAGTAAAATCTGACTGGGAGAGGAGCAGTAAGGCTGGGACTTGCAGGTGGGACTCCTGTTGGCAGTGTCTGGCGAAATGAGGCATATTTCACGGGAGTTGATGCAAATCAAGTCAGCACACCACGATGGCGGATGAAGTTGGTGATAATTACAGTGGAATACAATGGAGGAAAATCTTCTCCCTCTTCAAAGGAAGAGGGGACAAAACACCACACAAAGGGGCTCGGGGTTGAAATAAGCCACCTGCAGCACAGCTGTGGCTTTGGGTGATCAGCTCTTAAAACCTTTGCAGATTTTCAAACTTCATAAAAAGACTTCTTGCTTGCTGCCAGCCTTTACCTCCTCCCTGTACTTGTTGGGACTCAATCATTTACTCAAGAGATCCCATATGAGACAGTTTGGACTGTGTTTTATTATCTCTCTGACGTGTGTTTAACACCTCTGGCTGCACAAGACACCAAGCACACATCCCACTGCTATTTGGTGGGACCCTTGCCATGCATCTGGGAACCATGACTGGCCCATCAGCAGCACAGTGTTTCCACCCCATCAGGAGCACAGGATTTTTCAGGCTGTGCTTCAGCAGGACCTCTTTAATTCCATTTTGCAGTGTATTTCTAGATCTATCAGTTCACATTACCAATCTATTGAGCTGGAATATTGAGTAACCATAGCAACTGGTAAATCTTTTGGGGTAAGGCAAATGCAGTCTGCCCATACATAGTCAATTTTGGCTGTCATCTTTTCTTGTATGCATAATCTTAGCTCGCATGTCTCCTAATAACATGGTCCTGTTTCATTTTCAGGATTGGAACTTAAATCAACCTGGACATTAGTTTTTAGATAACAGACGTTGATGTGGATGGGTATTTTTGCAGGAATACCTCGTTACTGGGAGAGCTTCCTGTTCTGTCAGCAGTCTCACTGGCTGCACTTGGGTATGAGCTTTAGCACTGCCACCAGTGTTCTCCACTTAATCCTTTTCTTATTAAAAAACAATATACTCATTTCAGTTGCTTTTGTCCAAATTCTGTGATCCCAATATGACACTGCTCGAGTTTCATTTGTTTCCTAAATGCCCTAAGTAGGCAGCTGTCTCCTGTACCAAAGGAGTTAAAAACTCTTGGCTCATAAATTAGTATCACTTTGGCCTCTCAGAGTGCTATGTACCATTACACCCAGCCCAGCCAGCGGCCTCTGCTGGAAGTATTTCCTTTACTTCAGAGCCACGTTTTTACTGGACTTTGCCTTCGAGAAAAAAAAAATAAATGCTTTTATTGTGGCAGAGCAGCAGGACACCCTGCTGCCTTGTTGCCACTGAGGGGAAGCCTTGCATTGCTGAACACAGGTTGCTGCTTGCTCGGGGAGGAACTCTTATACCAAAAGGACAGACACAATCTGAGCACTTCCCGTTCCCAGTTTCAGTTTCCACTCTGTGGTGGGATTTTGCATTCATTCATTTAATGGGAATGTTATTCTCCTTCCACATCTCTGGTCAATCCGATGACAACGCTCCATTGTCATTCTTACTCGCAGTAATTTTCAGCTTGCCAGGGCACGGACAACCTCTCCAAGTCAGGTTACTGTCATTTATACCGACCGTAGAGAACCTGCTTTAGCAGGGAGTTGGACTAGAGGTCCCTTCCAACCCCCAGGATTCCATAATTTCATGATTATGTGATTCCCTAACCTCGCACAGGACCCTCACAAGCTCAGAGCCTGGTTGCCAGCACCCCAAAGCATTACAGTGTCAGGGATCCAGCTTGCTGCAGAAGTAGCTCAGACTGATAGCAGGAGACACACAGAGCTGCCCATGTTTGAGGCTGGATTTGCCATCAAACTGCCACTGAATTGGACCAGTCTCCCCTGCCCTCGTTCTGCTCCAGCTCTCTTCTTGCTCCTCTCTTTGGCTGCAGCAGCTGACCAACAGGGAAAGTTGTCCCATGCATATAAATGGGGAAGAAAAGAAATCAAAGCAGAGGAAAACACTGAATCATAGAATTGTAGACTCATGCCATGGATCCTCATTCTTCTTCTGTGCTACCAATGGAGGACAAAACAGAGAAAACTGTTTATGATCAATAAATTCCAGGTTGTGACAAGGGTCTCCATTTCTCCTTCGTACCTTGATTTGATATGATGGAGTTCATCCCATTTACCTACAAGCACTGCTTCCCACTTATCCTGCAAACCGTATTCTTAAAGCACCACCTTTACCTCTTTCCTCCCTGATTGTTTCCTGCGTTTTTTCTTGCATTTCTAATCACTTCTGGTGCATCTGTTATCCAGGTTAAAGCATCTGCCTCGGCAGGAGTCTCTGCTGCAAGTAAGGACCTAATTAACTGCACAGGATTTCGCTGAGGCCTGGAGCTGAGCAGACAGAGGAATCTTTGAGGGGTAAGAAGAATATTCAGGACAATTCATAACAGACGTCAATGATATTTTTAGGGGGGAAAAAAATAAATCATAGACCCATGGAATCATTCAGGTTGAAAAAGACCTCTATCACTTAGTCTGACCCCATCCCACCCCACCGTGCCCACTGCCCACGTCCCTCAGTGCCACACCTCCATGGATCTGGAACACCTCCAGGGACGGTGACCCCAGCACTCCATTTCTCGGAGGTGCAACCCTGCACCCAGGGGTCAGGCAATGGGATTTAGTGTGAGGTGTTCCGTGGCATGGATAGAAACAACAGAAAGCCGGAGCTTGTTGTGGGGGTGTGAGTGCTGCGGTGCTGCCCTTCATGCTGTAAGAGCCCCAATCAATGGGGAAGCTGCTGGTACAGCATCAGCACACTCCTAATGCCCAGGGGAAGGGGCATGGAAGCTAGCAGGAATGTGGTGTCGAGCGCTGTTGGAGATAAAAGAGTGAAGGAGACGGACTGACAGATCTGTCTCACTGCGGCAATTCTTGTGCGCCTCATGGAGCTGCTCATGGGTTTAAAAGTAAGCACTTAAGTGCCTATTGGCTGCGCGAGGGCTTTAGTGCTCTTCAAACTAGTGAAGCAGATGATACTTCAAAGGCATTAAAAGTAGGTTAAGGAAAGCATTTCACAGACTGAGTAGACATCTGAATAAAACTGACAGTCTTTAAGTGCAGATGAGTAAATAGAGGGAGTTCTCAGTGGGACTGGCTCTGTAGGGTTAGAGAATAGCTCTGTTTTATTCCCTGCTCAGTGCTCGGTCCCTCCGGTGCAACTGCCAAAAAAGGACAAGCTATACCGACCTTGGTGGGAGCTGTCACGCCACGTGCAAACAGACCAAAACAATCCATCTATATTTTAGTCTAATTTTTACACCGTAAAGTCAGCCACAAACAGAAACCCTTTCAGGGAGGAAGAAGAAAATGCTCTTCTATTTTCAGTATTAGCCAATTAGCCAAGTGCCCTGTCTGTGCTGGAAGGAGTTGCTCAGCCCTTACCCTTCGGCCCCCAGTCACCTAGAAACACCACCTCAGCTTCATATTTAAGTCCACTTCATAGGGCTCTGAAGCTTTTTCAAAAGTCATTTTCAAATATTTTGAACTTCAGTGATGAGTAACGCTCAGACTAGAACTGAAAAAGTGCACCTCCCCACCCCCACACTTTGGCCTTTTGCTCAGATAAGATAAAGAAATGAGGTTACTTGATTTCCCTTTGGAGTTTATAATCAGCCACACTATTTTAATAAATGGCACTTAGTTCCACTTTCTGTTTCTGTAACACTGGTACAATGCAGCCGTGTTTTGGTTACAGGCTCCACGGGAAGATGTTCCAAATGTCAACAAGCACAACTGCTGCCATCTTATTATTAATTATTACTATTTCTTCCTTTTAAACATCGAGCAGTATCTCTACCAGCGTGACGTTTCGTAAATCTTTCTTAAAGTAATTCAATTTCTGACTCGAAGCCGCCTAATATCGGGCATTAAGGATCAGCTTTTAAAAACTCATTGAGCAGCAGCCTGCTGCAGGAATCCATTGGCACAAAGTACTACGCCTGGAATAGGTTTGTGCAAATCCTGGTATTCCCAATGGTAGTAAATACAGAGTCTTGGCATCGCTGACACCAAATCAACGAGGTTCTGTGTCAGCATGTCTTCAAAATGAATATACCTACACATCACAGGCAGTATTTCTTCTGCTCGGCACAACGTTACAACTTCCTTTCTGCAAACAGCTGTGTCATTAACTTGTCCAGTGTCATGAGGAACGGCATATTTACCCTGCTGAAGATAGGAATTAATAATAGTTACAATAATAACTTTAGTTAAGCAGAGAAATATAAACACGTTATTAATCATTAACAGAAATCAGCCCATTCATAACGCCTCAAAGCTCTCTCGGAGGAGGATCGTAGGAAACTGAGATTTCCTCTGCATTTTAAATTGGGCAAGTTGCTCTCTGTTCAACAAAAAAGCGATTGCTTAGGAAAAAATCTGCTGCTATTTTGCATGGCTGTCCCTCTTTGACACCATCTGTGGTCAGATTAAATGCTGAGATCTGAATCAACATCTCTGCCTTTAATCTCCTGTTGATATTTCTGTAGACTGAGAGGTAAAAAACAACGACGGGGGCTGCCCACTTGTGTGAGTCTCAGTTATGCCAGTGCAATCGTAATGAATTTCTTAAGACAAATGTAAATATGACCCTGGAACGTGGAAGCATACATTTTTGGTCTCTGAGGTCTAATAAAAACACAAAAGCTTTCTGTGTGGTTCAACACAGCATTAGGAGCACTTTGCAAGATACCCTCCGACCCTCTGAAGCTTCTGAAGCTGAAATTAAAAGCACTCTGAGTTTCCTGCGGAACATTAAGTGTTTTCCTTCTAATTGTTTACAATTTGCTCTGGGCTGAGCCTGTGCTTGGAACCAATGCCACAAAAAGCCACCGACAAACCCCGAGCAGTCACTTTGCATCTGAGAAAGCAGAAGAAAGGCGTGCGAGGGGCTTTCCTACCGACAGGCAACGACTCCGCCCTAAGAGACCCAGGGAAGTTACACACCGCATACTTTTGCCCTTGCACGGAGCATAAAATAGGTCACGGCAGAGAGACGCTGTGGCTTTAAGCACTGCCCGGCCTGAGCCGGATTATCATTAGGTTACGTAACTGCTGATGAGCTGCTTTTCATTAAGGCTTCCCCGAGCGGTGCTGGGAGCAGGCGCTGCCTCCAACCATCCCGGGAAGGATTTCCTTCCAGCGTGCAGCCAGGCCAAGGTGCATGCATCAACCACATGGGCTAAGGAGGTGTCTGCGTGCGCCGCTACCCATTAACCTTCATGGGCTTGTGCGTTCATCTCGGCTACAGTGTGGCTGCAATGTTGTAAAAGTAAGAGGTATGGAAAAAGGGGTTAAATCAGTGTGTTAAAGTGTAAATCAGTTTGTTAAAGTGCCCAGCTCTTGGCATAGGGTTTTGTTGTTTGTGGTAACAGAGTGCATCCTCTGCTGAGACAAACCCAAAACCTTCACACCGTGCGGTGGTCTTAAAGACTGTCACACAGGAAACAATGTGCAGCAGCAACAACACAGCACACCTGCAGAGACCTTAGAAAAGAGGAGTAAAATTAAAGCTGATTTCTATTGCATTGCTAGGACGAGAGGAAATGGTTTCAAACTCAAAGAGGGGAGATTTAGATTGGTTATAAGGAAGAAGTTTTTTTACAGTCAGGATGGTGAGGCACTGGCACAGGCTGTCCAGGGAGGTGCTGGGTGCCCCGGCCCTGCAGGCAGCTAAGATCAGGCTGGACAGGGATCTGAGCACTGATGGAGCTGTGTGTCCCTGTTCATTGCATTTGCACCAGATGGCATTTAAGGGTCCCTTCCAACTCAAATGATTCTATGCTACTCTCATACTTCTATGCTCAGAAGTGCCAAGTTCTAGCCAGGGCTTTTTCTCCCATTGGGATGAGCTGGAGGACAAGGGCTATCCATCTTGAGGTCTCATTCCTCCACTGGAAGGAGCTGGCAGTGCTGCTCCTCTCCATGGAGAGGCCATCCCTGTGAGTGTGCTGGCTGTCTGCAGGTGGACAGCCTCTCTGCAGGTACACCCGTACTGCAACGACCTGCTCGTCCAGATGCCACCACTAAATGCCTTTCTTGTACCCTTCTGCCATTTGTTCCTTCTGCTGCCTCCACACCCAGCATTCTTAACCCTCAGTTAGACTGTTTATAACATTTCTGTGAGATTTTTAATGGATAAGCGAGGTTGTAGTCAGTGAGGAGCTCCATACTCATGAAGGGCTCAGCATGGAACAGAATCGAGCCCAAATTCAAAAGGCACGTGGAGCTCTAAGGAAGCATGCTCACAACAAGTGGATGCACTGCTATCATCAAAGAAATTATTTATCACAGTGCTGAATATGGCCAAGTAGCTTTAAAGGACTCGATACTATTAATGTCAACTTCTTAGATTAATGACCCTACAGTGGCTACTTATGGCTTACAAGAATCTCTTCAAATAGAATCACATAGAACCATGAAGGTTGTAAAAGACCTCTAAATGACCCAATCTGACCCCAGCCCACCCCACCATGCCCACTGACCACGTCACAGAGTCACAGAACTGTAGGAGTTGGAAGGGACTTCCAGAGATCATCAGTCCAACCCCCTGCCCAAGCAGCTCCCAGCCCAGATTGCACAGGTTGGCATCCAGGTGGGTCTAGAACATCTCCAGAGAAGGAGACTCCAACACCTCTGTGGGCAACCTACATCCCTCAGAGCCACTTCTCCACACTGTTCATTGAACACCTCCAGGGACAGTAACCTCACCACTTCCCTGGGCAGCCTGTGCCACTGTATCACTGTTCTTTTGGAGAAGAAATTATTCCTATTATCCAATATGACAAGCCTACTTCATAAACTGAAGTACAACCTGGAAATGGCCTTTAGCCCAATTGAGTTATATGCAAAACTGGACAGTTGGTGACAGCGTGCAGCAGGGAACAGGGCAACCAGAAAACCTCGACGCTGTTTCTGCTGGTGATCCCATTGCTCACTTGTTGCTTGACCCCCACTTAAGCCTCTTAAACACTGCTTTGTAAATGTAAAACAAAGATAATCATATCATCTTGTTTTACAAAGTGCTCAGGCGAGAAAGATCTCACAACGCTAAATTATTTGTCATTTGCAGTCAGCTGGAAATTAAAACTGCTCTCAGATAAAGTCTCACCCACTGCAGTCTCAATTACCTGGTGGGGGGGCCTTTGTTTTGGATTTAATTCCAGGCAGTTTTAAAATAATTTCATTTTACTGATGGATTTCATTTTTGCCATGTGTGTTTGAATGAGACATTTAATCTTTCTCATAATACGTTTTGAAGTCTCATTCATTTAAATTGTCACAGCCTGACAGCACTGTAATGTACTTAAAAATGGCATTGTTTGTACCCACATTCCATTTAAAAATTAACTCACAGATTAATAAAAATGGCTTTTTACTTCTCGGTGTTAATATCACTGAAAACTTAAAACGCCCCTCCTGCCTGAGATTAGCTGGTAGCTATGTTCTCGTGAGGGAGGGGAATATCCTAACATCAAGCCCTATGACTTGGTCTTAGCTGTGAAAGCTGAGCATTTTCTGCCTGAGTAAAGGCAAAGTGGGCATAGCCTGCAGAGGCAGTGCAGAGCTGGCAGCTCACAGAACTCGGGGACTTGCACAGCTTCCTCCCTCGCTGCTGTCACAAAGGGAGCAGGACCAGAAGGAATCTATTAGCACTTCCACCTAGATGTGTTGCAACCAAGGGTCATGCAGCAGCATGCAGCAGTGCGGAGTGTTGCCCCAGCCCCTACTAAGTATGCAATTAAAGGAGAATCAGAAGCGTTCCTTCGTTACCTCGCAGACAGCATGAGTTCTGCAGCAGAGGATTTGTTCTGGGTGCATGATCGCAGGTCACTGCTCTTCTTTGCATTGTTTCTCTGCTGCTTTCTTGCTTGTTACAGTACTTTCATTCACATACACAAGCCTGAAATCCTTTATAGATGAATATATATACGCATATAAAGTTAATCAACAGTTTGCCCAGCTGAAGGCTGGGAAAATACACATCATTTTATTGACAAATACAGTTAACCACGCTGGAATAATAGCCCAGGAGGAGCCCTCTTGACCCCCAAATTAGGGAAGACCACCAGCATGCCCACCGTGACATCCCCATGCCTCCCACCTGCCAAAGGGTTAACTCGAGCTCAGCTTCTCGTCCGGTCCCAGAGATAAGGAGACAGTTATGAAGTACATCCACACGCTTTCCTCTTCTGGAAGCACAGAGGTAACTGCATGGATCCCCCTCTGAGATGCACTTTTCCAAGGAAGACAACGTTCACATAGTGTGGATGTGTGATCTCTGTTTGGACGGGGCCTTTCAGGGCTGATTTATGTCGTTGTAACAAATTCTCTCTCAACCCTGAGGAATAAAGAGCCCCCATGGAAAACAATGAGCCACCTGAAGCTCGGGTTTATTTTAACCGTTCAACCCATTGAGCTATTTCACCTCGAGACACTTAAAGTGTTTGGAGGATAAGTGTTGTGCGGAGCAGCTGGGGCAGCTGACATGGGTCAGCCTGCAGCACAGGAGCTCAGGGGAGACTTCATCGCATGGAGGTTGACCTCTGCTCCCAGCAGTGATAGGAGAGGTGCTGGCTTCAAGCTGTGCCAGGAGAGGTTCAGCTTGGACATTAGGAAACACTCCTTCTCCGAAAGAGCGGTGATGCGGTGGCACAGCTGCACAGGGAGCTGGTGGGGTCACAGTCCCCGGAGGCGTTCAGGAACCGTAGGGATGTGACACTGCGGGACGGGTCAGGACCGGCACAAGCTGAGCCCCGTGCCGCGGCTCGGCCGCGGGTCACCAGGGCAGCACCGTGTCACTCAGCGCCGAGGCGACGGCAAAACCGCCCCCCACCCGCTGCCAAGATGGC
>VXAB01008348.1:23813-157042 GCA_013399175.1 Odontophorus gujanensis | reverse complement strand
TCCCCAAATTTCTTTTTTTCCCCCCCCCCCCCCCCCACCCCTTGGAGTATTGAAACCCAGCTTTGTTTATCCAGGCTCATTTCCTCCTTGCTGTGTAAGGCTACCATGTCTTCAGTTCAAGGTCCCTGAAAACATTATGAATAGTCTTATCTTTGCGACCTGCTCTAATGCACCACAAGTTTTGTATACCTGGCCATTTTGAACCTCATCCTCATTAAAAAAAGAAATAAAAGACCTTATCTTTTTGCACGAAATGGCCCATTAGAATTCTCAGGTGGGAAAAAGTTAGCATGCAGGGACTCAGAGTCGCTCAGAGATGTGGCAGTCCAATGCACAGGCATGGATTTGCTAAAGAAACACAGCTAGCTGAGTGAAAATCGTGAAATATCACTGTCTGCAGAACAGTTCATCCTGGTTTGTATTTCTTTTTGTTTTTTCTCCCAGCTGGATACAGCTTGGACCTCATTTTTAGTACCTATTTCAGCCGTGCAATGGTAAAAGGAGTATTAAAATGTTATCTGCTACATCAGTGCAGGAAGGTTTGCATTGGACTACTTGTGCTCCCACTGAGGATGTGCTGCCACCTGATTAAGAACGTTTCACATCTCATTGGCCTGAGGTGGCTCGAAACCTGAGGTTTTGGCCTAGGAAGTAATTTACTTGTTAGTTCTTGATGGGAGAAAAATCACAAAGGACAAGTGTCTCGCTCCCCTGTGTCAAGGATTAGTTAGCTGACTGCAAAGCACTTTGAGTGTAACTCATGTAACTTAAAACCAAGTCCTCTTTAAGGGGAGAAGAACTGAAGCTGCCTCCCCTGCCCTCACCATCCAAGACGTGGAAGGGTGACTTCTCACAGTGAGTGCATCCTTCTGAAGGCTTTTCTTCCACCAGAGGACTGGAGTTCTCCCTGAAAATCAAACATTTCTTAGAGAAAGGGAGAAAGCCTGTATAAAATAGCGTCTTCGCTCTGGCTTTGGAGTCACACCTACTCCTGCTGAGCTTCCGAGATAGACTTGAAAAGGCATCTGGCTTGCACTATAGGTTAACCCAAATAAACGTTTAGTAAGCAATAGCAGTAATTAGTATTTATAATGAGGTAGTAACAGGCAACCTGAATTAGCCCAAGCTCCTATTGTGCCTGAAAGGAAACAAATAAGCTACTTAGGGAGGGACCGCGGTGATTCAAGCACGTTTGTCACTTCTTGAGTCTAAATCCACTGTAACCGATACTCAGGACACTCTCTTCTAGTCGTGTCAGCATAATATTTAACAGTACTTGCTGTCTGTCTGCTTACCTCGATCCCTGTTGGGTTGAGATAGCCAAACTGTGCTCACAGCTGCCTTTGCATTCAAGTAGTCCTTGTTGCAAGGAGCCGTGTGTGTAGAAATGTCACAGTGGAACATCTGGGCTGTGGTCCTGCTCGCTGCCAGCACACTTGGGATGAAGGGTTCTAGACTGAAATTGTATCAGCAGGCCTTGTAGGCACGAGGAGTTGGGATAAATATTTGAGTAACTATCTTGTGTATATTTCCAGTTAAAAAAAAAATAGGAAACATCAACCGTCCTAAAAAGGATTTATTTATTTATTTGGGGGAAAATATTGATAGACAACCCCTTTTTTCCCCTAATGTTTTTTTTTTTTTTTTTTTTTTACACTCCTCTTTTTCTCTTCAGGTTGCACTCTGCTGTTTATTAGTGTGGCTGAATTTTAGGTAGAGGTCTTCACAGAGCTATAGTTGGATGGTTCTTATGCAACCACCACGGCTTGGAGGATATAGTATTTCAGCATTCAAGCCTTTGTTATGAAAATGGATTTGGGCAAGCTGTCTGTGTTTTGTGGGCCCTTGGTAACATCAGTTGTGCCACATCATTGTAAACGATGGCTTTTGTGTTGGTGTTTTTATGGGGATTCATTCGGTTACTGCTTGGCCACTTCTTTAAAGTGTGCTGTGCAAGTGGTGCGAAGTACTTTAACAGTCAACTTGAGCATTATTAACTGGTTTTCTTGTAAGCCTAATTTATTGAAGCTGGTGCTGTCTGTTAACCATCCATCCGCACTAAGTACCACTCTTCTCTTATCACAGAACGACTCTCGAGTTCCAGAGGAACAGAGTTTTTCCTGATTTGGCTGAACTGGACTTGCTTGAGATCCTGGAGGATGTTTATGACACAGGTGGAAATAGTTCCAAGATTTTACCCTCCAAGTGGGGCTTCCCAGGCAGCACACCAACTGGATCTGCCAATCCCAGTCATGGCAGAGTAGCTAAATTCCCTGGCTTTTTTCTAACGGTTCCTCCAGAAAGTGGATACTTACATACACTGAAAACTCTCTCCTGCTCAGTGAGGCATGTGTATCGAATGATAGCACTTGGAGAAAAGAAGTACTGTAATCTTGACTTAGATACTCTGCTTTTATTGTTGAGGCTGCACCTAAAGAAACGCCTTTTTTTAATGAAAGAAACCAGTGTTTATTTTCCTCGGCATGCTGGAATGATCCCTGGTGTTGAAGGGGAGTTCTAGTTTCTAATGAAGCCATTAAGCTGCTGCCAGTAATTAGCATCTTTTTAAAATCTGGTTTTGCATTTGAATATCACTTTATCAAGAAGTGTAGGGGAAGAGGAACTGCTGGCCTGAAATGTATAGAACATGACTTGCCATTACGTTGTATAACCTGGCTCTTGGTGCAGTTCAGCTTAAATTCACTGCTCACAAAGCTGACCCTGAGGTGCAGCGAGCAGACCCAGGTGTCTCATTTGTAGGGCTTTTCTCTTTGCTTTTGCTTTTTTGGATGGCTGCTGCTTAACAAGCAGAGCCCCATGCCCAGGGCTTTTCCTACAGTAAAACAAACCATAACAGTCCCCTGTCTCAGGGCCTTACTGCATCTCTGGCACTATGTATTGAGGAAATAAGCAGTGTGGGATGGGATGCTCCCTCCTGCCAACCCGAAAGACCTGAGTTTGGATTTTGGCATCACACAGCAATTCCCAAAGGAGTGACTGCTGCGTGCCATGCAGTTGGATGGGCTGCTCCATTGCTCCCCGTGGTTTGTCAGTGCTGGTGTAAATGCCTTCATAAAACCCTTGTGTAATCCTCTTAGTCAAACTAAAAATATGCAGGACTTTATTTTTGTGTTTATGAAGATTTTATCCTGGGCAAGGTTGTGTTTGCTTCCAATAGATGCACGTGGTATCCATCTGTTGGGTTTTTTTCTTGTTTTGGCAACATTTGTTTAGGGTATTATGCCCTATCAAGATCTCTGGAATTGACTGTAATTCCTGCTTGAAATGGTTTAAGTGGCATTTCTGCTCCAAATTCAATGGCTGTACATACATTATATAAAGGCTGCTAAAATTTATTTCATATTTGGTATCCTGCTGAGATCGTGGCCCCGATGTTTTTGTCTGGGGGGTGGCTCTGAGCTCAGCATGCCACCAACTCTGAAAGCACTGAGCAATGGGAAGGCTTCCCGATGGAATACAGAAGATGCCAGCACCCATTCCTACCTGTTCTCATGCTGATGGAGCTATAATGTGAGTTTTTAGGATTAATCTACGTCTAGTGTATATGGGGTTTCTAGTGTCCTGCACAACTTGATCTTAGTCCTTCCCTTGGCATGATGTGGCAGTGGTGCTGCTTGTAGCCTCCATGTGAGATGATGTGGAGCCTGCTTCAAAAACTGGGATAGGAAAATAACGAAAACTGGACAGCACTGTGTCAGAAAGCCTGAAATCTACTTCTATTTTTTTTCAAGTCATTATCTTAGGTTGTATTTTTAAATGGCATGAGTCACTTCGAGTTTCTGTCCGTGTATTTCCAGGAGAATATTTGTTTTTTACTGATGTCTCTTAATACAGAAAGAAAATTCCACTCCTTGTATCTCAAGGACATTTCAAAGATAAAAAGCTATGGCTGTGATAAGCTTCCCATCAGAAAAACTTTATGGCAGAGTCCCTGAAGCCTAAATATGTAGGCGGTGGGTTTAGGGGTGCAGCTTTGGAACTGAGAGCACAGCTGGTTGGGCTTCATCACATCTGTTCATTTTGGACCTTGTGTTTCTTAAGGAATCGCATACATCACATATTGGAAATGGAGCTGCAATGGCTTATTGAAAGGCACATTTCTAATATCCATCATCCTTGGTCAAGGCCAGGTCGGATGGGGTCCTGGGCAATGTGATGCGGTGCCTGATGTGGCTGGCAGCCCTGTCCATGGCAGGGGGCTGGAATGAGATGATCTTTGAGGTCCCATCCAACCCAAGCCACCCTGTGATTCTTGTCTGTCAGTGGAGGGGGGAGGTTGGCTGATGCCTGTAGTTAGTATCAGAGAGAATTAATTACTGGCATTAGCTGAAGAGATGGGGTTTGAGTGGTGGGTTTGTTTGCAGTCGGTCAGCGTCTGTGTTCTGATTTTGTTAGAGAATGAGGAGGTAAGGGGTGGCTTGCTGGGAAAGGAAAAGGTCAGAAAACTTAAGATTGTCTCAAATATAACATTCCACACTTGTTCTCCATATAGGTTTTGTAAAACTGAGTATAGCGAGGCTCCACTGGCTGATTTAGGTGTTTCTAGTAACTCATGCTCTGGAATCTCCCACGTAAGTGCAATAGATTTCTCAGCCTGCTGGATGCAGGCTTGGACCTGGCGAGCAGAGCCTCACCCCCTGGCTTTGAGGTGGCTGTGCTGTGCTGGGAACATCCAGGAAAGGGCCTCTCCAGCTCCCTCATTTCCATTTTGTGCCAGCAAGCTCACCTGAGCAGCTGAGGATCACAGATGACATCTAAATGGAGCGTTTGCTGCGCTGCTTTGCTCACAGTCTTTCCAAAAGAAGAACAAAGTAGTTCATTCAAAGGCCATGAGCATAGCTCTGCTGCTGTGGCTGCATCTCTCTCCCACTGCTGCTGAGATGTGTTTGCACGGCAGACAGCAGCACATCAGCATGCTTTCACCTTGCAGCTGGCCACGCCGAGCCAGCAGCACCTGCACGCAGCTGCCCTGACTCAACAGCTTTCTGCTTTTCCTGCAGGACTGTCCTTTTTCCCTGAAGGAAAGGTGGTGGAGCGATGCAGAAACTGTGTGAGCGCTGCAGGCATTTATGAGGTGCTCCGTGCTCACTTAGTGTTCTCATTTTCTTGCTTGCTCTTATGAAAATGAATTCACTCACTGAGGTGACAGACCAAATGAGTGCTTTTCAGGGGATGAAGGAATGGGTCGACTTTTTATTTTGTCAAAGTGTAATTAAAATGAGTTTCAAGTGCTCTCTCAGCTTAATTTTGTGCACTTAAATGTTGCAGAGTGGTTTATTTAAAAATATATATATGTGGTAGGGATATATTTACAAAGGGATGCATTGAGGACTGAATTTAGGCAGTTTTTCCTTTTCTGAAAGTAAGATGAACTTGTTTGCTCCAGCTGATGTGTGGTTTAACCTCAGCCTGGGGCAGTTGGATCTTCACTGTTTTCTGTTCCTCTTCCTTTTGGACTCTGTTTGCTTCTGATGCTCTTAATAATATAACCGAGGCTCCTGGACAGCCAGTGTTGAATGTAAGATGACCAGCTCCTTACTGAGATGTGAGGCACTGGCACAGGTTGCCCAGAGAGGTGGTGGTGCCCCATCCCTGCAGACAGCCAAGGTCAGGCTGGTGGGGCTCTGAGCACTGATGGAGCTGTGGGTGTCCCTGTTCATTGCAGGGAATGGGACCAGATGGCCTTTAAAGGTTCCTTCCAGCTCAAATGGTTCAGTGGTTCCTTGCTTCTGACCCTGGGTTTTTGCACAGGCTGCCCTGTTGCTAACTACACTGTAGGAATAGGATAAAAAATGGTCTCAGAGACTCATGGGAGCAGATTATTTTGGCTTCCCTTGCACTCCTGCAGATCCCCAGTTTCTGCTCCTCAGTTTCCTCATCACAACTTGAGAGGTCCTCGCTTAGCTTAAGCCACATTGGAAGCTGAAGTTTGTTAAAATGTTGTTGGGCACAATGGTTCCCAGCCACGAGTAGATCTGTTTGCTATGCCAGCAGCATCTGTTGCTCTTGTCTTGTTGTAAGAACTTGCAGCAAGAGCCAGTATGTGGTTTTATTGTGGAGGGGACCAGACCAGCATTCGGGCAGCACGACCATATGGCTCCAGCCCCAGCCCCAGCCCCAGCATGCAGGTTTTGCAACTGCTGTGTCAGGAATGCTTCTTATCTATACTCACTTTCCAGCCACATGCAAATTCTATTTCTTTAAACTGATTCAGATAATAATAATAAAAAACACCATAGCAGTACAGCTATAGGCCTGGCATTCCAGTTAGGCATGGAGCAAGAGCTAGATTTGGTCCCCAGCAGTCTCAGCACGGGAGCACGATGTACTGATAATGCTCTGCAAGCAAAGCTGAACTGTTTAAGAAGACTTCTGCAAAGCTCAGAACTGTTTTCTTTTTAAAAGGATAGCTGTCACTTTAGGTTGATAAATATGTAGGTTAAACTCAGTCTTTACTGTGCATAAGTAGGAAAGTGTCTGCAATGGGATCCGGCAGTCCTGGAATGCTTTGCTAAGCACCTCAGCTGCAGCAGGATTTGCTGAGTGCATGGGATTGGTGGCTTGTGTTGTTTGCAGATGCTGTCCAGGGACCTGTGCTCTGCTCTCCTGGATACTCTCGTTGTGGCATCATGGTAAAGAAATCTTTGGGGTCTTGCGTTGCCTTTTTACTCTCCTATAGTGGATTTGGGTGCAGGTTATTTCTTTTAGACTAGACCCATTCATTTTCTAAATAGGGTTTCGCAGGCATTATATATATATATATATATATATATAAAATAGAATCACAGAATCGTCTGGGTTGGAAGGGACCTTTAAGACCATCTAGTTCCAACCCCCTGCTATGGGCAGGGACACCTCCCTCGAGACCAGGTTGGAAACCCATACGTGTGTGTGTATATATATGTATATATATATAAGCAAATAGCTAAATACTGGTAGGCCTCTGTAATTAGGACCATTAACACGAGATGTAAACAGCTGCACAAACATTTTAACATTGATCCCTGTTTATTCTGCAATTTTGGCTGCTTTCTTTCAACATTAATAATGCTAAAAAAAAGCCAGACAACAACAAAGCCCTTTTTATGCAGTGGGGACCCAGAGCTCCCTTTGTGTGCCCATGGGCAGGTGCTGTTTCAACAAAGCATCTCACCCCTAAAATCTGCTGCTGAAGGACCATGTTGCTCAGAGTGCCCCCAGAGCTGTTGTAGTAGTTTAGTAGAGGAGAGGATGCTGCCTTGATTATTTTTGCCTCCCTCTTTTGTGGGGAGGAAGCAAAGGATGAGGAGAAGAGCTGTGCATCATTATATCCAGAAATCCTAATTGCTGATGATGGGGATGCTAAGCAGAGGGAGCGAGCAGAGCCTGGTCTCTCACAGTGGGCACTGGGTTAACAGTGATAACAACTGGCAATGTCTTTGGCAGCCTGCTGCAGCCTCACTTATGGTGTTGAGGAACGCAGAGAGTTCAGTTTGACTCCCCTTTCTGTAAGGCATTGTTAGGGCTGTGTAACAAGGCTGAATTATTGTGTAGCAGGTTTTAGTGAATCAGCTTTGAGTAAAAGCTTTGCTTCATTACAGCAGGGCCTGAATACATCTCACCGTGCCTACAGCAAATTGCATTCCTCTCCAGGTTCTTTGTAGCATCAAATTGTGCTCATTTTCTAGAAGCTTCGACCTCTGTTTGCACACTTCATTTTTAAGGCTTTACTCGCTATTAAACATATATTTTTGTGTAATTTCTGTGCAGCGCAGCTTTGAGAAGAGACAACCTCCTCTGCCTTGCATTCAGAGCCTTGCTTTGTGCCACTTCATCCACCTTTTATTCAGATGTTTCCGTGCCTTGGTGAATAGTGATGTTACAGAGTCCTCTTGGATGAAACCAATCTGCTTTTCAGCACGGTCACATAGGAAGGGCTGCGGGGAGAGAGGAGTGGCACAGCGCGTGCGGCTCTGACCGCGTTGTTTTTCACTCTGTAATAGTTTCTTCTGACTTCACCCAGAGACTGCAGCGGTGATGTCAGCCAGGATCCAGTGTATGTTCTGTCTGTCAGCCCGGTGATGGATTGCGCTGAGTCTTGCCAGAGTCATAAACTGCCTGGAGATTGTAGTCAGTCGGTGGTGGAATCTCGCAGAGCGGGAGCCAAAACCTGAGGACTTCAGGAGAAGCCTCTTGAAGAGTAATATGAGGCTGAAACCTTCCTGCTGCTGTGTGAAGTCCCGTTCCTGGACATCAGGAAGGTGAAACTGCTTCTTCATAGTGTCATAATGTGGGCATCGTCGCCGCTTCCAGTCCAGGTGCTTTCAACGTGTTGGCTCAACAGGTTTGCATAATGGCAGGGTTCAGACCACTGGAACTACAACACCATGAAGTTATTTATTTAGAAAAAGCTCTAAGAGAGGCCTAAGGCAAAAAAAAAAAAATAAAATAAAATTGAAACAGGTGCAGTGAATAGGGTTTGTTTGGTTCGTTTCAGTGTTAAGACACTGTCAAATCAACTTTGATCTGTACGGAGCTGTGTTGGGTGTGTGGACCTCTTGGGGTCCAGAACATGCCTCACAAGTCTGGAGTTCAGATGTTTGATGCATGTAGCAAGGCACTAGAGCCAGGAGTGTTTTTACAGCCTAAGTTATGAAATGCACTGCAGAGGGTGCCTGCTAATTGTCAGGGCCAACGTGTGTGAGCAGCTAGTGGAAAGGTGGAGCTTAACTGCTCGTATTGCTTGTGAGGAGCTGGGTGGAGAGGAGCAGAATGGCCAGACACAATGGGAACGAGAGCGTCGGGGTTGTGAAGAGTGGGGTTTGAGGGTGGAGCAGAGAAGATGGTCTCAGCTGGGATAAACGATTCAGTGGTGCATCCTGAGGAACTGCTGCAGGTAGGGGTGTGCATGGGGATATTTGTTGGCATGCTGGAGGACGGAGAAGCAAAACGTGCAAGGAAAAAGTCCCAGACTGAGGCAACTGAAGTTGTTGGGTGCTGTGCAAGATGTTACTTATATTTGGAGAGTGGGAACTTAAACTGGTGGCAGCCTTCCATCATCAGAGTAAGATTCACTTGGGGAGCATCCGGCCTGTCCCTCAGCCTGTGTGCTGTGGATATTTGGGATTGACGGTCCCAAAGCAGAACATTTTTAAGGTTGTTTCAGGTCTTAAGCCAAAATTTTGGTAGGAAGCGCCGTGAATTTCTGTTGCGAAAGAACTTGAGAAATGCATTTGTCAAAACTTGTTTTAAAGCGAAATAAATTCTGGTGTCTCAAGTGGTGATTCTAAAATAGTAAGTCTGGCATTAAGCCATAGGAGGTGTGAACTGTACAGAAACGAATACAATGGGAAAATAAGACAGAGAATGCAAGGACTGTTAAGAGCAATTAGCAGCTTTTTAGTAGGGAGGAATTTAAAAGTAACAATTCTGGCTATTTGCCTGCACGATTTTGTGGATTGGGAGCAAAACAAACCAGCCTGCACGGAATAGCCCTTAAACACACAAATCTTCATGTCTGAATTTATAAAGTACAGGTTTCCTAACAGGCAATTTTATCAGCGGCGGAGGCTTCATTGCCTCATTTAACAAAGCACTTGCGAACAGACTATGGAAACAGCCCTGCTTTTGTGGTGAGATGAGCTCATTGAGATATCCCCTCTCACATCTGCTTGTGAGTTATGTTTTCTGACAGATGAAGAGCGTGTACATAACTTTATTTGTCTGTCTTATCTATCTAGAGATCCATCTGTATAGAGATCCGTCCCCCCATCTCTGTGGGGAACTGTCTATATAGAGATCTGTTCTGTAGATTCATCCTATAGAGATGGACCCCTGTATAGGATGGACTCCACATCTCTTAGAGACCATCTAGAGATCCATCCCCCCATGTCTGTAGGGATCCATCTGTTTACAGATCCATCCTGTAGAGGTGGACCGCTGTATAGGATGAACTCTCCATTACTATAGGGATCCATCCCCTTATCTCCATAGAAATTCATCCAACCATCTCTATAGTGTTCCATTTATCTGCATATGAAGCTTTAGCAAAGGAGAAATGCCAAACCAAACGAACTGCTCCAAAACACTTCTGTCTTGCAGTCTATACCTAACCATCCTAAACCATTCCCATGAAAGCCGTGTTTTCCCTTTCTTCAGCTGTCAGTGTGAAAAACGCTCTTGTTAGAAAAAAAGAACACAAAAAAAGAACATTAGGAAAAAAACCACACAAACTGATAATCGTATCTCCAGCCAATATATATGTCCCAACGAGGAAACTGGGATTTAATTCTGAGCAGTCAACTTCCTGCAGAGCCCAACGCCGTGTAGCTGCAGCCACAGCCTAACCCACTTCTTTTCAGCATGTTTGTGCTGAGCAGACAAAAGGCAGCCCTGCTGTTTTCTTGCTCGCAGAATAGAGATGAGTTGCATGGAAAAATGAGCAGCCAGCAAGATGTTGAAAAATGAGGAATCAGAAGGCGGCACGGGGAAGAAATTCAGATGGGCTGAGTGCTTTTAATTAATACCCCCATTGAAATCTCTCTGCAGCATTTCCTTTGACTGATTCAGCGCTCCCAGAAAATTGTCCTGACTTAGAGCTGGGAGCTGCAAATTGTGCACAAGGGAGGGGAGGGGGGGAGAGCCGGGTCAGGATCAAAATTGCATCTCGCTGCTGCCATATGGGAACACCCCAGCATTGAAATTATCAAGCAGCTTTACGAGGGCACTTAGATGTTGAAGCTTTCTTACTCGAATCCCAAACACTTGCAGTCCAGAGGCTGCAAAGGGGCAGTTGGAATGCTGTAATCACTGCTAATAAAATGGTAGAGTTGTAATATCACAGGGCTGCTGCTTCACTATTAGAGAAGGAGGATTAGATCCTGAGCTGTCTTGTTCCAAGTCCTTTTCAAAACAGAATGGAATAAAGTTGTGTGCAGGATTCTCAGTCATTGATTTTTGAAATGCAGGATTCGCATTTCAAAAGGAAGATGCCCTGTAAATAGGTAGGGAAATTGTTTTGTGAAATAAATACTTAACATCATTACTGGACCAAAACAAGTGCTCAGAACAAGGCAAAAAGAGTTAAAAAGAGGCAGAATAGATTTGGAGAAGGTCACGGAACCTCAACAAACTTGTTTAACCTCTGTGTGAAAATAAGGAAGACGGTTAAGAGCCTGGAAATAATTGGCTTTAATCTTCAGGAGGCTTTAGTTGGTAACCTAAGTCGTTCTTACACCAGTGTGATATGCTCGGCTGGTTTAAAAAAGCCTTTTTTGGAGGGATCTGGATGACTGATAATAAGCAGCCAGAGTGGAAACCGTGAGTGGTGCCACACTCTTGGTACAAAAGGAGGAATTAAGAAGAGAGAAGTTTCAAGAGCCTGGAATGGGAGGTCGTGGCCAGAAGAGAGTCGTCACAAAACCTCCCTTAAGTGCAGAAGGTGTAAATCAGCGCTGAGAAATCCCTGCAGAGCCCAGTGCTATTCTGGCACCAAAAAAAATAAAGGGAAAGGGGCAAATGGCTGATTGTCTGTGAGTAACTCTGTGAGATTTTTTTCTGTCTTATGGCAGGTGTCAGGCCCCTTGACCTTTGGGAAGAGCAGCCTGTCCCTCTCAGAGAGCCCCCTAGCATGGGAAGCCACTGGTGCTGCTATGGGGCTGGTGTCTGTGTGGGGCTTGAGCAGTCCGTTTTCTGATCTCCTGGAAACTGTACTGCTCGAGGGGTGAGAGAGCTGACAGCACCGCTGAAAAGGCCCCATCCCTGAAGGCAATTCAAGGCCACGTTGGATGGGGCCCTGGGCAGCCTGGTCTGGTGGGTGGCAAGCCTGCCCATGATGGGGTTGGAGCTCAACGATGGTTAAGTTTCCTTCCAACCTAAGCCATTCTATAAAGAGGGTCTAAAAGACCATTTCCTGAGCTATTGCTGCCCCTATTCGCAGGGGGCTGGCAGCTGCACACAGTGCCAGGCAGGCAGGAAGGCTGCAGGCATGGGTGGGTCCGATCAGTAATTAGAGCACGGAGCAGCAGGTGGATGCTTCTGTAGGCACGCAGAGCCATGGTGGAGCCTGGCATGTGCCTCTTGCTGCATCCACGCCTGTTTAAAAGCAGTGACCCACTTTACAGAGCGCATGGTATTGCCACTGCTCTTCAGGGCCCTTGGGAGCCCTTCTCCCTGCTCCTGTGCTGGGGATCCATGAGGGTGAGCCATGGATAGCAACCCAACACTGGTATGTGCACTTTGCCCAGGAAATTCACAAGCTCATCATACGAAGCTTGTAGTATTTATTCTAGCTTTCTTAATGCCAGCGACAAATGTTTAGTTTGGTGTTTTCAATTGCCCATATGGGTCTGCGGCACGCGGTCGAGCCTTTAAAGGATGGTTTCAAAATAGCAATCCCTTGGGGAAATGCCTGTTTGCTATGCTCAGAGCAGAGCCTTGGTTTTATGGAGCACGGGAGCCTCGTGCCTTTTGTAAATACGCAGAGATGCTTACTAAGCTGCTGCCTGCTTGTCTGCATAACAAAGACGGGAGTTATGCAGTGGGTGTAGAAAAAGGGTGTGACGCGCACTTTAACCTATTAGGCTTGCTAAATCTGGGGAAAGGGGCTTGTGCTGGATTAATCAGGGCAGCTATCTGCGAGCTGGGTTCGTCTCCACGTTTGCAATGTTGAACGTTTTACTGGAGGGCTTGAGCACACGGCATCAGAGAAGAATGAGATTTGGTGGATGGAGTGCTCGGTGGATGAGGAATTGGGTGGATGGTTGCACTCAGAGAGTTGCAGTCAGTGGCTCAGTGTCCAAGTGGAGGCCAGGGACAAGTGGCATTCCTCAGGGATTGGTGCTGGGACCGGTGCTATTGAACATCTTTGTAAGCGACATTAACAGTGGGATCGAGTGCACCCTCAGCAAGTTTACAGGTGCCACCAAGCTGAGTGGTGTGGTTGACATGCTATAGGGAGGGGGATGCCATCCAGAGGGAGCTGGACAGGCTGGAGAGGTGGGCCCGTGCCAACCTCATTCAACAAGGCCATGTGCAAGGTCCTGCACATGAGTCAGGGTAGTCCCAAGCACAGATACAGGTTGGGCAGAGAATGGCTTGAGAGCAGCCCTAAGGAGAAGGATGTGAGGGTGCTGGTTGATGAAAGACTCAACACGAGCCAGCAGTGTGCACTTGCAGCCCAGAAGGCCAGCCCTATTAGAGAATTACAGCAGGTTGAGGGAGGTGATTCTGCCCCTCTGCTCTGCTCTTGTGAGACCCCACCTGGAGTACTGCATCCAATTCTGGGGCCTCCAGCACTAAAAGGACATGGAGCTGTTGGGGTGGGTCCAGAGGAGGGCCACAAAGATGATCAGAGGGCTGGAGCACTTCCCCTACAAGGACAGGCTGTGAGCTGGGGCTTTGCAGCCTGGAGAAGGGAACGCTCTGGAGAAACTTTTTAGCAGCCTTCCAGTACCTGAAGGGGCCTACAGGAAAGCTGGGGAGGGACTTTTCATAAGGGCATGTAGCGACAGGATGAGGGGAAATGGCTTTAAACTGGGAAAGGGCAGATTTAGATTAGGTATCAGGAAGAATACTGTGAGGGTGGTGAGACACTGGAACAGGTTGCCCAGCGAGGCTGTGGATGCCCCCTCCCTGGAAGCAATCGAGGCCAGGCTGGATGGGGCTGCGAGCAACCTGGTGCAGAGGGAGGTGTCCCTGCCTACAGCAGGGGGTTGGAACTGGGCGATCTTTAAGGGTGCCTTCCAGCCCAAACCAGTCGATGATTCTATGATCACTTCCCAACAGCTATGGTTTGGAGGCTTGCAAGGGGGCCAATCCTAAACTATTGAAGGGTTTTGAGTACTCAGTCATTCACATTCTGGTTTGTAAGACATCGCTTTCTCAATTTCTAGTTACCTTTTGAAGCTCCAAGTGAGAACTAACAAACCTATGAAAACACTGCAAACCTGATAGGACCTCCTTATATGGACAACTATAGGCCCTGATAGGGATCACTAACATGCAGTTGGTGGCCATGGTATAGCAAAAGGGACTGCTGGCAAAATCTCCTTTTGGTAATGCTCCAGATCTCAGGGTTAGTTTCCACCTTTATCTTCTGATGGATAGATAGCACGTGGTTATTTTTGCAGCATAAGTTGTGAGTGTCAGCCTTTCACACACAACTGCTAACTTCCCCCTAAGTTATTTTTCAGCCATCCCTGATGTTGCGCCTCTGTGTGAGTAATCGTATCAAGGCGAAGCCCGGGCAGAACAAATTTATTGTTGCAGATTATGGGAAATTAAATCAAGGCGAGCTGCGGAGCCTAGGCTTCAGAAATTAAAATCTCCAGTTGCTGACTCAATTAGAACGTAATTACTTGAGGTCCTGGCGTTTCTAGGAAAGAGCCAGTTTGTTTTGTTGG
This sequence comes from Odontophorus gujanensis, assembly GCA_013399175.1. NCBI lineage: Eukaryota > Metazoa > Chordata > Aves > Galliformes > Odontophoridae > Odontophorus > Odontophorus gujanensis. The sequence goes on along the minus strand of VXAB01008348.1, from coordinate 142,640 downwards.
CTGATAGCGAGCTGAGAAGTCCTCACCGAGCAGCTCTGGGTGTGTGATTTCCATGCAGGATCCCTTGGGATGCTCAGCGGGGCTCCCGAAGCGTGGCTGTCCCGTCTGACCTGCTGAACCACTTCTTCTGCTTGCGGCCTTGGGGCTGTGCTTGGCATTTTTTAAAGTGGATTTGTTCATTGATTTTCGAGTTAGAAATCCATATTGCATTGTCCCGGAGCCTGCTGCAGTTTTGCTATTGTCTTTCCCTGCAAAGATCCTTTTTCTTCGGTAAGTTGCCGGTAGTAAGCTCACTTCTGTTCTGTGTTAACGCACGAGGTCTCTTTTTTAGGAGAACAAGATTTTAACTGTTTTATTAACTAGAAACGCAACCCATACTGGCTTTCAGTAAGAAGAAACAAAAGCAAAATTACCAGTTGAAGTAAGTAAAGCAGCAGAAACGAGTAGCACATGAATGTGTTTAATGTACCCGCTGCTGTAATGAAATATTGTAATTGCAAAGTCCCTGCTCCAGAGCGCTAGCTGTGTTGACATTTAACTCCCAGGTGACTTCCCAGTGCAGGCAGTGAGGGGGGGGGGGGGGGAAAAAAGACTTGCAAGCTGAGCAGATCTGACATACGTAAGGCAGAGGCAAGTAGTTTTGAACATAAGGTTGCACATTACATTTGCTTTTCTTTATGTGCTGGAGAGAGATTCATATGGTTTTTCTTACTGAAACTCATGGATCTTTGTCCCATTGCTGTGCTGAGGACTTGGCACCTGTAACATTCGTTAGTATTAACCACACAAAATCCTCTGGCACGAGCAGGAGAGGATCCATCCCTGCACACGTGGCGGGGCGAGGAGCAGCGTGCCGCTCTGCGAGCTGTGTCCTCACAGCATCCTTTCTCTCCCATCTGCTGCTAACTGGCAAGTGCGACTTGTGCTGTAGCTCTGTTAGAACAAGGTTTATATTTGCATGCTTTTGCTGCAATAATAACATGGTGTATGAGAAGGAGATGGGCACTGCATTTTTGTTCTTGGATAACCTGAGCGGTTACATTCCTTTATTTAGTGAAATTGCTTTGCTGTATTTTTGCTTTTCATAGCTGTGCTTGACTTTCTGAAGCCCAGCCTGTGCTTGTCCTGCGCTGTATGCAGTGCGTCCAGCACCTGGCACGGGCAGCACGTGGACAATGTCAGTGCTTCAGAGATGGATAATTTGGATATAACTTGGAGATGGGGCCTCGGCAGCTGATTTGCAGTGGCATCAGGCTGCGATGGTGTAAGATTAACAGAATGAATAATACCAAATGGTATTATAGCCAAGATATTTTATAGATGGTATAGGTAGACAGATTATTGTGATGGAAAGGAGATAATCAAAATAAAGGGAAAAAATGCTTACCCATATCCTATGCTCGCAATAGGAAACTCTAAAGAAGCAATCTCCAGAAAGAGATCCTTCCCCAGTGGTGGTCAGCCCTTAAATGGGGTCTAGGAGAGGTGGAGTCAGGCTCCACCCTCTCTGGTCACACTGGTGCATTGCCTTCACCTGTGCTCCTGTGGTTGACTCAATGCTCACCTCAGGTGATCAACCTCAGGTTCAGGCCCTGACTCAACAGTTCCCATACAGATGGCCTCCTGCTGTGTGATGCGTTTATGACGAGAGGTTTGGTGGCCGGCTATGGGCATGAAGGTTCAGGCCTGACAAAGAAAACAAACAACGAGCAAAACATGAAACAACCCCTATATAAACCCACAAAAAAACTCCAACCCCACAGGCAGCAGCCTGGTGAGAAGCTGAAAGCAGTGTGACTGGGAGGGCTGACGTTGGCCTTGTTGGCCCGTTGGGGCTACCTGACTTTTCTGTGTGTGTGAGAATACAAATGACTGGAGGAGGCCTTGAGAAAAGGATAACCTCAATGTGGTAGGGTGTATGTGGAAAATCTCAGGGCGTATCCTCATAGTTGTATCATTTCAGACTTTTCCCCCTAACTCCCGTGCTTCGTGTGACGAGGTCCTGGCAGCTTCTGCCAGCAGTGCTTGTGGTCCCTCCTGCACCAGGAGCCTCTCAGTGCTCTGATGTGACTGTGTGTCATTGACCGTAGGATGCATCTACGCAGAACTAAATGGAAGGAGTAATGAATAGTCTCAGCACAGCGTTCCCACTGCAGAGCCTCTTGTCTTCCCTGCTCAGTTTGTACAGTTTCATTATATCTGCATTACTACTGCCTTGCTGAACAGACCTGCTAGGATGATTTCATATTCTTTTAAAGATATAAAGTCTTTGAACAAGCCTGGAATTACGGTGATGTCAGGCTGCATTTTCATTATAGCTCTCATACTTCCCCCCCCCCAACACAGAAAGTCAGAAAAGGGTAAAGAGAACATATTCTTGGCGGCTGAAGCACTCAGCAATCTGGAGTTATTTATATGTTTGGAATGCAGAAGAAATGCAATTGTAAAATATTAATACTGCTTTATAAAACACAAAGCAAAACTGTAGTTCTAATGCCGAGGGAAAAAAATGAAATGTAGTTAGAAGACACCAAAAGGCTGAAACAAGGACGTGGATGGAGGGGCCTTTGGGAAAACCAGTGTGTGCCGTGGAACAGCAGCTCTGTGGGGTTCGGCATCTGGGGGGAGTTTGGGATGTCCCGGGAGCTCTGGTTTGTTTGGAGCTGCTCGGGGGCAGGATCTCTTTGGCTTGTGTCCTTGGGCTCAGCACTAAATAAATATTTGTGCTAGCATTTATCATTGTGTTAGAAAATTTGCAGCCGTTCTGTATCATCAGTAATAGTGCTTTTAAGTAGATTATGTTATGGTGTTTACACAGCGTATTTGTCCTGGAGAATTGGTTCTGTCTCAGCCAGGCTCGGCAGCAGCGTGCTGCTTGGCGTTCTGGCCTTCTGACTTCACAGCTCCCGTGCAAGTGCCAGGCTTGTCATGGAAACAGGCTCTCATCAGGGGCACGCCGCCTATAGATCCAGTTGGAGCACAGGCCCAGCAGTCAGGGAGCCTTTACCATCCAAAAACCAGCAACAGCTGAGCTGCACTGGGTTCCTTTCCCCATGTTTTCAAAGAGGGAGAAGGCACCGCGGGAAAGTCCCAGTAGGAAATTGGGAAGAGATTTTCAGCATCCGCTGTGGGTTTTGGGGGATAAATTAGGAAGGCCCAGGTTCTGATGAGTGATGTAACTACTCGCTTCACGTGGGAACTTTTGGAAGCATAGTGTTTGTCAAAAATGTCATTTCCATAGAGTAATTCAGGCGTTTGTTTCCAGTCCTCCTTTTCTCGGCTTCCCTAGTTCTTGGCTGGTGCTGGCCTCCATCTCTGGGGGACATGAACCCTTATTTTCATGTTTAAAGAATTCATAAATTACTTCTTGTGCTCGAAGCCTGAAATGACAGGGATTCATATCTACGCTGGTGTGAATGGCGGAAAAAAATGGCAAATTCTTCCATGGAAAAAATACGGTTTTGCAAACAACTTGGAACTGTTTCAGGGGTCAGGTCAGCTCGTCTTTACAGGCTCACTGCCTCCCTTGGTGTTTAGGATTGGAAAGCTGTAGGCTGCTCTTTGTAGGATGGTGGCATGGAGCCTTCCACTTACACTTGTGACCGTCCTGCAGCTGGAAATCCATGAGAACACCTCAGGGGTCGACAAAATCCACTTGAAAGAAAATTATATAAAATGCCTAGAATGAGAAGTTTTCACTGTGTTTTGCTTCGTATCTTGAAAGATCATACATCTATTTTCTGCTGACAGGGAGAGAGATGCCTGTTTCACCAGCTCGGCGGGGGAGCAGTGCCTTTTGGGGGGAAAAATACTTCATTTTGGGTAGATTCTTCACATTAGAAATTGCACATGCTGGGGGCAGTGAGGCACAGGCTGCTCGGTGAGCTGTGGGTGCCCCATCCTTGGAAGTGCCCAAGGGCATGAATGGGGCAGCAACAACCAGAACTTTCCAGGGGATTACGTGCTCTGGTACCCAAGTTGAGTCTTTCTCCCCGTGTGGAGGAGGTTCGTAAAGTGGGAAGCATTAATTGTGTTGCTTCAATGGAGGCAGCCTATACACAAATAGTAGTGTTACAGAAATCTCAGGCCCGTGTTTAAGAATGCATTTGTTGGATGCCGCTTCTTGCTGATGTCAGTTTGTTGTCGTCCAAGAAATTAAACAAATTCTCAGTTCTTGACCTCTGCTCTTGCAAAAGAGGTCCCTATCTTTGCTTAATCTCAGCTTAATTCTCACATAATTAATGAAACATCCATTTGAGCCTGGGGCAAATGTTCTTCGTTTCATTGGTTGGCTAAAGCAGGGCTGTTGGCTGCAGTCACATCTACGAGGAGAGTTAACAAGTTCCAGGCGCTCGTAGCAAGCCACCATTTGCAGGGTTTGCACGACTGTGAAACCATACATCCCTCATCCTGTGGTTCCCATGTTCCAGGCCGTGTGTTTTCTCGGGAATCAGATTTGTGCGTCTCCTTTCTAGATTCCATGCACATAAAGTTGAAGCAAGGCTATGTTAGGAGGTTTGGGCTTACTATTAAGTGAGTTCAGAAAGATAATGTTATTTCCTAGTCTGCTATTTCCTATTCTGAGAATAAAAAGGGAAAAAAAAAATATAAAAAATGACTGCTGCTCAGAGCACATCGAGAGGGGCTGAAGTCTGCAGGAGGAGGCTTTGGAGTTGGTTCCCATCCTGTTTTCATAGCAGATGGAATCCTGCTCTTGCAGAGCCGAGGCAGAACTGGTGCTTATATCCTAGTCCTGGTTTTTCTGTAAGCGCTCTTTGCTTACTGTAGCTTCTGGATGTTGGTGTAGTTTGCCTGGCTCACCCTCTGCTGGCTTTTTCATGTGGATTCTTATTGACGATCACCACGTAGCCCCACTCTTATTCTCAATGTCAGAATTTCTCTGAGTTGATTTTCAGTGGTGGCATGGATAGCTTGCCAGAGGTCAGCTTGAACACTGCTTTTCTACATGGAAATAACTGCAACTTTAATTGCTCATTTTAGGAAAGTTTTACAGTGAGAGCAGTGAGGCACTGGCACAGATTTGCCCAGAGAGGTGGTGGATATCCCTGCAGACAGCCAAGGTCAGGCTGTAGGGGGCTGTGAGCACTGATGGAGCAGTGGGTGTCCCTGTTCAATGCAGGGAGTTGGGACCAGATGGCCTTTAAAGGTCCCTTTCAATTCCCAAGGATTCTATGAATCTGTAAAGAGTGAAAAGCTCATTTGCTGCAACACTACTGACAGCACCCGATGTATGTAGGAACTGCTCCCAGTCAATTTCAGTGACTCTTAGGTGCTTTCAAGCAATTTCTTTTGACGTGTGCTGACACTGTGCCCCCATGCAAACACCTCTTTGTATGGGTGATGCCGACTGGTGTGACAAAGCCTCTAAGGAAAGAAGAAGAAAAAGAGTGAATAAACCCCTTCAAACAGAGAAGCATCCTTGGAATATTTGTGTATTTGTTAGTGCTTTCCCTGGCTAGATATTTCTAGATTCCTGTGGTGTTTTGATCACAAGGAGCTCTTGTTTAGGGTTGATCTGAAAAAAAAAAAAAAATTGCCTAACTTATTTTTTGAAGTGCGTTTTGCATACGTTCGTATTTAGCAGTGTCTTCTGTTTGGATTTGTGCCCTTTTGTCCACGTGTGTCACAGCTCTGCAGTCCATTTTTAAAAAATCAGCATTTAGCTGTTATCTTCTTCTTAAAAAAAAAAATGTCCACGAGTGGGGAAGCTCAATTTTCACAGTCTCCTAATTAAAGGAAATGAGCTTTTGCTCTTCCAAACTCCACGGAAAGCTGTTTTAATGTAAGGGAATATTGATGTGGTGGAAACCTCCAGCCCGACCGCGTCCCACCGATCTGTTGTACTCGAGAACCTGACAGAGCGAGTGTTTAGGGCCAGCTATCTCTGTGTGATTGCCGTGGACGCCACGGTGCGTGTCACCACGATGATGTCTTCATTACAGCATCCCAGCTTTGCAATTATCCAAGCGCCTCTTCGGGAATTCAATAGTCTTTAATGCATCTTGGCTGCGTGCCCTGTGAAGGCAGAGACGCTGCGGATGGCAAGGAGCCCGTGGGTGTGAGGATGGGGTGATCACGCAGCCGTCCCACTGAGCATCCCAAGGTGGGGCTGGGGGATCCCCTCACATCCACAGCAAAGCCCGTCTGCCTCCCGTGTTAAGAAACGATTTTCTCCAACCCAGAGATTAGAATGCCTCTGGCACTTTGAGGAAGATCAGTAGGACTGCAAATAGCAGGGGTGTGTAACTCATTTTCTGTCCTGTAATTGCAGTGTAGCTCACCCACAATCCCAGTCGAGTGGGACTGAGACCTTCCAGATGAACTAGTTGCCTGCCCTGCCTTGCACGTGGGGGGATTTTTTTAATGTGGAGTATAGGGGAGAGGAAGAAGGGGCACAGTCTAGGTGCCAGAGGGACAGGAGAATGGGAGCTATTAGAGTTTGGCTGCTCTGGGCACATGAAGCAAGGCAAGGCTAGCTGCTGGATGGATAATTTCAGTGTGGAAGTCATACTGCTGCTTTATTGTACGCTGATGGAGCAGCTGATGTTCGAGCTCCGCTCTTCCATCGTGCACTGGCATCCCTTGTGAAATAAGATTTCTCTTTTTTGATGGAGCTTTTGAAATGTGTCCCAGAGGTGTTGCTCATCCACCTCTGCTCCAGACCTGACAAACCAAGGGACCTCAGCCTCTCCTTGCATCCCTTGCCTCTGGATGCTTCATCATTTCATAGCCCTCCTTGGGATGCTCTCTAACAGGTTTCTGTCCTTATGTTGTGGTGCCCAAACTGGGCCCAGTGCTCCAGGTGATGCCACACCAGAGTATCAACTGAATGATGTTGCAATCTGTTATTGATGCAGATGCAGCCCTGACTTCTAACATCTGGGAATATCTTCATCCAGTGGTCGTCTCCTCCTCTAAGAGGGTGAAATTCTTTTTCGCAGCCACAAATTCAAGCTATCACTTTGCTAGCTGTCAGCATTAGCTTGATGTTTTATACAAACATCTGCCATATCTCCCATTCTCTCACACAGTTTGTGTGAGCTGTAGAAGAATAAAATTAAGTTCTGCTTAAGACTTAATAAATGATGTATATGAGCAGAAAAACAGTGGTTAATGGTGTGAAATACTTTGAGGCAATAATGGAAAAATCTCTTAAATGCTTATAAACGGCTTTGGAAAAATAAGAGCTTAGTCCCATCCAGCCCTTGGTAACTTGCATGGAGGTAACCATGGAAATTTCACATATAGAGCTCGTCACCAAAAACCTGATTCTAACAGTGTCTCTCACTGCAGTCCAGTGCTTAACAGCTCTTGCTGGCATGTGGCTGGACATCGGCGTTGTCCATTCGCATTCTGCATGTTTAAAAACTACAAATCCAACTCCCAAACACTCCTCCAACCCTCAGCTCGTGTTGTGTGCAAGCCCAGCAGCTTTGGCTGCTGATAAATGAAAATCTTCCCTCTGCAATGGAGCATGGATGCCTTCCTCTGCTCACGTTTTGAGACTGTGACCAGGAGGTGGCTGGCAGGACCACTGCTGACAGGGGTTGTTCTCAACCACTGAACATCAGGAATGCTCGGGTTTGCAGGTTGACGATGAAGATGTTCAGTCCAAATTACACAAACCTACTACTTTGACTTCAGCCGCCGGTGTTGATACTACTGGTGTGATTTATTTTTGCTGCAGAAAAATCTCTTTCCTCCGGCTGCAGAACCAGCAGCTAGCCCTTTGATTCGCCATCTGTTTGGATTCCTGTCGTTTCCAGCTCTCTGACAGTTTTTCAAAGTCGTTTGTGGAGGAGACACCGCCGCTCTGCAAAGCGAAGCGAGCAAATCGCGCGGCGCTGAAGAGAAGGTGTCGGTGTCGATAATTCTCATTTTGCACCTGCAGAGTCTCTGAAGAAAGAGGAAGCTTGCCTGGGTTCCCATGCCTTCCTCTCCCTTCTCTTTCAAACATGTGCTTTGATTGATTTTGCTGCTGCACAGACTGATAAAAACCTTGCTGGGGTGAGGACTTGTGCTTACTTCCATGCTTACTGTGTGTAACACGTGTTTGTTTGTTTGCTTGCTCTGCTACAATTGTAATGCTCTCTCTCTTCTGTCTGTATGGTGAATTGCAGCCTTGGTGCTCTCCTGGTATAATAGAAGTACTCCTGGAACAATATATGGATGAAGTGTAATGGAGACTTTAGTCAGCGTGCATTGTTTATGCTCTTTCTAGTTATCATAGAATTAGTAAGTTTGGAAAAGACCACTAAAATCATCTAGTCCAACCATCCACCTACTGCCAGTATTGCCCACTGCCCACGTCCCTCAGTGCCACATCCTCATGGTTCTGGATGGTGACCCCACCACCTCCCTGTGCAGCTGTGCCACTCCATCACCTCTCTCTCTAAGAAATGTTTCCTAATATCCATCCTGAACCTCCCCTGGTGCAACTTTGACCATTCCCTCTCACACTGAGGGTGACAGAGCACTGGCACAGGATGTGCAGAGAGGTGGTGGAGTCTCCTTCTCTGGAGACACTCAGGACCCACCTGGATACCTACCTGTGCAACCTGGGCTAGGGAGCTGCTTTGGCAGGGGGATTGGACTCGATGATCACTGGAGATCTCTCTCAACCCGTACAATTCTGTGATTCTGTGTGATTCTGTGATTCATCCCAACTGTAATAACAGACTATCAGAATTCTTGGGCTGAACAAAGGAATTACCAGCCACAGTCAGGACTAGCAGAGTCCTCAGGGTGCTCCTTCCTTCCCCATCCTCGCGTTTTCTGCCTGAATATCCCCACTTGTCACTGCACCGCTTTTTTCTGCTCAGTGCCTTTTAGGAGGAGGGTGTGCAGTCAGGGAGCCCTCTTCAGCTGGTGGCTCGGAGATGTGGAGGCTGCACATGATGTGGGTTTGGAATGGATATTGGAGGTGACACTCGTGAATGCCTAGCTGTGCTGTTTGCTTGTCAGAAGACAGCATATCAAATTCTGCCCTCAGTTGGAGACAGCGAGGGGTTCTTCCAGGAGGTGCAGCCCGTACTGAAGTTTCTTAATAGAATCATAACCCTGAGTTGGAAGGGACCCACACAGATCATCCAGTTCAACTCCAGGCTCCATACAGGACCACCCAAAAATCATTTCCAGTGAAGAACCTGTTGGTATCATCACCTGCAGTGGAGCTGCTCCTTATTTCCAACGTGTCCTGTTAGAGCATTACTTTCTCAGGAACTGCCAAGCGCATGTGGCTGAGGGGCTGCTGTTAGAAAAGGAGGAGGAAATTCTATAGCAAACCAATAAACATAGGAGAGCTGGGGCTGCGATTCTGAAAGCCCCATATTTCTGCTGGATAACAAGGAGGGATGTTGTATCCCAGGAACTGCTGAAATAACCGTTCTGTTTGTGTGCACTTTGATTTGTTTACTGTCTGCTTTTAATTCTGAAAATGGGCCACGGTGCTCTGGGACGAGGTCGGGGAGCTTCGCAGAATCGAGGCAGCTCCCAGTGCTGCTGGCTGCAGGTGGAAGCTCTCAGCTCAGCTCTCTGGAAGGGCACTGGCAGCAGGGAGCTTGGCTTTGGGTCCGTGGTGGATGAAACTCTGCTTTCTCTGCTTGCTCAGTCCCATTCGCCACCATACAGTGCGCTCACACTGGGCTTTCCAACAGCGTGGCAATAGGTATTGCACAGAGTGGTGATCATAGAATCCTTAGAGTTGGAAGGGACCTCTGAAGGCCATCGAGTCCAGCTGCCCTGCAGTGCACAGGGAAACCACAGTTTGATCAGAGTGCCCAACACCTTATCCAGCCTCAGCTCGAGAGCCTCAAAAATGAGGCATCCACTACATCTCTGTGCAGCTCGTTCCAGTGCCTCTCCACCCTCAATGTAAAAGGCTTTTTCCTTATATCCAACCTAAATCTCCCCTCTTTAAGTATGAGAGATGATCTGATGCAGTGTGACAGCGGGTGTCAGCAGCTGGGGCTGCCTGCAGGAGCCCGCTGCTCACCGTCGCAGCTTGGTTGGTGAGAGGGTGAAGCTAAAATACTGACCAGTACACCCAGTTGGTGCTGGGAATCACACAGAGACGAAATAGTGAATGAGGATAAACTTACGGCATCTTGAAATTGCTGATTTTTTAATTTGTTTGTTTTAATAAAAAAGCTTAAATACGTAAGAAGATGTACTGGAACATTATGCCCAGAGAAGCTGTGGGTGCACAAGGCCACAGCCAGGACTGGTGGGAGCACCCAGCCTGAGGGTGCAGAGGGACTGGAGATCCATGATCTTTAAGGTCCCTTCCAACCCAAGCCGTTCTATGATTCTACATGAAGCTTTCCTGTTAACTGCAGCTCTTCTACATAAACACAGGTTCTCTGTCCCCTTTTGAAAAGACAAACCTTTAATTCTAAAGCAGCAGCGAGGCACCAGGCTGATGAGCACCCTGTCTGCAAAGCTTGGGCTCCATGCCCTCCCTTGGCCTCCAGTACAGAACGAGGCAGGAGCTGCTTCCCAGCCTCGCTCCTTACCTGGAAGCCGTCTAGAAGCATTCTTATAGCTTTAAGTAATTTGCCTTTTGATAAAATCTCAGCTTTTTTTTCTTTCCAAGTGCCGTACTGAAATAATTAAAAAGGGTGAACACGCATTTTAAATCGCTCGAACACTATTGTGTTTTAATGCGTTGGAACTTAGCAGTGATGAAGGCTTTGCTTTTTCTTTATTTTATCATTTTTTTGACTCATTAGAGTTCTCACAATTACCTCTTTACCACTGAATTTTCTTCCTGTAGTCATAACTCCATATTCCTCTATTACGCATATGTGGAATTGTGCAATCCCTTAATACATGGAGTTATAATCCCAGCATAATTGTTTCTGTAGTATTAATATGCTTTGTGTTATTTAATCGGCAGTCGGGGATTAGAGTCAGCACGGCACTTCTGAGCTCATACCCAGTCTGTTTATCTGAGCTATCTGCGTTGTATAATAATCTCAGATGTGAGTAATGGGGGCAAAGAGAGCCGTGCAGCTTTTCACATCTTGGAGTGTCGGTTGTTACTGAAAGTCCTCTTTATTTCTTCTTTCCCCTTCATCATCCCAATATATTGAATCATTAAGGCATGACACTTAAGAAGTGTCAGAGAACATCCTAGAATTATTTCATCGGTTTTACTTCTTAGCGAAGCCTTTTGAGTCAGCTTCCTCACAACCTCTAAATTGCTTTTGGATATAACGAGCTCTGCCACAGTTTGGATTCAATAAAGATGATGAGATACAGATCAGAAATCACGGGGCCGAGGACAGGGTTGTTTCCCATGGAGATGTGTCTGCTTGGTGCAGCGGAGTGCTTTGCCTCTTCCACTTGGGCTTACATAGCTGCCACCGTGACTTTCTTTGCTCCTTGTGGATGAAGTTGTTAGTTTGGCATGAGTTATATCTTTGCATATGCACAGGGAGCTCCTGAATGCGCAAACGATGTGTTGGTGTTGTCCGTGTTGGCTCAGGACACCTCAAGGCTTTGTTGCTCCCTCTGGGGATGGCGTATGGTAATGTCTGTTGGGAACCTACTGTCATGGCATTTATAGCCATAGAACCATCGAGTTTCAACCATTTGAGCTGAAAGAGACTTTTAAATGCCATCTGATCCCAGCTCCCCTGTGGTGAACAGAGACATCCACAGCTCTATCAGTGCTCAGAGCCCTGTCCAGCCTGACCTTGGATGTCTGCAGGGGCGTCCACCACCAATCCAGGCAACCTCCTTAAATCGAGAGGATTGGGATTTCACAGTATCTAAATCCCTCCCTTCCCCTGCCAGAGAGGGCTGGTTTTGAAGTCAGGACAGTGAAGCATCTTTAGAGTTGAAAGGTGGAAGATGATGGTAATAAAGAGCTAGGAGTCCAGGTGTACGAGGTAACAGCAAAGCTGTTGTTTTGGACTGCCAAGCATCAACACTGTTTTACCAGGTTGTGTACTGGGGAGAATTTCTTCTCCGAAAGAGTGCAGATGCAGTGGCACAGCTGCCCAGGGAGGTGGTGGGGACACTGTCCCTGGGGGTGTGGAAGGAGAGGGTTGGTGTAGTACTGAGGGATGTGGTCAGTGGACACTGCTGGTGGTAGGTGGATGCTTGGACTGGGTGATCTTGGTTTTTTTTTTTTTTTTTATGATTCTGTGAACAAATGGGCTAAAATTATTGAAACCTCTGTAGTTTATGTACAATACCCTTTATGTATTCTCCATATAGTACTCATTGCCATTAGACTGCTGTTACTGTTTTTTCAATTCCATTTTGCTGTGCGAGGAAGCAAGGCAAGAGCATCTGTCCCATGGTGTTTGGTGTTAAGTTCGTTTTAATGAGGGAATAGGAAGAAAGGAAACAGTTTAAAGAAGGGCACCATGTTCATGCAATCCAGTGCACAGCTGTTGGTGGTATCACTAAGGGTTGGTGCCCGGCGTCGCTTGGGGTCTGAGCATCACTGCGGGTATGGCTGTGCCATGGCAGCCCCGTGTGCAATCGTTGCCATCACCTTTGAACGGAGAGATAAAACGAGAAGGTAGCAAAGAGTAAGAAGTCAGGCCCACGTTGCTCAGAGGAAGGTTGTTCTTTGCAGGAGAGCTCTGATTAATGGTTGTTGGTTGTTTTCTTTTTTTTCAAGCGTGGTAGCAGCTGGTTTTGTTGGAACGGAGAACTTGTGACAGCTTAAATTCCACTTTCAAACATGAGCCTTCTTCGCAGCACATGGAATTAGCATTTGCAGAGCTCTTCAGACCAGTTATTCTCTTCTGTACGAGATCATCTCTGCTAGATTACTTAGAGATAGCTCTAAGTATAGCCCTTTGGAAACGCACTGCAGTTTCAGCGTTTCCAACGAGCTGACATCAGGAAGGCAAGCAGTTATCACCCTTTGGCATCGGTGACAAAATAGTTTGCAAATGACAGAAGAATCTTTTTGAGATAGCTGCTGGGCTTCGGAGGAAGAGGAGCCCGAGCAATGCAGGGGTATTAAGCTGTGTAAATAATTATTTGTGTGTATTTGGCTGGAAACCAGATTCATCCTAATGAGAGAAAATGAATATTCTGGGAATGTGGAAGCTGTTCCAAAAATCAGGGTGATAGCTGAACTCACAGGGCTGATTCAGCCAGCGAGGGAGGAGGAAAGTCTGATCTAATCTATATCAGGAAGTTATTAAAAACTAATATGAAGTGTGCAGTTAAAGCAGTTAATGACTTGAGAGTTCTTGGCCGTAAATCTGGTGGTTCTTTGGACCAGGAACAAGCTGTGGACTAATTTGTCAGTTAATAGCAAAAGGCAGTGAATGGGCACCCGGGCTGCTGGGTGCTGTGCAGATAGAAACGTGCTTTGGGTTTTGTTGGTTGGGGGACTTTCCCCCCCTGCCCTTCAGCACACTTCTGCTTTCAGCCTGCCTGCAGCTCAACCTTCTGCAGCAATTAGTGCAGCTCTTGTATTGCACGGCCGTCAGGCAGCTCCGGGGCCGCTCTCTGACACCTCATGGCTGGCACTTTGGGGTTTGGAGTGCCGAAAGGAGTTTCTTAGCCCAGATTCCTGCAGTTTTAAGAGCAAACTAGAGTCCTGCTGGGTGCGCTGGAGGGTCAGGTAGGGGTTAGGGAAAGGCTGTGGGCATGGAGCAGATCGCAGAGCAGTAGGCACAACCCGGGTGCTGGAGCTCAGGGAGTGCTGGGACACCGCTCTTGGCCATAGGGTTTGGGTTTGGGGCTGCTCTGTGGGGACTGGGGTTGAGCTCAGTGGCGCTTGTGGGTCCCTTCCAGCTCGGGATATTCTATGGTTCTGTGATTCTGAGCGTTCCAGCTGGGCGACTTTGGCCAGCAAAGTGCTGCTGCAGGTTTGCAGCACCTGTGAAGTCTTGAGCTGGTTCAAAACAGCAGCGATTTGCATGAAGACAAAAACCAGGAGCTTTGAGCCCTGCGTTGGTATGAGACGGGTGAAAGAAAAGCCAGCAACGGTGCAGCAGCTTTATGACAAGGTAAGCATTCATGGGCACGCAAGTCATGTGGAGTTCTGCTGGAAGACATGCTCCCACCAGCTCGGGCTGCCCAGGGATCCTTCCAGCCTGACCTTGAGCCCCTCCAGGGATGGGGCACTCACAGCTCTCTGGGCTGCAGCACTGCCCTCTGAGTAAAGAGAGCTTNCTTGTGGGTCCCTTCCAGCTCGGGATATTCTATGGTTCTGTGATTCTGAGCGTTCCAGCTGGGCGACTTTGGCCAGCAAAGTGCTGCTGCAGGTTTGCAGCACCTGTGAAGTCTTGAGCTGGTTCAAAACAGCAGCGATTTGCATGAAGACAAAAACCAGGAGCTTTGAGCCCTGCGTTGGTATGAGACGGGTGAAAGAAAAGCCAGCAACAGTGCAGCAGCTTTATGACAAGGTAAGCATTCATGGGCACGCAAGTCATGTGGAGTTCTGCTGGAAGACATGCTCCCACCAGCTCGGGCTGCCCAGGGATCCTTCCAGCCTGACCTTGAGCCCCTCCAGGGATGGGGCACTCACAGCTCTCTGGGCTGCAGCACTGCCCTCTGAGTAAAGAGAGCTTCCACCTGCAGCCAGCCCCAGTCGTGCAGGGCTGACAGCTTTGGGCTGTGCCAGGTGCTGGGTTTGTAGGATCACCTGGCTCTCTGGGATCAGATCGGTTCTTGTGTCTGGGTTTGTAACAGCAGGAGCAATCCACAGATGTAACTTCAGTAATAGCATTACCCGTTGTTATTGATTGGCTCAACTAACAAAGCCAATCCATTTCTTCTTCAGATTTCTTTTAAAACACATTTTACACTTTGTGCTTTTCATTTAAAGCCCTGCAGTTGCAGCTAGGGCAGGCAAGATCCCTGCAAAACCTGGCACGCATTCAAAAACCTTACAAGTACAGAAAGCTGTTTATTAAACTTCCTCATGGGCAGATAAGACAGCTCACTTTACTGGAACAAAGTTAATATTTTTTTGTTGTTCTTGCCTTCTTCGTTGTGTAAAATTATTCTTTCCAAACACAGCGATTGTTTCTCTGACCTTTTAATTTGCGACAGTTAACTGGCAAGCGGATTCAGCCCTCTTGCAAAATGGTTTTCCTCGCCATCTCCTGCAACACTTATTTGGCATTGGGTATATATCAGGCAGCGACACATGAAAAATTAGATAAGGAGAAAAAGAGGCTTTCCAGATGCTTAAAAGCGTTTATATGTTGTGAAGAAAATCCAATTTAAAGGGCACCTGAAAGTGAAGTGTGTTCATGGGGAAAACAGTGAGAATTAGCACTGCCTTCAGGCTGCTGCCTGAGCGTCCTAAATACCCCTAAAAGGAGGCATTCACATCGGTGCAGCAGCACAGAATCGTAGCATCGTGGATTCCTTTGAGTTGGAAGGCACCCATCTGCAGTCCCACTCCCCACGATGAGCAGGGACACCCACAGCTCCATCAGTGCTCACAGCCCCACCAGCCTGACCTTGACTGTCTGCAGGGACAGGGCACCACCACCTCTCTGGGCAACCTGTGCCAGTGCCTCACTCTGTTCCAGTGCTTTTTGTGCTGATGCTGAAGGGAGTTGCACTAGGGAGCCATGGGCAGAGTGGTTTTTTCCCCCAAAACAGTGTTTTTTAGCCCAAAGTGACTTCTTTGCAAGATGCTTGCTCTGCAGCAGATAGTGCTCTGCATTAACAGATAGCCTCTTTCTAAAAGTACAGCCTCCAGGGGGACATGAGAGCTGTCTGACACTTCCCCAGCTCTCTGGCCCCTGATCGTTTAACACCTCCAGGACTCTCTCAGCCAGAGATGATTTCCATCCCGCTGCTCCCCACCGGTGGATTTTTGCTCTGTGCCTCATCAGTCCTCCCTGAACTCGCACAGACTTGCAGCATGCACAGCATCCTCTGGCAGGGAGCTGCACCTCTGTGCTGGGTCGTGCGTGAGGAAACTGCTGCCTCTTGTTTGGGTTTGGACTTGCCACCTGCTACTTTCAGTTGTTGCTCCTGTTCTTGCACCAAGCAAGCAGCTGCTGCATGAAGCTGCCCTTGCATCCCCCCTCCACTGCAGCTCATCTGAGTTGGAGAGGTGATCTGCGTGCAAGTATGCACGTGATGATAAAGATAAGCAGTGCCTTTGCTTGCAGTCACTTTGGTGGAGGGTGCAGATGTTGTGTCGTTTGCCTCTTGTACGAGCTGCTGTGGAGGTGCAGCAGCTTTTGCTCGTGACCTGTAGGAACATGAGTAATGCAGGGTGCGAGGACTGATTCCTCTGGGATTTCAGCCCAAGCACCTGATTAATGACGATCTGGTTCTATTTTATGACTTGTTTCTTGGCCAATTATTAATCTATTTAATGTATTCCATGTTACGTAATGCAATTCCAGTTACTTTGGAAATGATACTTTGCAAAGTTAAATGATTTACAGAACTCCGAGTACGTTGCATCAGAACTGTTAGGGTTTGCAGCCAGTCTTGCAGTCCTGATAGAAACACACAGAATTGATCTGTGTTGATAAACATCAGTTATTTACTTCCTGTGATTCCTTATCAGAGTTTATAGCAGCACATCCCTTGTCTTCCTTGCGATGTGAGCTGTGCTGAACGCTCCTTGTTGCCTGGTCATCCTCCTCGTGTTTTAAATCTTGGTTCAACAGTGCTTCTTAGTGTTCCCAGATCTTCGTATTGACTCCTGCTGAGCAGCGGATGAGCAGTCCATCAAAACCCCTGGATACGGGTTGCACAGAGAGGTGATGGTGCCTCGTCCCTGCAGACAGCCAAGGTCAGGCTGGACGTGGCTGTGAGCACTGGTGGAGCTGTGGGTGTCCCCGCTCATTGCAGGGACTGGGACAGATGGCCTTGAAGAGTCCCTTCCAACTCTAGGGATTCTATGAAGATCTCCCAATTTCAAATGACCCACTCCGTTGTTGGCTGTTGTTTCACATCTGCCTGCAACACCATTTGGAGATGTTTCTGTATCATCCCGTGGCTTGACTATACCATCTGCTTTCTTTCTTAATTAACAGGCAGCAATATTCATTGCATTCTTCTGCTGTTCCTGTAATACTGTTGGTAGCTGCTCACATTCAGCCGCTGCTGGAATTTGTTGCTCCTGGATAATCTGCATAACTTGAATCACTCAAACCCCCCCAGTACTGTGGCTCTTCATGTGCTGCTTGACTTCTCCTGCTGATTCGCACCACTTCACTTCAGATACATTTTAATATGGGAGCAATTGACTCGTTCTTCCCTCTCACGTATATCTCCGTATATTGATCTGTTAGCTGCTTTCAGTTTCATCAGAGGCAGCTTGAGGTGGGTAGTCTATTTTATAAGGCAGGAACAATCTCCCTTTTGATCGGTGGGAGCCTACTTTTCCCCCAGCCACACACCTCGCTCTGGAAATCTGGAAAGACATTCTCAACGTTTCCATAGGTATTTGTGTTTTTTGTATTTCAGCGCTCCCTCCTTTGAATCAGCCCGTCTGTTTATCCTAAAGGTGGTGGAAAAGGCCTCCCACCATGCTGAGGATGGAGGGTGTTGGTTTAGGTTTTGCTCTAATAAGAAATTTGGTTGTTACAAATTATTCCACCGTGTCCACTGCTGACTTCTGGCTTTCCTCAGAATCCCTGCGTCTGCCATTAAAATGCTCCCTTTCCCTTCTGGACCACACCTCATCAGTGAGCTGAGCCACACATCTCATTTAGGAATAGCAGGATTGTTTCCTGTGGGTAAAACCCAGCTTTCAGGCTGGGAGCCAGAGCCAGACAGCAGTGTGTGTGCCATTTTCGTGCCCATTCCCATGCATGTGCGTGCGGGGCGCTGCTTCAGCAGGCATCCTCTCCCTGTGGCTTTGTCCTCCCTCCTTTTGCCTCCTAGATTTTTCATGACTAAATTGAGTGACTTATAATAGTCTTGTGTTGCTAATGATGGGTGGCATTCTAATGACTGCATCCATGTCATTTCTTTTGTAACAACAAGAGTGGAATGGGTCTGAGGCAGTGATGGTTCTCTCCTCATCTCACCTTAGGTGCTCGTGTTCAGAGCCCTAAGTTTACACTAGTAATGCTGTAGCATGCCTTGGATGTAATTTATCACACTAATGCAGACTCTGAACGTGATGGTTCCTTGGGGACCGAACCTGATCCTCCTGCTGCCTCTTCCAGTGCCACACCTGGCCCCATACCTTGTCTGTCTGTCCTGCAAGCTGGGCTGTGTGTCTAAAAAAGAGATGGCCACAAAAGGGCATAAAAAAAGAAGGGGTTTTCTGCCAGCTCATTACCAGCTTTTATGGTGGGTTGCCCATGGGCATCTCTACTGGGGCGACGTCTCCTGTTGGGAGTGGGCTGCATCTCCATGGGGCGCATGTGCCTGTGGGGTATCTCCATCGGGAATATGTGTACCTACTGCTTCTTGACTGCAGGAGGGTCCCTGCAATTATGGACTCGAGTTTCCTCTCAGCTCCTAGGTGTCTGAGGTTGATTAAGATTAATTGCATCATATAGCTGCTTCCAAGAAAGGTTCCAAGGCAATACTGTGACTTGTGTCTCATCAGTGGCTGCACAGGGAGTGAGCTTGGTTGAAGAACCTGCAATACATGGAGGGGCTTGGCAACCATTTTCTAAAGCTTATCTCTGTAGCTGTTCTTAACGACTTTTCATGAGAGTTCAGGCAGTTTGAAGAGTACCATTTTCCTTTTCAACCAAGTAGCATGGGTTTGTTGGACTAACCAGCATTTGAGTGGGGGGGAACAAGGCGCAAACTGGTGCTGCTTACAGGAGAGCGGGCAGCAGAAACAAGCAGGCGTCTTGATATCTTTTTATAGCACGTGTGCTTCGGGAGGGAAATAATTATTTATGCTCGTCTCAGGTTCGGAGGCTCCGTCGTTATCGAAGGCGATGCCGCAGGTCTGCGGAAGAGGAGGGACTTGAGAAATCCCCTTGATCCGGATCTAGCTCAAAGCTTAGTAACAGCAGCAATTTACCATCCGCGCCTTTGTGAGGCACCGAGCGATCTAATTATCTCTGTGTTTTATGAGTTCGGTGGTGGTCTGCGGCCTGTTGCCTGTAAACACCGACTGTAATTTTCTGGTGCTCGTTTTTATCTCCTCGTTGCGTAGATGCTGTCTCACTCTGAGATGTGAGCGGTGTTTTTCTGGAGGGCAATCGTTACTCCTTAGGAGTGGCGTTGGCGAAGAGGGAGGGGAGAATTAGGGCTACGCAGCACTCGGAGCATTCAGCTCTCCTGTAGTTTTATTTCCCCAAGTAACTTGCGGGGTGAAGAATCCTGATGAATTCTTTGACAAAGAAATAATAATAATAATGAAAACCCTTCACAGTTTACAGCGTCGAGAAGGTCAACAAGCTATTAGTGACGCTGCTGCGAATTAGTAGTTGACCTTAACTCTGCTGTTTTCCCACTTAAAACACTGAACATTGCACCTTGTGAATTACTGGAGAGATAATGCAGACAAACTTGTCTTTTCCTCGGCAGGATTCGGGACTTGGTGCTGGGCCCCTGTCAGAAGAGTTCATGTGAAGACTGCCCATGGCCGGCCGATGCCTGCGTGTGCTGAAGCCCTAGGACCCTGCTGGTTTGCTGTTTGATCACCTGAAGAGTCCAGTTTTTCCCATGAACCATCTTTCACCTCTGGAAGATAGAGGTAAGGTTTCAGGTCTTTGTTTCTTCTTTCCTGTGGCAAACAGTGGTTTCAACTTGTCACGGGGGGTGGCTTGTGCTGGAGCACCTCTTCATGTGGAACTAATTACTGACAATGCTGAAAGCAAGAGTCACCGTTTCTCTCTGTCCTTGGCTTTCCCTGGCTTATTTTCCATACATGAGATGTGCAGTCAGTCTGCCTTGCGTTCCTGGCTACGAGGGTTGCTTTAAGAGCTCATAAAGATGCAATTACTGCCCTAATCAACAGTGCTTTCTCAATATGTTTTTCAAAATGGAATAGCTAATTGCTGCGGTGCCAGAGTGGTTCGCAGAGGATTTGTGCTGAGGAGTGAGATGTGGTGTGTCAGTGTTACGTTGCGAGGTGCCTTGCGGTGCTCGAGGCTTTGGATCAGGTGAATCGAGTCCAGAACTTGAGAAATCTGTAAGTCACAAACTTGGGAGATGGGAGCGTTTTACGGTGTGCACTAATACAGCTCAGAGAGTGAGAAGTGTGCGCTCAGCGTCCTCGTAGCACTTAACTAGCTGATGCATGTAACAACCTGAACACTTCTGTGGTTTGCCCACAGCCGGCAATATCTTCAAGGAAAATTGTTGTAATGGAGTGGTAATTTGGAAAGACAGTAGAATATATTTAGAAAGGAACAGAATGGTGAAAGCATGCAGCAGCAGTGAGAGGCCGGGCTGGCTGCGGCTGCTGTATGGCTGCGGGTCTGCAGCTGGGAGTGCTTGTTTGTGCAGACCAGGAGCAGGGACTGCAAATTGCACCGGGCAGTCAGCTCTAACTGTCGTACTGTAGTGCAGAAGTGGCGTGCATTGCTGCAGATGCTTTTATCCAATGGACTTTTATATTGCTGGTACCATAATTCCCCCTCTAAGCGAGATGCTCTTGCTTTGGAGTGGGACCCGAGTTTGGCTGGAAAGCAGAAAGCTTTCCCATGCTTTGGGCAGAGCCCTCGGCTCTGCCTCCACGAGGTGGGACAGTGGCAGGAATTAGGCTTGGCTGTGACAGTGTCATCGTGTTGGTGTCACACATTGTCACCATCAGTCCCCACACGTCTCTTAAACATCGAGTTGCCCGCCCTGGGAGTGCTGCTTCTGGTTAACGATTAAGCTACGTTGGCGGACTTGTCTGATTAACAAACAGGTGATTTCAGGATTTTTCACCACAAAAAGCTCACCTTTCCCTCTGTAAATAACAACTACTTTTTGATTGGAAGTGAGGAAACCATATCGCAAGCAAACAAAAAACCTGAGCTCCTGCTGCTCTTGAGATTTCTTTATTTTTCTCTCTGGCACCTGACCATACCCAGCTTGTGGCAGGGTGACCTTGCAGCTTGGTGTGTAGGGGTGGGCTGCCTCTGCTTGTTTCCCTTATTTTTCCCACCTATATCCCCAAGCACCGAGGACAGATAACGCTTGCTTGAGCTCAGGGAGCTCTGAATGTCAGTGTGGCAGCTGCAGCACAGCCAGGGGAAGGGGTAAATTCCCAATTGTCGGGTGTGTTGTGGGGAGGAAGGGCTCTAGATGGATTTTAATTGAGGTGCTCTGGATTTCCCCTAATTTAGGGGCTGACAAAGTAGCCCCCAGGAATTATGTGTGTGGGTAGCACTGTCTTGGTCTCACCTGGCACCTCCCATCCATTTTCTTTTCTCTTTTTTCCCCTACCTTCCATATTAAATTTCATTCTTTCCTCTAGCAAATGGACATTTCGGCTTTGTATTAAGTGAATTTGATCTGATGGAGTTCCCTTCCCCATTATCCCGTGATGGGACTTTGAGATGTAAAACTGTAAATATGCTGGTGGAGCCACTGCCTCCCCGCCCTAGCCCTAGGTCATTGCCATGTTGAAACTCTCTCTTTATTCCTTAATGATCATATTCATTCCACTTTAAATAGATTTCCTGCTGTTAACGAGGTTTTCAAGCGTTGCAACACTTCATGTAGCATATCTCTAGTGAGATGTTTGCAAGAGATGCAGCCTCTGGTTACCATCGGGTACAGGAAGAAGATGATGGCAGAGCCGGCAGCGACAGCACTCCCCTTTGTGGGTAGTTTCAGAGGGGGATGTTGTTTGAGCCCTGCTGATGGAAGCAGAGATGTTTAGATGTTTGCAGCCCTGTGGAAAGAGCAGCTCCCAGGTTTCTGTTACTTTTTAAAAATCCTAAAGTGCCATTAGGTGCTCTTGTTTTCACACGTAAATGATAGAATGGATTGGGTCCGGAGGGACCTTAATGATCATCCAATCCCAGCCCCCAGGAGTTCAGCAGTCAGGCTGGGTGCTGTATTTTGGTAGTATTTTGAACATTTATCTCATGGAAGAGGTACAAAGAAAACATTTGAAATCATAGAATCGTATGAGTTGAAAGGGACCTTTAAAGGCCATCTGTCCCACTCCCTGCAGCAAACAGGGACACCCACAGCTCCATCAGTGCTCAGAGCCCCACCAGCCTGACCTTGGCTGTCTGCAGGGATGGGGCATCACCACCTCTCTGGGCAACCTGTGCCAGTGCCTCACATCTCAGTAAGGAGTTGGTCGTCTCAATGCTGGCTTCCAGGGAGCCTCGGCTGTAGCTTTTTTGGCCACTTGTGCATCACTGCAGCCTTCATACAGATCGTTACTCTTCTTGTGGGTCTATGAAGCTCAATTCACTGTCCCCTGTGCAGGTAGTGCTGGTGGTGCTGAGGGGATGGGCTGGGGATGCGCCGGTGCAGGGGCTGAGCGGGATCGCAGTCAGCATCCAGCAGGGACGGGAAATGATGCCGGGCGTCTTAATGGCTTTTTAGTCTGCTGCGTTCTCTGCTGCCCTCAAGGAATCTCTGCTTCCTGGGCAACAAAGATGATGTATCATTTAATTGAAAACCACACTCAAGTGAGCCTGTGTGTTTTCAGGGCTTAACGATTTGCTGTTCTTTGCCTAATGCAGTATTTGCTGCACAAGCCCTTCCTGTGGATAGAAGGTTATAAAGCGGTACCGATTTATTCTCTCCCATTGTTTCAGCTATTTTGGTAGCTCTTTGTTGGGGCTGTTAGCTACGTCACTGACTCTCTCAAGGACACCTCTTTGGTTTGGGACCAATAGTCTCTGTTAGAATTTCTGCCTTCCTTCTGTTCCAGCATTACCCAGTGATCGGTTGGATCACGTGGAGCTCAGTGTGGAGAAGTTTAAGGAGGGGTCCAGAGAATCACAGAATGGCTTGGATTGGAAGAGACCTTAAAGATCATCCACTTTCAACACCCATGCCATGGACTGGGTGCCCCAAACCAGCCCAGGCTGCCTAGGGCCCATCCATGGCCTTGGGCCTGTCCAGGGATGGGGCACCTACAGCTCTCTGGACAGCAGTGCCAGGGCATCACCAGCATCTGAGTGAAGAATTCCCTCCTGACATCTAACCTAAACCCATTGCTTTTAGTTTAAAACTGTTCCCACTTGCCCTGTCACTATCAGACCATGTAAAAAGTCAGTCCCCTTCCTGCTCTACAAGCTCCCTTCAGGTCCTGGAAGGTCACAGTGAGGTCTCCTCACCGCCTTCTCCAAGCTGAACAAGCTCAACTCCCTCAGCCTGTCATAGGAGAGGTTCTCCAGTCCTTTGATCATCCTCACAGCCCTCCTCGGGGCCCACTCCCAACAGCTCTGCATCCCTCCTGTAGTTGAGGCCCCAGGCCTGGATGCAGTACTCCAGCTGGGGCCTCACGGGGGCAGAGCAGATGGTACACCTCCCCCACCCCCCTGCCTCCCCTCTTTTGAGGCATCTTAAAGTAACACAGACTTAGTTGAGTGCCTGTCATGCTTGTTATGACACGTCCCCAAGGTACACTGGGATTGTCCCCCTCTGGGAGAGCTTTCCTCCTCTCTCTCTGAGGTTCTGGGCTCTGTTGGATGGGGTGAGGACTGTGGAAGGGGAGCACAGGGCCTGCAGGATACCCTCCCTTCCTTGCTCTATGCAGCAGCTTTGCTGGAAGATGTGGCACAGCAGGATACCTGGAGAGGCGTCCTTTTATCTTCAAGAAATAACAAATAAACCTGCTTAGAAGCTCCTTTGTGTTTGCTTCAGTGCTTTTGATCCTTCTTTGAAAGAGGAAGATGTGAAAAGAGTTAAACCCTCAGTGAGGAGTACCTGTGCTTTCAGTTAGAGGCTGTTTTCTTTTTCCCCCATTCACCACTAAAATCATTTTGTAGTGCTGAGGTGAGCTGCGTAACCACTTGTCTATAATTCAGGACGAGTTAGGTGTGTTTCTGGTAAACTTTCAAAAGACAAAACCCCAAACCCAGTGCTTGGCTGACAGCAAACGAGAAGAGTTTCTCTGTTGTTTTTACTTCCTTGACGAGCGGCTTGTGTGTGCTCGGTGCCCATCTCTGAAGGGCAGCAGAAGGATTTGTGCTTAAAACGCTCAAACATGCACGCTGCCATCACACCTTCTTTCAGATTGCAGGGAGCCACTACGTCCGTGTGGAGGAGGTGGAAGAAGGGCCCAAAATGTGAGGCATTTCCTGGCTGTTCTGCCCGAGCGAGGGTTTCAGTGGTGGTTATTTACTGGTGAGTCAGGTTGTGAGCTGAGACAGCGCGTCATCCGCAGTCGTACGTTCCAAGAACCAGAAATGCTGGTAAATAATTTTCATGACAGGCAAGTTGTAGGGGCACACCGCCCATGAAATCCCGGTGATTAGGGATGCAAATGTGAATTCTGTTCCCCTTCGCTACGTGTTCCTCCTCCGTGTGCTGTCCTTGCCCTCAGATGGTGCTTAGCAAATCCAAGTATGTTGCTGACCATGTCCAACGTGAGATGAAATTCAGTATCCACAAAGAGTGGTGCAGTGGGATGGCTCTCAGCTGGGGCTCTGGCTCTGCCATTGCCTGCTCGCAGGACCTCTCTTGCCTATCGGTGAGAATGTAAGCAATGCTTTTCAAAAAACCTTTTTCCCTGTATATTCCCATCACTTGCTTCCTGACATCTGCTTCCCTTTAAGGGCACTGAGTTAGGGGTTAGGAGAGTATTGGCTGTTAGACAGAGACAGAGGTGGCATTGCGAACTCCTCATCAGTGCTTTGCACTTTCATTTCCTTGAGGACCTCAGCCTCCCCTTGCAGACTTCCACCGTCTCCTGAGGTCCATAAATCCCTGGCTTTAATGTGCTCCCTTTACCTCGTTCTTTATACAATGAAAGGCATACATTTGTTTAATGGAGCCGTCACAAATCCCAGCTACAGATGGGCTGCTGTATGTATATTGGAATATATTTTGAGAAGTTAAAATGAAATTCGAAATCAAAGGAAAATTGCCCCGTTGCTTGTTACAGTTCATATCCAAACGTCACCTGGGAGGAAGCATCCTCCTGTTGGAAGCGTGAACGGTTTGTTAAGAAGGGACCAGTCCTATCTGTGGGGAAATTCTCTGCTGTCTTAAGCCCAAGTGTGAAGAGTGGAAAGGCAAACTAATTAGCAAATTTTAATAACAAAGTAACAGTGTATCAGATGGATTGTGTGTCTCTTAGCTTTGGATTTATACAGTCGAGCAGTTTCTGTGTCTCCCGGAATGTATAACAAAGGAAGGGAAAATCTTTTATTAAGATATTGGAATAAAATCCTGAAGGCAACAGGAGTGCATCTGAAGGAGCTGGAAGGCTGTGGTAGCCCTAATGGTTAAGTGGTCTGGAGGCAGAAAATTGGGAGAACCACGTGCTTCGTGTGGAAGGATTACCAAAAACCTACAGCCAACACAATGAAAAACTGAATGGGTGTTTCAGAACCCATAATCACCCAAATGAAAGAGCAACAGAGGAAATCAGTGCGCGGGAGGAGGTCATTCAAGATCCTGAAGTTGAAAATAAAAATAAAACCGAGCAGACAGAGGTGTTACTGACAGGTGTTTACTATCCGGGAGTTTGACTCCATGTTCGTTATGGGTCCCTTCCAACTTGGGATATTCTGTGCTCCAGTGTTGGGGGCTGTGGAGTGGGACTTCTGCCTGTGGAGCTGGAGCTGGGTAGCGTGGAGATGGCAAACAGGAGAGGCATCCCCCTCTGCTGTGCTCTGTGTCTCCAAGCCCTTTAAATGCATAACTTTTGCAAAGCAGGAATGTGGTTCTTGGCAAAGGATGGCTGCTGTAAATAGGCATTTGCAGAAATTCATAGGATATGCCATCCAAGTCCATACGTTGCCATCATTAGGGCATAGAAAAAACTCTCGTGTAGCAGAGCAAGATATGTTTAGTGGTCATGTAAGTGGTCAGCGGTTGAGTTTCGTGAAATTTCTCTTTATTGCAGTGTAAGTGAACGTGCTCCTTCACTGTGTGTTTCTTGAGGGCAGCCAGCTGTAGGAAGTGGGAGAAGTTGAAGGCTTGCAGGCAAAGCAGAGCTGCAGGAGGCTGTTTCAGGGTGAGCAGCAGAGCTCCTCAGAACTCCCTCTGTTTTTCATCTCATGGATTTGTGGACTGGTTTGGGTTGGAAGGGACCTTCAAGCCATGCAGGTCCCAACCCCTGCCATGGGGACCCCTCCTTTTGGGGGTGCCCAGGGCCCCCAGCCATGGCCTTGGGTGCTGCCAGGGATGGGGCACCCACGGTGTCTCACCACCCTCTACAGAACTTCTCTCTAACACCTAACCTAAATCTCTCTTCTTTTAGTTTAAAACTGTCTCTCCGCATTCTGTGATCTCATCTTTCATCCCTCTCTCCTGTGTCTTTAATTCATAAAAACAAGTAATTAGAGACCAAGCACATGTCAGAGTGATGATGTACAGATACAGCTGCAGCATTTTTTCTTAAATATAATAGGATAATGTCACAAATGGGCTCCCTTTGCTCTAGATTTCTCCAGACTCCATCTATCTTTAGATGGAAATACAGCTGCGCAGTGGTCTCCTGGCTGATGGAGGAATGGGGAGGGAGCTTCTCCAGTTGGTGTAAGCACATTATTTATGAAAGTGCCATGAAGAATGGCAGTGCTGCAAAACACAATGCTAATTCCATCATATCCCCAAGCTTCATTACAATTAGATGGTGTTTGCTTGTTCTTTCCTCCAGACCTTTCCCACCCTGCTGCTGTCGATGCGCTGGGTCTGAGTTTTGGATGCTGTGGTGGTCTGTGCAAATGATGGGGTAATAATGGATGAATGGCAGGGTAGAAGCAATCCAACAGCTATTCTGCATGTTAAATATGAAGGACAGATAAATTTTACAGCTGTTAGCAACAATGAGAGCATTCACAGGCAAGTAGATAGTCATGACAAAAAATAAAACTCACTCAGTGTGTTCCACTTACCACCTATTGTCAGCACTGTGACTATGCAACATGGGGTAAATAATTTCAGTGAGCACTGAAATCTTATTACAAATTCTAATTAACTCATCAGCAGCCTGATAAATGTCTCCTGGCAGCTGGTGGAACTTCTGCTGCGAGGTGCACGAGGGGCACCCAGCTCGGCTGCTCGTCCTGCAAACGTTATGGGGGCTTCCTTCCCATCTCAATGCTGCCAGCAGAACAGAAAGGAAGAATACACTCACCAGCCTAATTCTTTGCTGTTTCTAAGGGTAAGTCAGTGGAGGAAGTGATAGCTGTGACACAAGGATAGGAAGTGAGACTTGCCAGCAAAATTGCTCTTATTTTGTACTTTGATGGTGCAGCTTTTCTGTAAAGTAGGTTGGATACTTCCCTCTTCCTTTTTGTGTCACTTCATCAAATAGACCTTACAAAGAGAGCCCCCCCAACGTGTGGAATATTGATAGAATTAAGGAAATGGGTTGCCTACAGAGGTCGTGGTGCCCCGTCCCTGCACACAGCCAAGGTCAGGCTGGATGGGGCTCTGAGCACTGATGGAGCTGTGGGTGTCCCTGTTCATTGCAGGGAGTGGGACAGATGGCCTCGAAGGGTCCCTTCCAACTCAAACAGTTCTATGAAGCTGTGATTCTGTGCATCCAACCACCATCACCCAGGTGTGGCAGCCCCAACCCTGCTGCTCCCATCGCACCGTGCTGTACCTGAGCCCTCGTGCAGCTTTGTTTGCTCAGGCTTTAGTAATGGAAGGGAAAGAGAACAGTTCCTTATGTAACAGTGTGATGGCATCAGTAGAAAACAAGCCGCATCCTTGCACCAGGGTCAGCTTCACACTGAAGTGCTGGAGCCCTCATGTTGATGGTGGTGTTGCAGCAGCTGTGGGTGCTGCGTGCACTTGGGTTTGCAGTCGTGAAACTCAGCTCCATGCACATTCACAGACCCTCTTGAGCTGATCATTTTCGCTTTTTTTTTTATGGCTACATAAATACCAGGTACTTTTTTGCAGCAGCAGCAGCAGCAGGATTTCATCTTCCCTTTCCAAACTGGTGCTAGTGGCCTCATCATGTTGTTGCAGACATGTATCTGCAGTGCTGACTTCAAAGAATGTGTTTGTTGTCATGTGTGCAGGTTTTGTCCCGTAAGCTGGCCTTCAATTTTTGCAGTCTGTACTGTAAGATGCTTTATCTCCTACCAAATTCCAGGGCTGCTTGGCTGGGGGTTTGTAGCCAGGTAGGTTTTTCCCTCACTTTTTTTTATTTTTCCTCTTTCCCAGGTGAAATTTTCTTTAAAAAAATTGGGTCTTCTGCTTGCGTTCCTGCACTTTGGGGAGCTGTTTAATTCATTAGTGATGATTACTGATTGGTTGGACAAAGCAAGAAGCGGTGTCTCTGGAGCTCTGTTGCAGCAAAGAGTTTTGGGGGAGAATTCAGCAGAAGTGACACGGGGTTACTTATAGCTCGCAGCCCTTTGTCACCTTTGTGCAATCCTACGCCTTTCAAAAGATGTCCTACTTTTGGGAAGCGTGATGTGGAGCAGCCCAGGCTCACTGCTGTCTTTTCTCAGGCGCTTGCCTATTTTTGTGCTTTGGAAATGCTTCTTTTTAAGGGTTGGGAAAGGATTTTAATGTCGTTTTGCCTCTCTAATGCCTGGTTTGTTGCACTGCATGTGGCCTAGAGGCACTGCCATGTCACCTATTGCCACCGGCGCTGTCCTTGGTAGCCGAAGGCAGGCTCTGTGGGTGCAGCTCTGCAGGGTGCAGTGCAGCACGGCCCTCCAGGGGCATTTGGGTTCCAGGGGAGCTCAGCTTGCTGTCAAGGAGCAGGTTTGTGTTTTCCACCCACACCTGAAACCAACTGCAGACACGATGACTTTGCACACCAGATACCACCAGCAGAACGGAGGGAGCAGAGCAGTCAGTGCCCTCCATTTTAGCAGAGCCACTATTAATATCTGTGATTTAATATCTGTGATTTAATAGCAGTGTTCCGGTCTTGTTTCTGCAGCCCTTGCCTCCTGGAGCTCCCCGTGGCCTGTGCTTTTTAATTAGTTTCTCCTCACATTGCTCTGTAGGGGAGCTGAGCTCCCTGACCCCTCCTAGTTTCCCCATTCCTCTGTACTGCTGCCCTCACACACTCCTTTCAGAAGACTCCATTTTTCCTTTACCAAGGTGCACTCACACCCCTCTCAGCAACACGAGATCTCCCCTTCCCCCCCGTTTAAATATAATTGATCACCGCTCTTTCTTTTTTTAACACACCCTCTGTATCTAGGGCACAAGATAGTGGGTACCTGGTGCATAATTTTTTCTGCAGTTCCTTGTAGGTAGGATATGGTTTGTGAGACGCGAAACAAAGCAGCTTGGGGTGCTTGTGCTGGTTCCAGAGGCAGTGTATAGGAAATGTGGGTGCAGGATGAAGCCCTGTCTGATTTTCCGTGCCAACAAATCGACAGCGTATTTTTTTTGGAGCATCTCCCAGTGGGTCCTCCTGAACTTTGAGTTTTGCAGGCTTCCTCCTGCAGATGCCTTTGTTGCAGAGCTGATGCTACAGGAGCTCTCTGCAGCTCGCTTCAAGGAGAGCAGCCTAAAGGAGAGCGTGTGTAGAAATTACGTAATGGGGAAGCAGCTCTGACTTTCTGTGGTAAAGCAAAAAGGATAACTACTGCTGAAAGGCTGCCTCAGCACCCCAAAATGCAAAGTGGTATTGGCACGCGATGCCAGGCTCGGGGCAGGCTCTGGGTGCAGGTCTTTATGGAAAGCAAACGGAGCCCTGAAGACCTTCAAAATCCTTTTGTTCCTCTGATGCATCGCTTGGCGAATGCAGCTGAATGGGGATGAGCAGTCGGGAAGGGGATAAATAGTCAAGAAAAAGCTCTCACAGGTAGATGGAGTTAAAAAAATGGAATAGGACTTGGCAGTTCAGGCTTTGAGCAGCTGCTGGTTTTCAGGTGCATGGTATCAGGGTTGGAGTGTGATGGACCAGCAGAGCGTCCTGTGAGGCTGAGGAGCATTCTGCAGGACCGAGCAGCATCCTATGGGAATGAGGAGCATCCTGTGGGGATGAGGAGCAGCATAGATCTCCCAGCAGTGCCCACATCTCCGCTGCACGTTCCCCTCTAACCTAAAACACACCGCCTTCACATGCACTTGGTAGTTGGGTCGCTCAGTGAGCTTGGAGATGCATTGCAAAATCACAGTTGTAGCATTGAGCAATCCCCTTTTCCGATTTTTTACTTTTGCACAACACTTATTGGAGGAAGTGCCTTTATGAAGGAGTCATGCAGAGTTTGCATCTCCAGGGTGCCCTGCACATCAGCTCTGCAAGCTATGCCATTCAAAACCCAAAGAGAACTGGGTGAAGGCAACGTGCTTGCCCTGGGTTTGTTGAAAGGAGGTGCACATGCTGCTCTTGCTGTTGTACTGTTTGCTCTGCAGACATGCATTTCAATATTCCCGTTGAGCATCGATAGCTTCCCATGCAGCCCTTTGGAGACTGCTTTGCATCGTTTGGTTTCAGGCTGGTGGGTGCTGGGGAGTGATCCTACTGAGCTGTGACCCCACTGCTGCTCCCAGGGCCGCACACAGTGCTTCCATTGCTCTCTGAGGTTACTTCTTGGGAGCAAGAAGCAGTAATTAATGCTGCATCGAGTTGCTGAGGTTTTCCTTCCTACTGTGATTCATTTTTGTGCTTTGAGCTTCTGTGTGGTGGCGATTCTTGTTCCTAGCAGGCTGGCATTTAAGGGGAGGATATTGCTGTATGCTGTCGTATGGGGAATCAGTTGTTATCTAGAGATTAGATTGCAGTAATTTAGGGTCAGAAATTTGCTTTACCACAAATAATACTTGATCTTGGGCAAGGAGTCTAAATTCTCTTCCTGGTTGTCTTCTATGCCTGTATTCTTTTTTCTTGTTGGAATAACAGAGCTTTATTTGAATTTGAGTATGAGATTTCAGCTGTATTCATGCACTCCAGCCCTGTGCAGGCACATCAGCCTCCCAGGTTTGTCATGCACCTCTTTTTTTCATTGATGGTCTGCAAACCATTTCCTTACCACCATGGTCTTCAGCTTGCTCAGAGTGACCTGGGGAGCTGGTACCGTCCTTGTGTCCTGCTCAGAGCAAACAACTTCTAAACTAACATGGTCTGGAGGAGGGTTTGTGTTCCAGTTCTCTTCTGAGGAAGAACTGCCCGCAGCAGAGGTTGAGCTGGCACAAGGGTTTTTGTGGTCAGAGGTGTCACCAGCACTCTCAGTTCTGGAAGACGATAGAATCTTTAGAGTTGGAAGGGGTCTTTAACAGCCATCTGGTCCCATTCCCTGCAGTGAACAGGAACACCCACAGCTCCATCAGTGCTCAGAGCCCCATCCAGCCTGACCGTGGCTGTGTGCAGGGATGGAGCACCTATCACCTGTCAGTTCTTGGGAAGGAGGAAACTTGTCTGGGCATTTGCTTTGGTTTTGTCTATTGCTGGGGAAGAGGAAGAGGAATGGGCTGAGCATTGGCAGGTAGTCTTCCATTAACCATTGTGGAGCTGAGTGATCATGATGTACTTCGATATGGTCACCAAGTGTATGAAAATATGAAATGTGACAATAAACTTGTTTTTGGAGCTGTAAACATGGAGACAAGCAGAGGACTGGACTGAACTCTGCAGAATGACCTCTGGGCTGAGCAATACAACTCCTTATTTAACCGCCACTCTCTGTGATGTCTATTTAAGGGGATTATGCTCTGTAAACCCTTGAAACAACAGCACCTGTCAGGTGATTGCTTGATTGAGGGAGAAACATCCTACCAAGCTCCCAAACTGATGAGTGTGAACATTTGGCACAGAAATTGGGTGCAGTGTGACTTAACTCTTCATACTACCAAGGTGCAGGATGTTGTTTGGTGGGCATGGTAGTGATGGATTGATGGCTGGGCTTGGTGATCTCACAGGTCTTTTCCAACCTTAATGGTTTTATTATTCTATGCTGCAGAACATATTGGGAAGAACTATGTTCTTGTGGAAGGAAGGGGAAACCTTGTATTGCCCTGAACAGTTCAGCTTATGGCTCTAGAAGGAAAGTTACTACATCCTGCCTCATCAGTTGGACCTAAATGTATTTTTACTCAAAGATATCTAGAGATACTTACCAAGAAATGTTCTTTGTACTTATTTTTGGTTTGTGAATCAATGATCTTATTGAATGGACTCTTTATTAGCTACTCACTGTGGCTGAGGGGCAGCAGGTTTCCCTGTGCAGAGGACAGGAAGGCATTTCAAGGACAACAGAGTATTGGTGTCCAGAGAAACATTCCTGAAACAGCTGGAGTTTTGGGTTGGGAGCACTGGAGCACAAGATGGTGGCAGCCTCTTCCCACCATTACTGCAAGCAAAGGGACCTGGAACATCTGGGATTGGATGAGTTGGGTTGGATGCGATGGGATGGGATGCTGCCTTGTTCTCCTCTGCGCCAAGACCTACCTGAAAACTGCAGACCACCTTTAGCTCACAATGGAAGAGGAGGTTTTTCTGCATTCATTCTGCAGGGCCTGAGGCACAAGACATTTTTATATTGTCTGTTTCTATAAAATGTTGCACGTTTCCTATTGTTAGTGGTAAATAGGGAACACGATTCTTCTGCTTGTGGTCTTGGAGATCTTTTTTCCAGCATGTGACAGAGCAGGCATCAGGCACTTGGGCTTGCAGGGAAGTGTGGTCTGGGCAAAATCATGGCTGTTTTGGCGTGAGAAGGCATCAAGAAATCACATGTATTTTTATTGTGTCAGAGTACGCTGGCTCTTTTTACTCTGATTCTTTTGCTGGTACACTTTTTCAAGAGGTGGCAGCCTTCTGTTTGTAGTTGGAAGGAAGCAGTGTTCATGCAGCCTCTAACTTCGCACAAGCAGTGCTACCCTTTGAGGAACCATTAACTCTTACTGGGGTTTCACAAGGCTTCACTCTGCCAAACCTGGGAGGTTTGCTCCTTTAGCTCGCCCCAGCCCATCCCTCTTTGACTCTAAGGGAGCCTTTTGATATTAACACCCACTGGCTAATTAATAGATGTTAAGGCACTGTGCTGGCTTAGCTCATGCAGAGCCTTATCGCAACAGGGAATGTGCTTCAGTGGTGCCCCAGCAAAAGTAATGCCAAATGTGGCACCAATGGGACAGTCACGTTGCTCTTGTGTCCAAAAGTGCCAGTCATGTACTTAGAGACAGAGTCACAACAAACAGTGCTCAAAAAAGGCATTCAGCGGTGTGATCCCAACCCAGAACCACAGGGTGGTGGGGGCTGGAGACACCCCGAGTCCCTCTGGTCCCACCTAGAGCTGGAGCCCAGCACCGCAGCCAGGTGGCTTTTGGGGAAATGCCAGGGTGAGATCCAGAGATAACAGGAAATAAAAGCAACCATGACCCTAAACTGTACCCGCATCCCTGGCTTCAATGGATGAGAAAGCCCAAAGGAGACTGCTTACTGCATCCATCGTGTTGGAGGATGCTTTGCGCTGTCAAATTCAATTACAATGTCATTTTGATTGAGTGATGGAAGAATGGCCATTCCTGAAATTCCCACCGGGTCGGGATGTTATTTAGTTCTTCTTTTGATGGACTGTGTGATAACGGCAGCCGCTCCGCCCCGGTGCCCTACAGACTTCCACATGCCTTAATACCCTTCTGCTGATGTCTCAAGTGCCAAATAGCAGATGTAGTGTTGCACTGTGACAGACATCCTGAAGTTTGATCAACTCTTGGTGCTTCCCCTCTCCTGTACCTGCCCCAGCTCGGTGCCTCGCTGCTGCTGTTAGTCACTGCGTTAATCGCCGTGCAGATAAGTACACACTATTTCCTAGTGCCAATTATTAGATCAGCAGATGCTCAGGGGAGTACTTATTAGAGGATGTCATGTTAGCAGTCCCAAGGTGTAATTATGCTTGCAGATTTCTCTTGCTTTAGCCGTGTTGACAACATGCTTAGATTAAGGAGAGGGGGAGGTGCTTTGTACAGCTGCTTGGCTCGGCTGTGATGGGAGCACGTCTCCCTGTGAGCTCTGCACAGAGCTGGGCATGCTCTTCTCTAAACAGAACTTGATTTGTGCAGTGTGCTTCTTCTTACCCTAGATCAAAGGGTTTAACTTCTGCTGTTCTACTAAGGTTTAAGTTTATACATGTCTTGGTAGGTAACACAAAGATTACTGCGTGTGTGTGTAGAGGTGGTACTTAGGGACATGGTTTAGTGGGCAATACTGGTTGTAGGTGGGTGATTGGACTAGGTGATCCTGGAGGTCTCTTCCAACCTTAATGATTCTATGACATCATCAGGCAATCCCAGTGCAATGTTAACACTGTCACTT
Source organism: Odontophorus gujanensis (assembly GCA_013399175.1). NCBI lineage: Eukaryota > Metazoa > Chordata > Aves > Galliformes > Odontophoridae > Odontophorus > Odontophorus gujanensis. The sequence goes on along the minus strand of VXAB01008348.1, from coordinate 108,373 downwards.
TGAGTAAGTTGGCACTGGAAGAATAAGCAAAACCCAGCTTGCATTGTTGAAGGTTTTAAGGTATGCTGCGTAATTAAAAAAAAAAACCAGGTAAGAATGGGGATCTTGTTAGGGCATATTTAGAGCAAAACTAGGGTCTTAGTAAAGAGCTTTTAGTGTGTGAAACATCAGGCACCTCTCAGAACAGGCTAACAATGAATTGCTGAAGTGTTGAATTTCTGTTCAAAGCAGGAACAAATGCTCAAAATGTATTTTAAAGTATTTTGACAGATACTGAAGTAATCAGCGTGAAAGTTAGTAATTATCTTATGATATTTAATTTTTTATGTCGCGGGACCCCTGGTTGCTCCATAATAAGAAACCTTTCCATTCCTTTTGGTCTTCAATTGAGTCTCAGTAAAACACAATTACAGTTTTGTGGGGCTGTTTAGCAGTGTGTACAAATGGATGGAAACCCGTTATTCTGCTGCCTCTGAAAGCTTCCACATGGTCTTGTAACTCGTTGTAGAGTGCTTAGATGGTTCCCAACGCTTGGAAATAGCAATTACCAACTGGGACAAGAGCCAGCTTAAATTAAAACTAGCTGCAGCCTCTACCATGCATTGCTCTTTTGTCAAAAGGTGCGTTTTTTGGCGAGATGTCAAACTTCTGAGGGAGGAATACAGAGTCAGTGGCAGCACTGCCCAGTTCTGAATCTTCAACCAGCACGAATAATGTGTGCTGTGTGAGCTCCAGGCAGTTCTTTTGCTTATTGAAGTGCTTTGTGCAGTGTTTTCATCCATCGGCTTCCACATGAATTCTGAATCTTGCTGAGGTTAGGTGTGCCCCGTGTCAGGTTCGGTGCTGAAATCCAGTGCTGAATTTATGAAAAAATAAATCAATTAACCAGCAATTGTACTTTGCAATTCAGAAGGAGATTTCTCAGTTTGGAGTGTCAGCCCCTTTGGGCTCATGCTCTTCGATCAAACCCATGAATTCGCTTTGTGCTGAAAGTGTCTGGCTTGGAAAAGCGTGGAGCCATGTGTACTGCTAAATAATCCTAAGAATAGTAATGATAATAATAATTTGTAAACCTACTAGAATGTAGTGATTTTCCACTAAGGTCAAGATCAGAGGCTGGCACTGGCCCACCCAGTCCATGTTGGTTATGCTGAAACTCTCTGGACACCATACGTTGGGTTTGCCTTCTTTAGATGTGCCAGTCATTTGAGTTGGAAGGGATCGTAAAGCTCTTCTAGTCCAACTGCGCTGCAACAAACAGAGACTCCTACAACTCAGTGTATGAGTATTTCAGTTGGCCAGCTCCAGAGGTAAGGCTGATGAGCAGCAGTGAGACCAAGGTCCCCCCGAGGCCTCCATCACTGCTCTGTTGTCAGCTGCAGATGTGGAGCCTGCATGGACTTGGTGCGATCTGCCCAAAAACACATACACAGATTTTGTTCAGTGAACCCTGTTTGAGTCAAGCCAGACTTCTCTGCCGTCACAAAAAATGAAATAGTTTGGTCTCAAATGGCTGTAGAAGGGTGATGGATACAGTGGTGGAAAAATGAGATAGGGAGGAGAACAGGATAAAATTAGAAGTAAAATAAAGGAAATGAATTAGAATCAAATGGTACTTGCAGTCTGATTTCAGCATAGAAATGGATCAGTTAAGAGTAAGATTTGCCTGTGGACATTGTCTGTGTGTGTTTGGGCCGGATTGTTCCTGACTGTGGCTTTCTTTGCTTGTTTTCCCATTTTCCACATTTCCCCAATGCCTTCCCCTTTCCTCTCATAAATTTCTCAGTGCTTCCCCCTTTTCTTCCATTTCCCCCCATGCTCTTTTCCCCTTTTCTTTCCCTTTTTTTCTGCCACCTCCATGTGTCACCGCCTTCTCAGAGAGAAAGCTTTGGGACTGTTCTTCAAAGCTAGCCTCATAATTCTTTGTGCATCCCCAGTGGGGAGTAATGTGTTTGGCACTTTGTCTGCCAGGCTGCAGCGTTGCTAGTTACCTGGCATTTGTAGGTATTGATTACAGTGTGAAATGTGTAATTCATTACACAGTTGTCCACTGTAATTTTAGGTTTTGCTTGAATATTTAATTAGGACACGAGCTTCTGATATTTCAGGATGTACTGAACAGAAGTGTAATTGATTCTCAGGCTTGCCGCTGCAGCAGTGCCAAGTTATTATATCATAAAGGCAGGACACCAAACTGCCTTTAACCCAACGCTGGCTGCAGCCAGCTGCTGGGTCTGGCTTTGTCACAAGGCAGGCTCCCATTTAGTAATTTCCCAGTCCTCCTGGAATTCACCCAATGTTAGGGTGCACTTCTGCCACGAGCATCCACACCGTTGCCATCGCCTTTGGATAGCTTTGCTGCCCATCCATCCAGCTGCTGCAGTGGCTTTGCTGGGTTTGAATTGTGCAAGTCGTCCAAGATATTTTTGGAATCATCTCCTGGTTTGGGACGAGGCTGAGGTTCTCAGAGCAGACAAGGGTTAATTAGTGAGGTGATGATGCCCAGCGGACGTGCAGCCCTTCTCCTGCCCAGTTCTGCCCACACCAGGCTCTTCCCTACGTTTTCAAGTCTCCAGAAAGCTGAGTTTACATTTTGCTGGCTTTTTTTTTTTTTTGGTTTGTTTTGCTTACCAAGAGTTTTTCTGACAGCTTCCTCATGCTGGAGAAAATTTGGAGTTGCAGCTGGGTGAGATGTGGCTGTTACACAAGCGTTCTCCCTTCCTTTTCCACCGAATTGTGGTGACCTCAGAGGGTTTTCCTCACCTTGGGGATGGATGGGGATAAAACCAAACCTCTGCTAGGAAGCAGCCCATGTTTCTTTGTGCTGTCTCTGCATTAATTGCTGCAGAAATAACGCTGGAGGGCATTTTGTGTGAATTTCCTCTGTTCTTAGGAGGAGGGAAATGCCTCCTACAGTGTCTTCCTATGGCAGCAGCAGTGCAGGAGTTCGGCCTGGAGATAGCTGTGGGGCTTAAAGGTTGGCCAGCACCAATCCTACAGGAGCTGATATCCCCTGTACATTATCCCACTGCAAGCTCGGGACCTGCAGTGAAACACAGGAAATACCCAAAGGCCTCCAAATTTGCTTACAGTCTTACAGACTCTTACATAAGCCAAGAAGTTAAGTATACACAGGTACGTTGGCTTGAACTTGCAGCTTCCTTCTTAGAAGAAATGTTACTGAGCGTTAATTCCCTGCTAAGGAATTCCAGTTCTGCAGAATTAAGCCTCTTGTCCTCCTGCACCCACGTGTTCTTGGCATCCAGCACCACTGTCTCTGCACCTCGTGTGAGCTGCTGCAGGCACAGCACAGATCCCTTTCGTTTGTCTTCTCCTAGGCAGCATTTATCTTTCTGCCATGTTCCTTCTCCTTTCTGGAACACTTTCCCAACTTTTCATCGAAGTCGGTCCATTAAGTTAAATGCCACTGTTGCATTTCTAGAAAGGCCGATCACCAGATGGCTCCTGTGTCCTGCTATGTCCATTTTCACAGTCCCTTGCTTCTGTTTTTGCCTCTTTTCCCATGAAATCGAGATCCTGACCCTGCGAGTGGCTCTGCCTCAGCTGTCCTTTAGGGACGGGATGTGGAGCAGCAGGTCATCCTGTCAACTTAGCGGTCCAAATCTCCGCAGTCATGTGAGGCATTCAACAGGATAATAATGCAGAAGGGGGTGTTTCTCAAACTGAGAAACCGTCTGTGCTGAGCTGAGCCCACCCAGTGCCCACCAAAGCTCTGTGAGAAGTGGGGTGTGCACGTTAGGACGCAAAGGGAAACTGTGGTTGGAATGCCTGACCATTACCTTTAGCTGTGGCATGGTCTTTGCAGTGGGGTTACAAAGTATGGGATCGACTCTGATTTCTCACATTTGAAAGAGGAAATGCCAGATCTCTGCTACTGGTGTAATTGCTCTGTGATTACCAAGTATGGAAACCATCTCGTGCACATTTCTCATCCAGCTTGTTTACATCCAGGCTGTTTGCAGAGGCTCATGAGGAAGGAAGACAGGCGCTTCAGTTCTCGGGCTGTAGGCTTCTGAAAGACAGGAGAAGTTACCTTGCATGTGAAGTATTGAGTTGGAAGTGCACTGCAGGAAAAAAGCCCACAGTTGGATCAGGCCATACAGTTAAGTTTAACCCTGTAACCTCAGGTCTCTGACTGGTTGGCCATGTCTCCAGGGTTACCAGGCCTTTGCTGCTGATCCTGATGCAGTGAGAGCTCCCTGCTGTGGGGCTGTGTCACTTCTAAAAGTGGGAGCTGACAACAAACCTTCATTTCTTGGTATTCTGAATTAGCTTTTAAGTCTTTCCTCCTTTCATAGGGAGACAGTGCTCTCTGTGCTGCACTAAGCATTTCAATAACCACCTGAGGGGTTTGCTGCTTCTCTCTGCCCCGCTCTTCCAATGTGTGAATCTTTTTCCCTCTGTAAATGCAATCCAGGGCTGCTCTATGTTCCCCAGCACTCTGACACCTGACACACAAATTAAACAGCCTGCTAATTATATGCTGAAAGCAGGCCTGGCTGCTTATTCAAGTCTCCACTCCAGCTGCGGAAGAGCATCCTTTAGCTAATTACACTCCTGCATCCATCCCTCCTGAGCTGTGCCAGCACTGAAGCAACAAACCCTGAGAGACACCCTGCTGCAGGGACACGTTGGATATTAGGATTTCTTCTCCAAAAGAGCGGTGATGCAGTGGCACAGCTGCCCAGGGAGGTGGTGGGGTCACCCTCCATGGAGGTGTTTGAGAACTGTGGGGATGTGGCACTGAGGGATGTGGGCAGTGGGCACGGTGGGGTGGGTTGGGAGGGCATTTTGGTGGCCACTTTGATGCCACCTGGGGTAGCCCAAGTTCCTGGAGTTACACGGTGACAGTGTGAAGACAGTGCGTCTTGTTGATAGTTGTTAAGTGTGGGCTTAGCTCAGCATTGAAGGGGATTGGAAGCTGCTCCTCGTGTTCCTAGGAGGCAGAACACACGGTGCTCTGCTTCAGTGTTCAGGCAGAATACCTCCTTTGCTGGATATGAAAATGCATCTTGTGCCTGCTCATGTGTGAATCCCAGAGTCCCCTGGGCCTTTGCTTGTTGCGTTGTAAGCTGCTCGTGCTGGGAACCTCTTTCAGGCAGCCCAGGAGTGCTAAAATCTCTCTGCATGGAGCTGTTTGTAGGATCAAGCTTAGGCTGTACGAAACCCAAACTTATTAAATAGTAATATAAACGTGTCAGAAAAAAAAAAAAAAAGAAGTACTTTAATGTGTCTGGAAACAAACCCTAGCTGAGCTAATTTTAAGCATTTGTGAGCTAACTCTAATTCCTTTGGTGGGATTTCTCACTCTGTCTCAGGCGCAGGAGGAATTATGTTGGTGCGGAAACCAAGGACGAACTGTTTGGGAGCATCATAGAAATTCATAATGTTTGGTTAAGTGGTGAAGTTTTTATGGTGCAGTGATTCCATGGGAGCCATGAAGGTATTTTGGACAAAGACATCGTCTTTGATTTTTTTTATAGAACGATAAGCACTTTAAAATAATAAAGCTCTTAAAAACACGTTCAGGTTTTAGCTCGGCTGTGTGTACCAACTTGCTTTTGGTTTCGGTTTCTGAGCTGGGGGATCTACTTGAGAACAAAGAGCAAGTTCTGGAATCTCTGCTTGTTCAGGAGTACTGGTGTTGTGGAGCCCCCAAGCATTGCAGATGAGCAAAAGGAAATTCATGCTTGACTTTGGAATTGTTTCTTCCTAATCCCTGGGAGTTAGCAGCCAATGCATCCCCAGGGCAGGAGGGTCTACACACCTTCCAGCTCTGTGGGAAGATGGAGCAGCTCTGCTTGGTGCCAGAGGTGCCCAGGAGATGCTTGGCTGTGGGTAACCTTGTCCCAGACACTTTGAGCTCCAGCTTCGTCCCTGTGTTCTGGACCATGCATTTGCATTGCATCCCCAAGCTGCTCTGGGAGTTTTGGTGGGTCCTGTGCCCTTCATGATTTTGGGAACAGGGTTGCTGGGCATGCCAGGCCCCGCTGAGCAATACAGGCACTTGTCATTGCATTAAAGAGATCTCCTCTCCTTGTCCCCCGGAGCAGTTTTCACCCACGGTTGCCTATTTTCATCCTCCTGTGATGGGGAGTCTTTTTTTTGCTCACGTCCCTGCAATGTGAAACCAAGTTTGGGGAAAGCAGCTTTCAAACCATGATTGTTTTGACCAAGTGATTACAAAGGGCACTTTTAGGGACAGTTGTGTATAGTATGTGATGCACATTAGAACGCTGCCAAGATTGCAGAACTGAGCATACCACCTTCCCCCACAGTATCCCTACCAATGGGCAGTCCTCTGTAGGTCTGAAAGCGTGGCCCAGAGCCCTGGATAGAGCTGTGGATGCACTGCAGCCTGTGCCCCCAGTTCTCAGCTCAGGTATGAGCAGCTCAGCCAGCAGACGCAAGCCCTGAGCGTTCTTGCTCAACTTGGAGAAATGTTGCAGGACCTGCTCTGCCACTGCCTGCGGCTGAGCAGAGGGAATATCGAATTCTAGGGAGTTCTGCTGTGTGCAGAGATGGGGGAGATAGCACCTCAGTCTGGGTTTTCTCATCCCTCCCTCTGTACCTGGAGTTTCTTTAGTCGGTGCCAACGTCACCCCTTTGCAAACAGAAGGTGCTTTCCACCCCCAGGACTCGCAGTGTGGAGCGGGCTGCCTCTCCCACGGTGCCGAGCTGCTCCCTTGTGCTTTGTTTCATTCAGTCCCAAGCACCTTTGTGTGCTCTTGTGGTGAGTCCCTTGTCTGGAACAAGATGTGGTTTTCCCCATAAGTTGGATGCGGTCACACCACCAGCCTTTATTTTGTGGTACATCAGCTGGGAGCGCTGTCCTGTGTGGTCAGTGAACCATCCCATCATTTCCAGAGACTGTCTGTCTCCAGTCACACTCGGTGGCATGGCAGATCCAGGGGACTACCACAAACCCAACTGACCCATTGTGTGTGGGGTCTGCACCGTGCTGTTCTCCAGCAGCATCATACGTTGTAATGCATAGCTGCCTTTGTGGACATTTGGTTTGATGCTCAGGTGCTGCTGGCGTGCCATGAGATCTAAGTCTGGAGGGAAGAAACCCCAGGCAGGTTGGGGCCGGAGGCATTGGGTCCCTCTGATCTGCTCCTGCCCCTGCAGGGCTACCCAGAGTAGGGTGCCCAACACCATGGCCTGGGGCTGTGGGAGATGCCCAACGAGGAGCACTCCCAGCTCTCTGCTCCCTGTGCTCGTGAATGGCTGTGGGTTGGGAGAAAGCAAATGCCCACCAGGAAGAGTAGGCTGCAAGGCAGAGCTTTGCTCCTTGTTCTCAGCCACTAGCAGTGCTCCCAGACGTGGCATGGAGCTGGTGAGGGACTAGCAAAGGGCTTGCTCATGGAACTCATTATATCGATATTCTCCCAAGCTGTACAGTTCGTATGAATGTGGGTTTGGGGCTTTTGCACTCATGATGTGCAGTGACAAGGAGACCCGGGAGCCAATTGTATGATAAATGTGGGTCTAACTGACCTTCACAGCAAGCTGTGGTCTGGGTGACGTGCTCCTCTCTCCTCCATTTGGGATCATCAGCAACCAAAATGGGGGAAAAAAAAGCGCGGGTGGATGCTCAAGGAATGCACCCAACCTACAGGACCTCCCAGAAATCTCCCTGCATAAATCATTCCCTGCTCTGCCCCAGGTATCTGCATTGCCTTTGGGGACAAAATAGTCTTTTGTCATCTTGCTGTTTGTGGCAGAGAACAGGAGACAGACAGGACATTTCCCACTTAATGCACTGCCTTTTAAATGTGACACTGCCTGCTGGAGATGCAGCCCTCGGTGCAATGCTGAAAATGGTCAGTATTTGGGTTATTTTTGTGTGTGTGTGCGTGCACGGAAGGAAAGATGAAGCGTGTGTGTGTTTGAATCTCTAGAACATAATTAAATTGCGATCCCCAAGGGTTAAGGATTTCAGAATTTCCTGTGAGTTTTGTCCCTTTTTGCACATGCCTGCTTGCCTCCTTCAGCTCTCTCAGGCAGCACTCCTCCGTAATGCAGTGATTTTACTGAGTTGCTGTGCCCGTGGTGTATAATTCTGATGTAACTGCTGCTGATGGCAGTGTAGGGATGAGCACTGGTGCACATATCTTCCTTTTAAAATAATTTGTAATAGGCTGGGCTGGGTTCTTTGCATCCTTATGGTGATGGATGGGTACAAAGAGAATTATGGAACCATGGAATAGTTTGGTTTGGAAGGGACCTTAAAGCCCATTCAGCACCAGCCCCTACCACAGGGACACCTCCCATAGACCAGGCTGCCCAGAACCTCATCCGCCCTCATCTTGTGTTCAAGAAACACGCAAAGGTGGCACTCAGGGACATGTTTTAGTGGGCATAGTGGGGATAGATTGGGGTTGCACTAGGACATCTTAGAGGTCTTTTCCAACCTCAGTCAGTCTACAGCTCTTTTTAGGAATGGTGGTGATGGGTTGGTGGTTGGACAGTGTGATCTGAGAGATCTCTTCCAACCTTAACGATTCAGTGATTCTGTATTTTCAGAGGCGTGGTGGTGATGGATCAGCCGTGGGACTGGATGATCTTAGAGGTCTCTCCCAACCTTCATGATTCTATGATTCCATGCCATGGTTCCATGATTTCAATGGTTCTATGATGCTCCTATTATATGATGCCAGGATGTGTGGGTCCTGCAGGCACGGCTGGCTCCCAATTAAGGCTGGTTACCTGAGCCGTTACAATTAGATAAGAACAACAAAGGCAAATCATTTTTTAGAAGCAAGGCTGAACGCAGGGTTTCTCTTGATTGTTTTCTCTTGTCACGTAATTGAACCCTTAGGACCTCTCTGCTCCATAGGAGGGGAGTTATTTTCATAACCAGTTAGTAATTATTCCTGTTGTGGAACCTCTTACAGGGCATTAAAATGAAAACACGACGAGCAGGGAGGTATTGATCCCTTCCCTGAGAAGGCGAGGGTCTGCATGTTGCATGCTGTTTGCAACACTTTTAGGGCCAGAAAGTGCTCCAAAGTGTTAATCACTGTGTATTTCTGGTGCTGGGAGGGTAAAGGCTGAAGGAGCATGTTATGGATTGGGAAGGGAACAGGCAGCAGGACCATGACCTGAGGGGCAGAGCCCATTAGTGCAGTAGTGCGTGGTCCCCTGGGCAGTCCTGGCTCATTATGGGGCTTCATGGGCTCCTTGCTTTTCTGTAGGTACTTGGTGGATATTTCCTGGAGGGACCCTGCACGAGGCGCCTGGGGCATCATTTATGTGCACACATAGAAAATACATATCATTGTACAGATGTTATAATATAAATAAATGAAAGTAAAAATACATATGCGCATTATGTGGCACGGTAACTCTTGCTCCTGACTTGACAAATGCCTCCATATATTTGCAGGAGGAAATACAGACGTGCCCCAGTCTTTGTGCCCACCTCAGTACAGGGCATCAAGTTCTTCCTTGCAGGCCCCCAAGTGCATTTCAACGTCAGCTTTTGGCCAGCTGGGCAAGTGCATTTGTAAACAGCCTTCCCCGTGTCTTCCTGCACTGAAGTTAGAGGAGGAAGTTTCCTGCAGACTGTGGTTTTGCAGTTGTGTCCTGATCTGTAAAATTCCAGCTTTGCCTTTGGATTCCTTGGTTGCTGCTTAGAATAGGTGAGGGACTGCTGTAAGTTTAATCCATTGGGCGCAGGGTTTTTGGGCATCTGGGGGGTAGAACTCTGCTGTGTTCCTTTTTCTCTCCTCCCTCCCCCCGAAAGTTTGTGCTCCTTTCTCCGAGCTGCTGAATGTCAGGGTGGCAGCACTGCAGAGTTTATAGCACACGCCATCCGTTCGGAAGAACATCTTTTGTTTTTGTCGCTTAGCAATTCCAGGCTGAGCTTCTATTTCACCAGCAAAAATTCACCCTTCCCTTACCCAGAGCTCGAGGAGCTTTTGCATTAGGAGGTGTGTTTTCTAGCCAAGAAGGTATTGCAGATCACATATATATGCATTGATTCTATATGTGTGCGTGTTTGGCTGTCCTATTGGGAACAAAGCAGCGCTCGATGCGTCGCACCTGACTCGCAGACAGCAATAAGGAAGAAACAGAAACTCTTGGAAATCCTGGCTGCAGCCCAGCCTGAGATCTGGAGGAGGAGGCATCGCTGCAGGGCGTTCCAGCGAGCAGAGCCCGGTGACAAACCCAGCAGGAGGATGGCCCTTGTGTCCTACAGCTGACCATGGGTTGTTCGTCCCCAAGGAGCAGCACCCAGAGCCCTCCAGGTGGATGCACGCGGAGGAATTCGCAGCTGTGGATTTGGGGTGGGTAGAAGGGAAATGGTAATTTTAGCATGGGTAAGCATGTTTAACATTCAGCAGTGAGGGGTTTGTTTGCTGGCCCAGCTGGTACTGAAAATAAGCACCAGGCTGTTACCTAGTAACTTGGATTTTGAGTTGATCTATCAGCAGCGTGCTGTAACGTTGGATTAGCAGCATCCCAGGTACCCCCATGAGGATGCACCATTCAGTTCCCTTTCATGAGAAGGGTTTGTTTTCAGGTCTTTGAGCCCCAGACCTGTGCTGAACTGCTCGTTCTGTGATTTGCTTCAACTCCCCATTCCTTTAATAAAGGCAGCCTGTGGGCAAGGAGGAGACTGGGGCTTTCTGGGAGAACGTTTGTATCTCAGGATTGGTACACTGAGGCTGGGATATGCATCTTGCTCATGACTGTAGCTGGTATGCCTGAAAGAATGTGACACACTTAAGTTCAGTTTTTATTCAGAGTTCACTCACTGGAATTGGAGTAAATAGAAACATTAAATGCTGACAGTTGCTTAAAGCAGACACTTACCACGAGCTTTGTTTCCGAGATGCAGAAACAGAACTAATAATCTCATGAATTCTTCAGTTTCTTACAGCATTTTTCAGCAGTGGGCTGGAACATCCTGAATGTGCTGCCTTCAGCACGCCGGCAGGCTTAAACACACATCTTGTTTTCTTTGCTTCTTAACCCCAAAACAAAGCTCATAAGGATGATTTTGAGTGTGTAAAGGGCGTTGAGTCAGATACTGTGGCCTGAAGTGGGCATTGAAGGGAAATGGTTCGAATTTATATTTATTTTTCGTTGATGAATGGCTTGTGTCAGATGCAGAGCTGTGCTGCCATGAGTCCAGGTGGGTATAGGATGCTCTGTGGGATTCCTATGGAAAGCGCAGTGCTGGCAGCACCTGGTGTCTCACTGGGGCTGCTGGTGGTTCCCTGTCCCCTGCTGTGACAGTAAAGCTTTTCCAGGAGTGCTGCTGGCTGGTGCTTGCTGAAGGCAAATGGCACATGATGACAAAATCACCACTGCTGTTGCTGGACTGGGGCTCATGTTTCTCCAAATTCCTGCACACTCTTTCTCTATTTAAATTGGGAAACGCTGATTGCTTGGTGTGGAGAGCTCAGATTTATCAGCGTTCACCAACGCTGCACAGGATCTGGCTTGAGGTGTTAGGGTGGGACTCTAGGACATGGGAGATCATAGCATCATAGAATTGTTTGAGTTGGAAGGCACTTTTAAAGCCATCTGGTCCCACTCCCTGTGATGAGCGGGGACACCCACAGCTCCATCAGTGCTCACAGCCCTGTCCAGCCTGACCTTGGCTGTCTGCAGGGACGAGGCACCCACTGCCCCTCAGAGTGACCTGACCCAGTGCCTCACCACCCTTCTCTTCAAAGTAACTTCCTCCTTATATCCAATCTAAATCTTACTTCTTTGAGTTCGAAACCATTTCCCCTTGTCCTACCAGAACAGACCTTGCTAAAAGATTCATAGCCCTTCTTTCTTGTAGCTCCCCTTTTAGATACTGAGACCTGGGGAGGAAAAGTCCCTGAGTTAGGTCTGGCTGTGAGCTGGGTGGCACTTGCCCTAGATGATGAACCATATGGGACCTTTCATCTCAAAAACAATGCTTGATTCAGGATAAAACATAAAAAGAGCAAGTGGCACCACATCACGGGAGCAAGATGCTCAGAGATGTGATCTGATGGGATCTGAAGTCATAGGATCACGGAACAGTTTGGGTTGGAAGGGACCTCGGAGATCAGCTGGTTAATTGCCACCAGGGTTTCGTCTTCTTCAAAATTAGATCATACAGCGAGTGTCTCAGTGTCCAGCATGTTGATTAGCAAATATCTGGGGGGAGAAAGAAAAGAAATGTGAGCAGATGAATGTGTATTTAGCTCCTCTTCTTAGAAGGGGAGGCTGAAGGTCAGGTCCGGCTGCCAGTGATGGATCGGCAGCGCGGGAGCCAGCGGGGATTCGCTTCCCTCCGCTCTCTCGTTTCCTGCAGGCTTATAATTAATCACCGTGCTCAGGAGAACAGGCAGGAGGAGGAAACTCAGGCTCCCTGCAACAGTTCTGTAGCTTCTGCAAATTCGTCTTTGTACTGCAGAGCTTTTGTCTTGCTCAGCTCTGTGTGTGGGGGCTCCAAGCCAGTGAGCGGGGGCTTGGGCTGCATCCTGGGTCTGCTGATCCTATATTTTCCATGTTCGAAGTTGGAATGAAGGATCCCATTCCTTGCTGCAGCCTTGGGACCTGCGGGGCAGCCAGGATGCAACGTAATGAAGACAGAATTTGCTGTTCCGCCCAGGTTAGCATCAACGTTCTCGTGCAGTGCTCTGCTGCTGGAGAGGCAGATGCAGCCACGACAGAGGTGTCTATTAATCATTCATTTAACACAGCAGCTGTAATCAAATTCATCGCTGGAGCCGGGCCATTCCAGAGCGGGTATTTTTGCTGCTGAACTCATAAAAGATGGAACAGCTGAAGGGGTGGAATTTGTTGGTAAACTCGTGAGACTTACCATATTCCTGATTTTTTTTTGGCTTTCTATTACACCAGTTCCTCCAAGGACATGGGTGTCTTCCAGCAAAGGCAGCCAAAGGGTTAAGCAACAGCGGAAGCGATTCCAAGTCTGCAAAGAGCAGAAATATCCACTATGAAAAATAAACTTAAGCAGGCCCTTTACCTGGGGGCTGGGTTTTGGTGAACCCCTGGGCTTTCAGCTCTGCCACCCCTTTGTGCCGTTGTCATGTGGTTGGAGCACGTGGGGTCTGCAGTCAGTGCTGTTATTTATCCCATTGCTGATGGTGGCTCTAAGTCGTGATTTATTTTAAGTCCTCCAGGACTCCTTCCCATGCCTTTCTCTATTTCCAGCCTTTCTTATATATATACATCTATATATATAAAGTATTTGGACTGTTTCTTCCCCTGGTAACACAGCTTCATGGTTTGAGCATGTTCTCCTTGCTGACATTTGGATTAACTCCCCATCCCAGGGCCACACACCTCCACGGAGAGCACTCTCCTTCTGTTCTTTGACGTCTGTACTGTGTAGGGTGAGTCCCTTTGTGGTGATGATTCATCTTTGGTGTCGATACAGAGAATTTGGGAACTCAGCTTTCTTCTGAAGCAAAGCAAAGAGCAGGGATGGCAGAGGGAATTCCTTCCTTGGTGTTATTCCAATGCAACAGCGGTGGCAAAACTGCAGCTATTTGGACCCGGGTCAAACCAGACATTACACAGCCATCTTAAGGTTCCTCTGATTTACTTTCATTTATTGAAATAACTTCCAGAGCTGCGTGCACAGCGTGACAGGGCAGACATGGTGAGTTCTGCCCACCTGGCACAGGCTCCAGTAGGATGCAGGGCTCTGGGAACAAGAGTTTGAGGCCAAGGTGCCATGCAGTGAGCCCATCTCCCAGGATGGAAATAGAAATGCAGAGGACCCACAGGGCAGGAGGGGCAGGTTTGGGTCTGCAGAGATCTCTGGGACGATTTGGTCACACAGTGACTTTCCCCTTTCCATGGCACAGCGGTGATGCCTGTGTCACACGCAGCTCAGATGCTGAGCTGTAGGAACACACACAAAAAACCTGCCTGAATTAGAGTAAAGCATTCAGGTGGTGAGCGCATTGCTTCTGATTTCAAGCTTATTATTTTGGGGGGGAATCAAAGAGAAATCAGCCCTCAAGGAGCTGAACCAGCCCTGCCTTGCATCCGACCCAACAGCAAGCATCACCGCTTTCATTCTCCCCCACCCCAAACCCTGCTTTACCATCACAGTCTCCCACTGGGTGCCACCCTGGCGTGTCCCCACCCCCAGCATCTCATGGAGCAAAGCCAGGCGTGCTCAGCAGCCTGCAGGTAAGGCTGTCCTCCAGCAGCACGCCCAATTTTGGGGCAACACAAGTGTTGGGCAGGCGGGCACTCCCCACACCTCCTCTCTCCGTGCAAGTACTGCAGAGGGAACCCTCGTGGGTTTGTTTTAAGGCTTTTATGTAAGGTGGCGAAGAAAGGACGCTGTCCGGCTGATGGATTCCATTTGCATTTTCCAAGGCTGCCTTCCCTCGGGCGTTTTCTTTCTATCGATTGAACTTGGCAGTGAGCAGTGTGGGTGCTCCGTGCACGTTGAGGATCGTGTGCGAAGGAGAAAATGACGTGGCGCGGCGGTGACCTTGAAAATCAATGTGTCAATGTTTAAGCCGGAGAGAGAGAGAGAGAGAGAGAGGTCTGGCGAGAATCCTCGTGGCGAGTCGCAGAAGTAAGGACATTAGTTTTATTTAATAATAATAATTAAAAAAAAAGCGTTCCTCATTAAGGAAAAAAAAAATACCGCTTAATGTGCGTTAATCATTGATGGGAGGTTGCAAAAAGCGGTCGATGAAGTTAATGATTTCATGTGTGTGTGCGGGGGGGTTGTGCAGTTCTCAGGAGCTCTTGCCATGATGGAAGGCTGTGGGGGGGCTCTGAGCAGCGTTCGGTGCTTAAATCTCTTCGCTCCTGAGTTGTTTGTCAAATAAAGCCAGAAAACAACCCGATAGAGGCAGGTTAATGGGAGGGCTGCACGTGTGGCTTGGTGCAGTGCCGTATTGCTGGCGGCACGTGCGCGCAGTGACGTTGGGCAGCCTACACCTTGCTTGGGTCAAGAGTTGTGGTGCAACAGGAGTTGGTGGCACAGCACGGTGCTTCTCACTGCAATCTCTGTGTTGTTGGCACCTTCTGGTGTGATGTACCCCGCTGTTACGGGCTCGATTGGTGGAGATGGGTGGTTAGGATTTATGCAAGGAGGTTGTAGCGAGGTGGGAGTTGGTCTTTGGGGAACTAGTGGTAGGATGGGGAGTAGTGGCCTCAAGTTGCACTAGGTCTGTTTGGATTTTGGGAACATTTCTTTGAAAGAGCAGTGGTACAGCTGCCCGGGGAGGTGGTGGGGTCACCGTCCCTGGAGGTGTTACTGAACCATGGAGATGTGGCACTGAGATGTGATCAGTGGGCACTGTGGGGTTGAACTTGGTGATCTTAGAGGTCTTTTCCAACCTGAATGGTTCTGTGGTTCTGTAAATTGCATCCAGAGGCACTGCTGCACCCCTTGTGTGTAGCAGTAGTGAATTACCACTGCCAGGCCTGGCTCTGTCTTTTTTCAGTTGTCGGTTTGTCTCTGGTGCTTCACTAAGTAGCATGAGAATAACATCCAGTGTTTGGCATCGTGATGCCCCCAGCCTTGTGTCACCCCTTTGATTTCCTTCTCTGTGATACATGTATAGGTCTTCCATCTAAAAGGGCACCAGTGCACTGAAAGAACTTCTTTATTGTGAAGAACTTGTGATCCAGTGTGGTACGACAGAACAGCAAAAGCAGTGTGTGTCTGACAAGAGATGGTAATTCGGTTTCAGAGAATTACAGAGAGATCGTGATTTGCTGAGACAGCTGAGAAGAGCTGCGACCTGAGGTTGGATCCCAAATCCTGGCCTTGGATCTGTGAGGAGATGGATGTCCTCTCTGAGGTTGGCTGTTCTTAGCTGGGCACCTCTCCCACGTCCTCTAGGTTTCCTGTATGCATTGATGCTGATGGTGACCAGAGCAAGATCACGATGAAACGCATCCTGCTATGGGAAATAACCTGTCCATATTGCATCAGCCCCGAAGAAAACCTCAGTGCTAGACCTTCATACAGAGGAGCACAGACCATTCTTGGTCCGAATATTCACGGTTCTCCACAGTTCTATGAGGTCTTTGTTCTTTGACATGGAAGCAAAACCGTGTCTTTGTCACTCTCAAGTGGCTGACCTTCAGCTCTGATGCTCAAGAGGTCACCCTGGAGGGGGTGACACTGCTGGTGAGATTGGCAGGGGCTCACAGCATCAGGGTGTGGCATTGGAGAAGATATTGGATTTGCAGTGATGCCAGATGAGTGCCTCATGGAAGAGACCATGCAGACATCTCCTGGGATGTGGATTGGATGGGGTTCTGGGCAGCCTGGGCTGGTGGGAGGTGGCTCTGCCCATGGCAGCAGTTGGGGCTGGGTGAGCTTTAAGGTCCTTTCCCAACCAAACCCTTCTAGGATTCTACGTTTACGAGATGAACAGATTTCTTCTTTCATGTTGAATATTAGGAAACATTTCTTCTCAGGAAGAGTGGTGGTGCTTTGGGAGCAGGCTGCCCAGGGAGGTGGTGGGGTCACCATCCCTGGAGGTGTTACTGAACCACTGGGATGTGGCACTGAGGGACGTGGGCAGTGGGCATGGTGGGGTTGGACTCGGTGGTCTTAGAGGTCTTTTCCAACCTGAATGATTCTGTGGTTCTATAAACAGAGTTTGACTTCATTCCGTGAAGGCAGGTAGCTACCTGTTGGCAGGATCAAAAGTATTTTTAAAATCTCCTTTTTCCACAAAACCCCATTTTAGTGCTGGGAATTAATACTAGGAAGGAGAAAACCAACAGCCATCATGGTTGCTTACAGAGCATCAGCAGGAAGGTGAGGCCAGGAGCTTCCTAACAGCATGTCAGACTTTAAACATTTTCACACTCCGTTCTGTGGGCATGTTCATTGCTTAATTAGTTTGACTTTCATTATTCTTCCTGGCAAAAACTGTCAGAATCCAAAGGTTGTTCAAAGGGCATGAGGTGATGCAATTATTCCTGCTCCTTTTTACCTTTCCTAACAGGTTTGTCTCTCTGACATCATACTCTGGGGAATGCAATGCTACAACGTCCCCTGATACATTGCTTTGGTAATGGGTGGATTTGGCTGTGTTTTAGCCTGGCTGCTCTCAGAAGCATTGCGATGCTGAACTCGATGGCTTTAGGATCTTGTAAGCGTGGAAATTGTCATGGCCTCTGACGGGAGCATCGTTGGGCATGCAGCTGCACAAGGTGAAAATAAATGTGGTTTCCAGTAGTGAGGCTCATTGGTACAAAGTGTGCCTGTACGTGAGGCTCAGTCCCTTCCCTGGGCACTGCTTTGCCACCTGGGGCTTTGTTAGCGAGCTGCTCGGTGCCGCTGCTCCCTGCGGGTCCCTCCAGTCCCTGTACCCTCCAGGCAACTGCTGCCTTGCTCCCTCTGTACATCCGCCCAAAATGAGGATCTCTTCAGGCAGCAGGGCTGCAGATGAGGGATTGGCTGGAAAGCGTAATTATCAAGTCTGCTTTTAATTAAACTCAGAGCTTCAACCGTGAAAGTAAACTGTTTAGGATGCAAGGCGTTGGGTACGACACGGGCAGCCAGGAGCAGTGAGCTGGGGGCTGGATCCCTGCTGCTGGGCTGGATCCCTGCTGCTGGGCTGGATCTCTGCTGCTGGACTGGATCCTTGCCACCTGAGGGCCCTCTCTGGGCTCTGTCGTGGGCTGTGCCACAAGGATCGGGCCCCATCTCCTCTCTGCATCTCAGCGGAGCGGGATCCACTGCTCAAGGTAGGCTGTGTAAGTTTGTCCCCTTTCACTGCTTCAACAAAACTTGCTAAAAGCAGGGTGCATAGAGGGGCAGCAGTGCTGGGCGCCTTCCTTCTCAGCTCCAAACCCAGGTTATGTCTCGATGGGGAATTTCCCCATTTCAAACATGGGCTGCAAGATGTGCTGTGCCTTGCCTTAGGCACCTGGGTTAGCTGTCAGCTGCTTTTATGAGCCATCTATGTGCTGATTTTATCTTTGCTGCTCTCCAGAGCCTGGCTGGGATTAGTGCATTTGTAAGCAATGGGAGGGACATGTTGTGTGTATGTATTTTTTTAAGAACTAATAACAAATCAAGTGCTGCAGGATGCTGCCTGGGTCCATGTGCAGTGGCTCCAGGGCAGCTCTTGGCCACAGCCATGGCTCTTTTCACCTCTAGCATCTCACCTCATGGTAGTAATCCTTCAGTTCATTGATTTTTGCCTGTCTCAGTGCAGTGCTGCAAAACAAGTGTGCATCCATCTGCTTGGGCATCTCCAGCAGTAGCCCTCGGTGCTGGTGTGGGCTGGTTTTGTAGGGACCAGTGTTATCTGTGGGGTGGGACGTGGACCAAAGGGCAATGGAAATGGGTATTAGGTTTCCTCCTCTTGTTGCCTACTTGCTTTTTAAGAAACTGGAAAGCATCTTTTAGTAGTACTGTCTGGTGGTGTGGAGGAAACATCTGCAAAAGATGCAGTCCTGGAGGCAGGCAGGCTGCTGGGGAGTATCTAAAGCCATGTAATGACTTCACAGGCAGAAAGAAGGATGAGGGACATAAAAGCATAGAATCATTCTGTTTGGAAAGACCTCCAAGATCACCCAGTCCAACCCCAGCCCATCCTGACCTTGCCCACTGACCACGTCCCTGAGTGCCACATCTACATCAAACAGGCGCAGAGTGTAGTGATGCTGCTGGGATGTACTGAGACACCAGATGGCTTCCAGAAATAGCAAGTCCCACAGTTTGTGGGCACTTCAATGTAAAGTAGGTGTAACCTCTGCAGAGCTGCTGAAGTTAATTGTCTTTCTTCCCCCTCCATGTCCGCTCTGTGTTCACTATTACTTTATTTACCTTTTAATTATATCACATTATATCACACATATATCGGGTTTGTGAATACCTCAGGGTAGAGATCCCTGTGTTTTGCAAGTATCTGCTGCTGCTGTGAGCAGTAGCAATAGAAGATTAATAATGATGCAAAAAGCTCTGCTGTGCTGCACTGTTGCTGGTTCTTCTTTCTTCCCCTTTTTCTCAGTCTGGTTAGTTTAAAATACCAGCTGAAAAGAGAGGGAGGTCTAAACTGAGGATAGAAAATAAAACCCTGCAGTTTTGAATCACAGCATCTTAGAATCATTCAGGTTGGAAAGACCAGTAAGACCATGTAGTCCAACTGTCAGCCCATGTCTATGACCATGCTAGACCATGTCACTGAGTGCAACATCAGCCCTCCGGGGACGGTGACTCCACCTCCTCCCTGTGCAGCCTCCACTCCAGTTTGTCCAGTTCTTCTCTAGGCATGGATCTCTCCAGCCTTGGGTTTCATCCTTCATTGTTATGCTGGCCCCTTGGCCAGCCATTGGTATGCATTGTGAGCTTGGTACAGAGCTCCTGATGACATCACCCAGGGCAGCTGAACAGAGGCTTCCTGGAGATCCCTGCCAGCACTGAGCCAGCTGAGTGAGCTGCTGGCACAGCTTGCCCAGAGTGACGGTGGGTGCCCAGTCCCTGCAGACACTCAAGGTCAGGCTGCGTGGAGCTCTGAGCACTGGTGGAGCTGTGGGTGTCCCTGTTCATTGCAGGGAAGCTGCACCAGATGGACTTTCAGAGGTCCCTTCCAACTCAAACCATTCTATGCTTATATGAACTGGGCTACAAACCAGCAGCTTTACCAAGCGCCCACCTGGGGAAACACACAATGCTTGCCTCCTTCCCACCGTGGGCTCTGTTTTGGTGGCACCTCCAAGAATGCAAAAGTTCTGGTCTGGCTCGCTCAGAGCTGAATCCTGAGTCTGACTCGAGAGCCTGCTTGTCTCAGCCTGCCCTCAGACATACCACGCACGGCCCCGCGCTGCATTCCCCATGTGCTGCATTTTGCTTTGCAAACGCTTCCGGGCAGCAGCTGCTGTTTGCTCCCTCCCGATCCTGGTGCGATGGATCCCCGGCCTCTCTCAGGACCCCTAGGTATTGCTATCAAACCAATAAATACGAAGGAAACCAAGCCATCTCCTAATGTATTCACCGTTGTTGATTGCTTTTCCGTAAGTTTCTCGAAAGCCCTTTTTTGTTGTACTCCGCCTACTTAGAGATGCCTGAATATTTGTAATCAGCACGAGCAAGCAGCTACGCTCCTGAGACTTGCTCAGGCATTCTCCTGCTCTGCTGTAGCTCCCGGCTCATCTGTCTGGGGAGAGCAGGGCCACGTCTGGGGATCGGGCCATGGTCGGCCGAGGACGCTGCGTGGGGCTCCAGGTAACGGGATCCCGGTGCCGTGGGCTGGGACTGGTGCCATGTGGGGTGCAATGTCAGTGAACATTGCACTGCTGGGCATTGCCGTGGGGGTCAGGTGGTTGGTTTCTGGAGCAAACCGTTCCTCAGTGGTCTCCTTTATAAAGGTAAACCTTCAGTTGTCTTCTTCCAAAGGCAGGATCCTTCTGTGTTTAGTCTAAATGGAACTGTAGGATCAGTTGAGTTGGAAGGGACCTGTAAGGCCAACTGGTCCCGCTCCCTCCAGTGAGCAGGGGCACCCACAGCTCCATCAGGTGCTCGGAGCTCCATCCCCGACCTCCTCCTCTGCCTCTTCCACCGTGCTCCTTGGGAAATTCCCTGACAGCCTTGTTTTTCCAGGGTCAGTAATTGTTTTTCTGAGGCCAAGATTCAGCAACCCGTGTTGGTTTCATTTGGAAATCTCGTGCTCTGCAGACCCACAGAGGATGCAGCATGCAGCTCGGTGCAAATCGCTTCTCCTTCTCTCTGAGCTTGGTCAGAATGCACACACTTTGCTGGCTTAATCTTTTCCTTTTAAATCCCTTTAATCGCTTTGTCATTCGCGGTGCTCTTTTATGACCAATTGTTGATATGGTTCTGCTGAGAAGGTGAGCTCAACTGTGCCTAATTCTGTTTGGTTAGCTAATTACTCGGAGATAGCTACTGATGTCGTCTCCAAACCTGAGCCCTTCATTCTCCACGCTCTGCTGACCGTCTCCAAATACCCACGAGTGCTGCTATGCCACTGCTGTGTTTTGCACAAGTTCAAATCCAATATCCTGCAGCTGAGCAGTGTGAAGTACTGAAAAAGAGAAAAACCACAACACCCCCCAAAGCCATACAGGAGGAGCCCCGTCTTCCCGCAGTGGGGTGATTCTCCCCCCTCTGTTGGTGGTTACTGGTGAGGAATGTGTTGAACTGGGTTTCATTTTGTTTCCTGCCTCTATTTTCCAGCTCCCTGGGTTGCTTCGTATTCAGCTTTTGTTCTCAGCGATGGTTACAGCTCTTCCGAATCTTGTATTGTATGCAAATTTCAATAGCTCTCTGATCCCTAATTAAGTGATTAAATACAAGACAGCTTAGCAGATACGCTGCGAGCGCGCTGCCAGCTCCCTCACGCGCTGCCTGGTGGGTTCAGGGCCTCCAACCTCTCCCAGCTGACAGAAGAGGAGCTCGTGCTGAGCAGTTGGAAGGGCTGAGCACAAAACCCAAAATACAGCTCCGATGCAACACAAAGCCTATTTGCACCTGAGTTACAATCTGCTGGGTGAGAACATCTGGCGTGAGGCACTGCTCATTTTTCACCCCGCTGGGTAGCTCTGAGGCTGGTGGCAGTCCTCCTCCCTCTCTGAGCTCCACTGCCCCACCCTGACAGAAGCCCAAGCCCGGAGCTGCCTGCAGGATGTTGCTCTAACACCAGTAATCTAATTACCCGGGGGTTTCTGCTCACAGATCTCCAGCACCTTTCTCAAAGGTTGGACTTGACTTTAGAGAGCCTGCTAATGCTTTGGTTGTGGGTGAATTAATGCTCAGCTGTAGGGTAGTGGTGAGCGAAGCCTTGTGCTGGGGCACCAGTTGCTGTGAGCATTGCCAGGACCTGTAGAGAATATGCAATGGATGAAAAAATGCCTTTGACAACAATGATTTGTTTAAGATGTGCTCATAGGAAAAGATGTAGCTCACATGAAAGAGCTGAGCTGAAATCCCAAGTTCTGCACTCACAGACAGCCCAGGGGCTACCAGAGTCCTGCAGAGATGAGCACTTTGTTGTGCCCCTGTGCCACGTCATGGTGGCAGCCACGTCATGGAGGTAGACCTCTTTTCCCAGGTAACAGCAATAGGATGAGAGGTGTTGGCCTCGAGTTGCACCAGGAGAGGGTCAGGTTGGATATCAGGAAACATTTCTTCTCTGAAAGAGCAGTGATGCAGTGGCACAGCTGCCCAGGGAGGTGGTGGGGTCACCGTCCCTGAAGGTGTTATAGAACCATGGGGATGTGGCACTGAGGGTCATGAGCGGTGGGCACAGTGAGGTGGGCTGGGGTTGGACTGGGTGATCTTAGAGGTCTTTTCCAACCTGAATGATTTCTGTGTCTAGGGACCCTTAGTTGATATCTCTGTTCCTGGGGTATACCCAGCCTCTGCCATGTGCCCCTCCAAACCTGCTTTGCCCCCTCCATTGTGCTCCTGAGTGTCTACAAGGCACCAGAAAGAGGTCAGTGTGTGGTTGGGGGATGGAGAGCCGGGCCTGGAGCCCAATGAGTCCGTCTCAAATGTGGGTAAAGTGCAGTCAGGATGGAGATGGAGGCTGTAGCTCTAAGTAGTGGCAAGCAAGGTGCTGTCCAGTGTGGACATATGGCTATAAGATTTTCTAAAGCTTTGTCTCTTCAGCAATCAAACCTTTCTTGTAATTTTATCATCAGAAAAATGCGCATCCTCTTATCCTTTAACAAGATGTTTGGGGTGACCAATGCCACACTTCTCACAGGTCACTTAACAAGGACCATCTCCCTGCCTCGACGGTTAAGCCTCTGATAGACAAAGCAGATTTTGAGTAGCTATTTTATAGAGAGGTAGTGATGAATGGGTTAAAAATATATTCCTTGATATTCTTGTTTTTAGCGTGCTCGTTGAGTCTTGGGTCGCTTCGTGTTACACCAGCTCGGAGAGCTGACGCCCTCCAGACTTCTTCCATGGCAGCTTGCCTCTTTAGGAGTGAAGCTGTCAGTGAGGAATTTAGCATCAAATCTCGTAAAATTGATTAATCTATTCACAAGGAAGCCGTGGCAGCCTTTTCAAACAAGCTCTGTAATGCGTTCTTTTGTTTTGGTAAGCACAAAATTCTCTCCAGCAGATAAAATGTCATCGTTTTGGAGACAACTGGAAGAGTTTTCCTGACTCTTGAGTTTTGTGAGTGCATGGAGCTGCATCAGGGGAGGGTCGAGTGGGGGTTGGGGAAGGGTTCTGCCCCAGAGGGCAGTGGGCATGGAGCAGCTCCCCAGAGCAGCAGGAACAACCCCAGTGCCAGAACTCTAGGGAGTGCTGGGTCACCGCTCTGAGCTGTAGGGTTTGGGTGTGGAGCCAGGAGTTGGACTCGGTGATCCTTGTGTAGGTCCCTTCCAATGTAGGGTATTTTATGATTCAGACAAGTCCTACAGAGGGTTTAGGAGAAGCAGACCAGAGAAGGGGGGTGGGAAGTGAAGCCTTCCATGGGGGAGCAGCCGGCTGTCGGCACCGATTCTTGTCAGCGAGTGCCAGAAGCACCTGCGAGTCACTGCTGGTGGGGATGGCAGGAGGGAAGAGGAGTCCAACACATCCGACTGAAAGTAGGGCAGATGTGATTAAACAAAATAAAGCAAAAGAATGGGGAAAAAGACGTTTCTGCTGGTGCAGTGGCCGCCTATTAGCTTTCTTCAAAGCACGATCCTAAGGTTAATCATTAGATCTGAGGTGCAGCTTCCAACACGTTCGACTTCGAGGCATTTCTGTCCTTGTTAATCATAGAAGCATTCAGGTTGGAAAAGACCAAGTCTTTTCAGGTTGGAAGCATTCAGGTTGGAATTCTCCAAGTCCAACCCCAGCCCCATGCCCACTGACCACGTCCATCAGTGCCACATCTCCACATTCCTTGAGCACCTCCAGGGAGGGTGGCCCCCCCACTTCCCTGGGCTGTTTTCACCACTCTTTCAGAGAAGAAATGTTTTTTAATGGCTCTGTTTGTTATTGAATCACCGTTTGGTGTCTTCCTTTCCATCTGATCCACCAGCACTCCTGGCTTCACTGAACTCATCTCCCAGGCACACCTTAACACCCCATGGGCTTCCCAAATCATGTCACTGCAGAAGGATGCAGGAGGTGTTTTCTGCTGGCTTTCAGCTGCAGTTGGCCCAGCATAAAGACAGGCGTGGTAGGCAACCATTCCTGGATTGCAAGGAGGAATTCTGGTTTGTATTGCTGCAGTGTGAATGCTAATTAAACATGCTTCGTGCTCCAGAGGATTGAGTGTCTTGGCAGTTGGCTGGGAGCTGCCAGGGCTGCTCTTTGACACCATTCCCTCCCCAATACGTCTGCTCTTGATGCTCACCAGCATCACTTGACTCCTACCCCGGCCCATGCTCTGATTTTAGCAACTTTAAGCATATAAGAAGGAAGAGCCTCATGCAAATCCTACACATTTTGAATAGAAGGAACTTGTATTCCCTGCAGAGTAGGAGTGATGCCCAATGTCACTCAGCTGCATTGCTGTTTGCAGTGCCCTTGGAACCCAGGCAGGCTCAGGGTGATTTTTATGGAGCTGCATGTGCATGTGCTTCTACTGCAGTTTAATTGGAGTTACATGAGAAACTGATGTATTTGCACGTTCTGCCAAATACTTCCTTCTCCCCATAGAGAAACTTGTGTAATTGCAAAGTGTAATTCACAAACGTAATATGAAACTTAGTGTGTAATGTTGTGTGACTACGAGGGAATTAGTGTTATTTTTTCCTTTCAGAAGCTGTATAAATTAACCTAGTTTTCCTGTCGGCTACTGGGAGAAAAGGTTATGGTTCTTGCCGTTAGGTTTTGTGCCTTATTTCTGCTGTAAACATTGCCAAGTGATCCTTGCTGGCTTTGAGACACCAGCAGCTCCACAAGGAAGAGCACTCAAGGATGGCAACTAAATTGTGTATCCATTTCTGTTCATTCAAGGCTGGGTTCACATCACTTTGTGTTTGCAACGTGTTTCCACGATTAGTGCAAAGCAATTGCAGAAATATTTTGATCTTTATATCGAGAGGACAGGCTTCCTTTCTGCTTTGGTGTGAAGCAGGTCCCGTCTTAGAGTGATGGGGATAGAGCTGCATGTTTTGCCCAAGGCCCTTTAGCACGTTGTGGCAGAAGCAGAACCCTGGGACAAAGTCGTGCAGGATTTGCCTGCTGAGCAGATCATGGGGAACTCAGTGGTCCTGCAAGGGTGAGTGTGGAGGAAGGGAGCTGAAGCAACTAGAGTGATCCAACAGCAATCCACTATTAACACTGTGCACGCCTAACCTCGACTCACCTTCTCAAAGGGTTTCTTCTATCACTGCTGCTGCTCTCTGGCACTCTGTGTTCACCTATGTAACCTTGCTGCCAGCCTTGCTGCCTCCAAAAGTTGCCACCGCACATGACGCAGCCCTGGGGGAGCATGGTGGGGAAAGCAGATCTGACTGCTGCCCCTGTGCTCCCCCAGCAGTGCTGGGGAAAGCTCTGACAATGTAGTGCAGAGAGGAGAGCCTGCTGATGTGCTCTGGTGCTCTGGGATGCAAAGCAGGACGGAAACTGCTGGAAAAAATGAGGCTGTTGCAAGAAAAGCAGCTGTTGGTGCTGTCAGTGCTCATCCCAACATGAAAAATAGTTGAAATTGGAGTTGGACAGCACTTAAGTCCAGATTTTTGAGAGTGATGTAAGCCCTGCAGCATCCAGCATCACTGGGGTCTCCTTTGCCTCTCCTTTTTGCTATAAATCTGAAAAGGAAGATACTTGGTATTTATGTGACATTTAGCCCCCATTTTGCTTCTGGGTTGCACAAAGGCTTGGATAACAATACAAACTTGCATAAACAACGTGTTGTTTTTCTTTCGTGACTCGGACTAATTTGAACCAAGTTTCCATTTATCATCTGTCTTGTGGGCTGGGAAGCAGAGGGCAGGCACATACACACAGCAGCGTTAAGGATCTGTGTGAGCAGCCCCATAGCTCTGCCAACCCGTGTATGGCCACCTCTGGTCTGGGTTTTGTACATAAAGACGTGGATGCGAACACTCCAGGAGTAGGTGCTGATGCTTGTGGGCAGCCCTGAACTGGTTGGTGTGTCTGGGGAAAACAGCTGGTAAGGGAGAGACTTCCATTTCTATTGGCTTTTCAATGAGGATGAAAACCAAAGCAGTTGGAATACTTGGAGTTCTTCAGGTGGGTTTGAAATACCTGGTCTGAGTTGTCCTTCAGGTTCTGGAAAGCCACTGTCAGGTCCCCCTGGAGCCTTCTCTTCTCCAGGCTGCAGAGCCCCAGCTCACATCCCATCCTCGCAGGGGAGGTGCTCCAGCCCTCTGGTCATCCTCAGCTCAGCTGGTGCAGAATCATGAGTCATAGACACCTCCATTGAACATAATTTCCAGCTGCCCATCTTACTGCACACATAGGTCTCCTAAATAGCTTTATCTTTCACTGCCTCATTGTTCTGCTGGAATGGGGTTGAGTTTCTTATGTCCAGGGTCTTGGCAAGAAGCAAATGGAGAGGGAATGAATGGCAACCAAGCTTGGGTCTGTACTGAGAACCCAACCCAACCCTTCAAGGGCTCCACATCAAGGCCAACCTTGGTGGCAGCATTCCTTCCTGCTCAGCCCTGAGGACACACTGAGGTCCTCCTAAGCACCTGGAGACAGAACTGAGGTCCAGCAGTGGGGGCACTGGGCTGTCCTATCTGTGGGTTTGGGTATCCTGTGGCAGTGTGGCTCCTACACTGGTTCTAGCAGGCTGTCCAGAAGGATGATGGGGGATGCTGCCGAGGCTCAGTTAGTGAGAACTGAGGTTTTCCACCCATTAACAAATATCAAAGCAAAGCACACATTGTGCTGTTTGGACAAAGCAATGTGAGAAGTCTGTTCTTGATAACACTGAAATCATTTACTCATCGCTGCGGACCTCCTGCAAGCCCTCTGTGGCCCAGCACTGCTCCCTGGCTCTGGAAGGACAGTGGGATTCTTACCAGTTTACCTTCAGGTTTGCAGTTTGGTTTTGTTTTCCTTTGCCCTCTGTTTGCAGTGGCATCACTTGCATGCCATGGGGCACGGAGATGCTGGGCCAGACGTGGGATGCAGCGGCGTTGGGAGCCCACATGCTGCACCAGCCCTGCCCCACAAGTGTGCCATTAATTAAGACAGACAACAGATGGCTACGACAAACAGATGTGGGTGAGCACCAGGTAACAAGGAGATGATTGCAATTAGTGTAATAAGCAGCACATCGCTTACCTCATGTCTGTTGTGTTTCAGCTGAGGTGGGTTTTAAAGAGAGCTTGGGAAAATAACAGAGTGGCGTTGTGGATTTCCAGAGGTCTCCTCAGGCATCAAATATTGATTTCCCACAGCTGGATTATTCATTTTCATATTGCTAAGGCAGAGCCCTTTCCCACATTTTCCCATTCATTTGTAAAGCAAATTGGCTGTTGGAATTATCCCCGGGCTAAGGGGGAACAACCGCAGTGGGTCTGTGAGTTGCAAAGACAATATAGATGATGGGCGTGTTAAAATTCACAATATCTCAGCCTTTTGGACCGCCGCCTCTTTAAGGATGATGCTCAGCCTTCTTGATTTATATACCTCTTTCCCTTCTTTTCCTGCTTTCCAGGCGTCAGACACACAGACAGCAAGCACTTGTTGAACTTGGAGCTGATGTTCAGCAGGCTTGTGCTCTCTGCCCTGAGGAATTCACTTTGCTGAGTATTTTTGTTACTGTATGCAGAACTTCCTTCCGTTCCTAGGTTCCATTTCATTGATGGTAGGGCTCATGATATCTTTCCTAAGCAAATTGTTTCTTGTGAGCAGAAGGACGAGCAACGGAGATTCCTGAATAGGGAGAGCAAAGTTCATCACCTCTGTAGGACTTTCTAAGAGTTCAGAATTGAAATGAGGAGAAGGACAGGCACAGCGGGAAGATGTGGAAGGACCCGGGGCCACCATCCCACCAGCTCTGCTCCTCCGTAATGCAAACAGCACTGCAGAACCTTCCTGGAAGGGCTTGGGACATGAGTGTGCCCTCTGCCCACAGACTGAACCAGCAGGTGGGTGCAGATGCGCTCACGCTCTTACTGGGGAATTGAGACCGTGGGCTTTCGCTCCACCGCGTCCCCGAGCTGACAGCTTGGATCTCTGCTGCCTCAGCAGAGACAGCGATAATTAAGATTTCTGCACGTCCCACTTAGCTGGCGGGAGGCAAAGCAAGCAGCAGCCCTGCAGGCACTGAGGGCACAGGGCCACGGACGCCGGCTCCGTACGTGGCGACGTCGGAGTGTGATGCTCTGCCCCCAGCCTGGTGTGCTCCCAGTTGTTGGAGGGCTGGGAATATAAATCCGCATCCGTATCTCCCTCCTTCGTGGCCCTAACGACTGCAGAGACAAGGGACCAACACAGCGTTGCTGTAAACCCTTCAGAGCGTTTCGTTGAGCCCTTGAATGAAAGTGCTGAAGCCTTTGGGTTCTGAGCGAGTTAACTGGTTGCAGGTGGTGAGTTTTCTCTCTCCTTGTCTGGATCCCTGCATGGAAATGGGGGCTGCTCGGTCTCCCCTGTAGTGGGGACCTAGGGGATGCAGGCTGGCATCCCTTGGAGGCTTCAAGCACTGCACCATCGTCTTCACAGTAGTAATAATTATTATGATAATGAGAGAGGGGCTCACTTGGTGCCAGGAGGGGATGTTCAGGCTAGGTTGGACAATGGAAGAGAAGACAAGCCTTGCTGGTCACATTGCCTGTTCAGGTGTTCTGTGATGGCAGTGCACAGTGTAAAGGTGAACTCACCACCGGCAGAAACAGTCACGATTCCTTCAGGAAGAGAAAACAACTCAGATCTGCTGCTGCTGGTTTTTATTTCCACCTTCCTCCCAGCACCGCTTTCTGCCAAAAACCCAGCCTTTTTTTCATTCAAACTGCTCTTTGCAGGTAGGGATCGATGTCCCAGAGCCAAAGGCTCCATCTGGCAGCATCTCAGAGGGAGGCAGGGGGAGACAGGCAGGGAAATTGGGGTAAGGGACCAAGAAAAGAGGATTTAGTTGGAAGACAGACATGTCTGCTGGCCTGGTGACATATGGACACGGGGATTTTTGTTTTCCAACCCCCAAAGTGCGTCGCACAAAACAGATGTGACGTTTGTTTTTGACAACTTCAGCGGCCGAAAAAGCAGCACTTAATGAGGCTCTCTCCCTTATCACTATTATTACTGTTGTTGGGGAGGAGGTTTAAGAAAAGAAACCCCAAAGCCCAAACGAACACCGCGTGCAGTGGGTTAGCGAGTGACTCGCAGCATCGCCAGCGCAGTCATCCCTGCTGGATCTGCAGCAGTGTTTTGTGCTTCTGTGTGAAGGTTAGCAGCTGGCGATGAACTTGTGAGGGCAGCAATAGAGATGTATCCTTGTGACATTCCGAGTATGCTCTTAATTACCTCTAATTGAGAGTGTTTGTGCACAGATGGGTTATATTGTGCTGATAAATGGGTGTAATGCGAGGGACTTTTCCAGCGTTGCAGCTCTTGTAAAAGCAGCCTGCAGTCTGTGCCTCTGTCCTGTAGTTTTAGCAGGACTTTGTAAGCAGTTCTCTGGGTCAAATTCATCCGAAATGTGGAAAATAGATTTTAGCATCAGGAAGTTCTGTTAGGATTAAGCATTCAATGGCCAGCTCTGTGTGTACTGCTTCTGTGGACAAATCACAGAGAGCAGAAACATTCATGAACGTAACACCCTCAGCAATTCACGTTTTCTTTACCATTCCTTTTGATAGCATACAAATGGCACTCGTGTTACAGTCACTATGGTTGTGTTGAAATATTGATGTGGGCCAGGGAATCTGTGGGGTTGTTGAAGGAGGGGAGAGCACGGGGTTGGGATCAGAGGTGGTTTCATCTGCATGGCGGTGTGCCATAGGGCCGTTGGGTATTACCAAAAAGTCATTGCAGTATGTATGGAAATATACCTACAGAAGGACCGTGGAGATGGGGCAGTGAGGGACGTGGTCAGTGGGCATGGTGGGATGGGTTGGGGTTGGACTTGGGATCGTGGAGGTCTTTTCCAGCCGGAATGAACCTATGATTCTGGTGTTTGACAGCCTTGGATGATTGCTTTACAGGGCAGGTTTGCATCAAGGAGAGCTCATATGAAGCTTGGAAACTCCTGCCCCGCTCCTCCCAGATGAACTAATTAGCTTGTTTTCATCGCCACCGTGCCACTCTTCAGCTGTTTCTGTTTGCTTTCCTAAGCGAGCAGAATATTAACATTTTTACAAGAAGTTGGTGTTCAGAAACCAGGTTTGCTGTGAAAATACGCCACTGTGGTGTCTCTGGGAGCACAACCCTTGCCCTTGTCCAGCAGGGCTCAGCTTGCCTATTTTTAGAGCAGATTACATTTTTGGCCTGTTCGTCCTGGCAAGTTTTGCTGTAAAATAAACTACTTTTAACAATAAAAAGAAACATTGAACATATTACATCAAGGGCTTAACGCAAGCCAAGGATTTCAGCTGAGGCTGCAATGTTGTCCTTAATTCACCTCTCTGGGGCATCTGGTGGCTCTGGCCAAGGTCGTGGTCTCACAGCAGAGCATTGTGGTTGGATGGTCGCCTTCAGCTGCTCCATCCCTGGTACTACAGAATGTTTGTTATTTTAATTTGGTTGCTGATAATGTGAGATCAGGGTCTGGAATAGCAGTGGGAGTTATTAAAACTCATTGCAGTGGGAGCACATTAAATTTTTAATGCCAGTATTAGGTTTTCTTGACCTGAGCATGAAGGTGGGTCCTTGGGGCGATGCAGAGCATTCCTGTTGGTGCAAACATCTATTGAATTGGCTGAATAAAATGGATTGGCAATCTGGGCTGTGAAATAGTCTTGTAGGGTTTGTTTTATAGTGATCAGTCAGTGCTTTAGTGCTTGTTAAAATTCCAGCTTTTAGAGAACAGTGTAAGAAATGAAGGGAACTGAGTTTAATAACAGCCCCTTTGCTCCCTACCACACAACAAAGTTCTTGTCTGGCGTCCCATTACTTTGTTCCCCAGTCATTGTGTCTTTTTGCATTGCTGAATACTTGCAAAAATGTGAAAATAAATGAAGAATTGGGAGGGCAGCAGTATCTAGGATTAGATTATTGCAATCACTGGAAAAATCACTGAACAACTGTAGGAAAGGAGGTGAAGCAATGTGCATGGCTGATTCCTTCGTAGTAGCAGCAGTGTCCCTTGGTTTGATGTCTGCTGGGAGTTTTAAACCTGTAGGAGACAAATTTAATCCCATCTGGACTTGGCTGCATTCTTGGCTCTTTGGCAAAACCCCTTCAACATAGCTCAAGGTGAAGGATACAAAAAAAAAAAAAGCCTTAATTGACTTCCTTGTCCTTGTTGTGCTTTTATGTAGTATTTCATTCAGTTAAATAAAAAAATCTATAGTTCATAATTAATGACTGAGCTTGTGGTTGGTGAGTCACTGGCACAGGCTGATGATGTGAGTGCCCCAGCATTGGCAGTGCCCAAGACCAGGATGAGTGGGGCCTTGGGCAGCCTGGTCTATGGGAGATGTCCCTGCCCATGGCAGGGGTGGGAGGTGTATGAGCTTTAAGGTCCCTTCTAACCCAGATCAACTCTGGGATTCTATGAAATGAAATGCTGGCCTGTAAAGAGAAAGTTGAAGCTGACCCTTATAAGACCAAGATGACAAAATCTGGGGGGGATGTAGGAAAGAGCTCTGGCTGTGTTGTAATGGAGGTGGTGTTTGTGGGGAGGGCTGGCTTAGCCAAATGGTGACCAAGGCACACCAAAAGGAAGGTAATGTGATCAGTCCTTTTTTTCTCTTCACACCTCCTCCTCCACAAACTGCCCAAATGAGGCATAAATTCAACAAGAACAACTTGTGTTGGGTTGGTCACCTCCTGGAGGTGTCCTGGTTCGCGTTTCCTGGCGCTGTCACGTAGAACCACCCCTGGCTGCAGACCCCTTGTCCTGACCTCGTGTCTCTTCATTTCCAGGTGCAAAGTAGGTCAACATGAGTGGCCTTGGGGACAGCTCGACAGACCCGGCCAACCCCGACTCGCGGAAGAGGAAAGGCTCACCCTGCGATACGGCCCAGAGGTACGTGTGCCGCGCCACGTCCGTCCCCTGCCCCACCTGCTTTGTCATTCCGACGGCGTTGTTCGATCCCGTCTGCTTGAGCAGATGGAGCCAGGTTTCAGCCACTTGTAAACGTTCACACTTCCCACCAGAACTTCGCTTTGCTTTTATCAGTGGCTGTGTTGGAAGATGGAGCATGATGGAAACGCAGCTCCCCATCTGCTCCGCTTGTTGTTAGGCGGCGAGCGATGATTAGAGGCTTGTAATCCGAGTTCATGTATTGATTTTATAAATTGAGAGCGCTCAATCAAGTGGAGGAGCATTGAGAAAGTTCTTCAGGGTCAGTTTACTTCCGTACAGGGCAGTAGTGGGGTCTGCAGGTCACCCCGAGCCTTCCACCTCTTCGTACCAAGAAATGCATCTTTTGTCATATACAGAAACTCCGCTGGAGATCCTCTTGCTTCTGTCTGCAATATTTTCACCTGCTAGCTAATGCAAAGTGCTTCAAAACTCAGCTCACTGCAAAGCTTTGCACCTTTCGCTCACGACTGAGCCTTCACGTGGCCAACTGATTTAAGATTAACACGTCTTAGATCTCCTGTTCAAAGGCTGTCTGTGAATCCCGTGCATCTTTTCCCATTGCAGTATTGTCTCTTAGTAAGGATGGATTTCCAGTGCTGCAGCTTGGGTTGCCACTTTGCACTGAATATTGATGTGCTGAACAAACTCTGTGTGTTATTTTCTGTCAATTGCAGCTCATGCATGGCACAGTAGACCATAAATGCAAAGGTTACAGTGTTCCTGTAGCGTAAGGGAGAGAGATATTAAGTGGCTGCTTGAGGATTTCTGTTTATTGGAGTTCTTGGTCGTCTGAGCACCCTGAGAGCAGACATCAGGTATTTTCCAGCTCTGCAGGGTGAGGAGCAAACCAGACATGGAGATGGTGGGTGAAGGATTCTCCATCCTTGCCTGAGCACGTTTTTAGAACCTGAAGCCATCAGACAGCACGCAGCAGGGCTGAAGCCTGGAGAGGGCTCACAGCCTAACCCTAACCCTAACCCTAGCCCTTCCCTCTCTGCAGAAGAGCAGAGCTCTGGCTCGCAGCAAGGAGGGACTTCCCCCTCCTCAGATCCCACAGACTGCCCCGATCCCATTGGAGCCAAGTGAACTTCCAAACTCCTCTGTGAAAACCAGGAAGGTTTGACTTGCTTTTGATGATATTTCAGAGTCATAAAGAGCAGCCCACTGCTGTAATATTCTCATGATGCCTTTATGTAAGGAAAATTGGCCAATTCTCCCTCCTACAATTCGAAAGTTGCCACAGCAACAGCGACATGATGGCTTTTCATGAAATGAGCTCACCCACAACAGAAGGATTTAAAAATAAAAAAAAGAACGTTTCCCTGCTATTTCTTTTCAGTTTGCAAGGCGATCTGGGGATTCATTTGACCTTAACTCAAAGACTTGCTCAGCTCCAGCAAGAAGCATTTGCCTGCCCATTTCCAGGTAGAGCCAGGTGCTGGGTGCCATGACTCACTGCCATAAAGGTCTTCACCATGGGCTTCATACAACCTGTGTCCTCCTCACCCCACAGCTGGCTGTGTCTTGTGTCCAGTATTTCTCTTCTTCCTCTTTTGATGCTGCTGCTGTGCTGAGTGCATGGGCTGCCAGTCACTCTGGGCCCAATGGGAGGAGAAGGCCATGGGCAGCCCAGTGCTTCTCTGCATTTGGGTCTGACCCTGCAGTGCTACATAAATACCATCAGATATTTCAGTGTGAGAATGAGCTCAAACAGCAGCACAATACCCAGGAGACAGAGCCTGCCTGTCAGGATATTGAGCTAATAATAAGTTGGAGTTAAGGAGGAATAAAGAAACATCCTCATATCCTGCCTGAGGAGCTCTTTGGAGGAGGGGTGGTGTTGTCTCCCCTGGTTTGGTTGGATGGGATTATGCAGTTACCAGGGTATGTTTGAGGTCTTGTTGCTGTGCACTTGCTACATGCCCCTCTTGGCAGAGAAACCAAAGCATACCTCTTTGTGAAGCATCCAGCTGCCCACAGAGCTTGTTTCATGGTGTAGCACAATCTCGTATGGGATGCAGCTTCCCTCTGGAGGTGGGTTTTTGACTCAGTGGTGTAGCAGTGTTCTCTCACGATGCTCCATGTCTTCCCCCTTGGGGCAGTAGGGCTTTGGAGGACCTGCCTTGCCATCTGGAAACTCTGCTCAGTCTTGCTGGCAGAATATTGGCTGGAATCATCCCATCGTGTCGCATGCATCAGCTTCTTGGTGTCATTTCTCAGGCAGTACTTTGTAAGATGGTATCTTTCACATAGTGTGTCCTGCAGAGCTTACAAGAAAGATTAGATGGCTTATTGCAAAAAAAAAAAATAATAATAATAATAATCTGATAAAAAGCATTTGTAGGCAGTACAGAGCCATGCTGGGCATTCTGAGCTGTCCCCATTTCATCCCATAGCTGATGCAGAGGAAGGTGTGTTTGGGAAAATGTATCTCTGTCTCTCCTGCATCCACAGTTTGTTTTTCGTGCCTTTGATGCCTTCAGAGTCATAGGGACAGGAAAATGTTACAGTGTCCAGGGTGGCTTTAATGATGGCTGTGTTGTAGCTCGTAAATAATTTGTCCTCAGTTCTCAGAAATTAGAAGTAGTTGATGGAAGAGTGTTGGACCTTCTGCACTGGTTTTGAGCTGAAACAAAAGCTATTCCTAGCAGTGAAAAAGTTGATCTTGTTAATATTTTTCACCTTACCCTTGTCACTGTTGATTCCGATTTTCACTTTGGTGAGCTCTGGTGAATGTTATTGGCCTTCAGGTGTGAACTTAGGATTTAACATTGTGATGGCTGGAATAATGGCTTTGAGAGGAAGACACAAGTCCTGGATGTTTCAAGTTGGTTTGGGATGGGAGTGTCTGGGCAGCCATATTTGTCATACAGTCATAGAATTGTTCGAGTTGGAAGGGAACAGTAGAGGCTGCCTGATCCCACTCCCTGCAATGAACAGGGACATCTACAGCTCCATCAGGTGCTTAGAGCCCTGTCCAGCCTGATCTTGGCTGTCTTCAGGGTTGGGGAACACACCACCTCTCTGAGCAAATCTTCCTTGATGTTAAGTTTGACTATTTCTATATGCGTGAATGCAGACAAGGCCTGAATGAACTCTCCAGTGTTCTGGAGATGTCCACGTTATAGTCTGGCCATGACTTTAGCCAACATTTGTATTTTCAGGGCCTTGTGTAGCATAGGTGTGGCTAGACCGAGCAGTGGGAAAAGTCATGAACATGGCATTTCCTTGATTCATTTTCTGTAACAGCAATGAAAAACGGCGTCGGGAGCAGGAGAACAAATATTTGGAGGAGCTGGCGGAGCTGCTGTCTGCAAACATCGGGGACATCGACACTCTGAGTGTCAAACCAGACAAATGCAAGATCCTGAAGAAGACGGTTGATCAGATCCAGCAGATGAAGAGATTGGAGCAAGGTAAGGCAGCAACCTCGGCTTGTCTGGAAGCCTGGTAATCATGACTTAGAGTAATCATGACTTAGAGGCTGTTCCATTTGCTACTGTTGTCCTTTTCCTGCTTTATGAAAACCTTAATATGAGAAAGTGCTCTTCGCTGAGTGCTGGTTGGAAATGCCCATTTTGTGTTGCTGACTGCGAGGTGGCACCTTGCTCATTGGTTGTGTTTCGACCTGAAGTTGTTCCTTAGATGTGAATGAGAATAAACAGAAGTGCTTGTGAAGCTTTCAGGATTGGGCCCATTAAGTACTTATCAGCAATGCTGCTATTAGCTGTGCACAGAAAACCTGTTTTATGGACGGATAAGATGAAGGGCGTGCTGTGCAAGATTTCATGAAGAACCATTTACCCTTGTCAGATCTGTTTTCCTGCCAACAAAATAGATTAGAGGGGCATTAATCCACCTAGTGCTGCTGGACACAGGCACTGCAAAGAGAAGAGATGCACGAGAGGCTGTATAAAGGTTAAAATTCACCTTGGGTGTGAACTTGGAGCCCAAAATACGCAGGTCCAAAGGGCTTGAGGCAAAGAGGAGAGGTGTGTTAAGGTTGCTTAGAGCCCTGGAGCAGGTTCTGTCCTGATCCTAGCAGCCTTGACATGGCTCTCTGAGCCTGTCTTCAGCCTACCCTGTGGGGTGGCCATGGTGGTACATGAATATGATGTCCTTTTTGCACAAGGTGAACAGCACTCAGCTTGTATTAGCTCTAAGGGAGCATCATCAGTCAGATGGGGCCTCTGCCAAAGCTCCTGCTGCATGCTCTGAGCACAGTGGTGTGCCTGGTACCAGCTGCTGAAGTTATCCAAAGCCCTACAGCCAAGACCTGGGTGTGCACGTACAGTCACTCACTCCATCATTGAGGCATTGGTGTAGGTTCCCCACTTTGCTCTTATTATAGGCCTCTGAGCTGCATTCCTACCAGGAGGAAGAGATGGTTGCAAAGCATTAGGCTTGTATGATTCCTGCAGAAAGGAGGCAATGGCTTTTACAGAATCGTGAAATCATTCAGGTTGGAAAAGACCTCTAAGACCCCCAAGCCCAACCCCAGCCCACCCCACCATGCCCACTCACCACATCCCTCAGTGCCACATCCCTACGATTCTGGAACACCTCCAGGGACTGTGACCCCACCACCTCCCTGTGTGTCCACGCTTTCTGAGATGAGATTTTTCCTAATATCCAACCTGAAATTCATATTGGGGCTTTAACACTGAGAGGAGTTTGGTTGTGGGTGAGGACCCAGTGGTTTCTGCTCACTGCCACTTCACTGTTCATTAGTTTTCTTGACATTGCACAGCAGGGCTGAACATTAACTAGGACAAGCACTACTTAAAAATATTGTTCCTTGAGCTTTGCTCTGTATTGCAGGCTTATCTAGCACTGCGTGAAATTACCAAAGGAGAAAAACTTCACCTGTATTTGTTCTTCGCAATTTATTGCAGGAATGTTTTACATGGAGAGGTAGGAGAAATATTGCTGAATATAAGGACATTGGTCCTGTGGTCAAAGGCAGCGTGTGGCAGCACTCCCTGTGATGCTGTGTAGGAAGTTAGGAAGCCACTCGTGGGCATTATTTCACATCCAAGAAAGCCACGAGTTTGGGGTTGCAGTGATGTGACACAGTGCTCTCCAGACACCCCAACACATGATGTTGACTCATAGAGTTGTGAACGTTGGAAAGGACTCTGAGATGACCAAGTCCAGCCCCAGCCCACCCCACCGTGCCCACTGACCACATCCCTTAGTGCCACATTCTCACAGCTCTGAAACACCTCCCCAGGGAGCTGTGCCGTAGCATCACTGCTCTTTCTGAGAAGAAATGTTTCCTAATATCCAACCTGAGCCTCCCCTGGTGCAGCTTGAGGCTATCACCTCTCGTCCTAACTCAGCCTCTTGTCCTGACTCAGCCAACAGCCGTCAAAACCCACTGGCACCAGGGGGGGAACTGTGCTCAACCATGCAGCAGAGCAGCAGAGGGGCTTCCAGTGAAAAAACAACCAACGTCCTGTTATTTGTTTATCTTGGAAAAGGTCTGTGCGAGCTGTGGGTGCCCACAACAGGGAGGTGGCATTGCCATGGGAGCAGGGATGCTGCTGGTGGCTCAGCCTGCAGCAGCTCGTGGATGGCTTGCATGCGTGCGTTGAGCCCGCGCTCCCATCCCCCTGCCTGCTGGGCTGCTATTTAAAGTACGAAGCAAATGCTTTTAGAAAAGATTCCTAGGTTTGGCCCCCTTCCAATGTTAGTAATGTACAGTTGGCAGAACAAGCAGTTTGCGGCTGTGGCAGCAACCTGAAATTCTTCTGCCAAGACAGCAATAAACGCAGAGGAGAAAGGGGCCAGGCAGTTAATTTTTTTCAGTGTTCATCTGTCCCGCAAAAGTTTTTGGGTTTGGAGTTTTCTGGGTAAGCAGAAGTTGCCCGGGCAGTGTGTGGCTTAGCAAAGAGAACACAGCTTTGAGTGTCCAAGGCCAGGCTGGATGGGGCTTGGGGCAACCTGGGCTGGTGGGAGGTGTCCCTGCCCGTAGCAGGGATTGGGACTGAGGGGTCTTTAAGGTCCTTTCCAACCCCAAACTGCTCTGGATTCTATAAATGTGACGAGCAGTGTTGATACCAGTGCTGGATCAGGTGTGGTTCTGCAGCATGCAACCCTATGAGCAGAGGCAAGCTTTGGCACGTGGTGTTACTCCAAATGGAGTAACGGTCTCTGGTTTGCATGTGCAGCAGAAGTGGCCTGGAGGCCATTACAGGGAACCATCCTGGCAGCACAGCTGAGCTGAGACAGGGTCGGGAGTCTGCAGGACTTGGAGGAGACCAGGTTGCCTCTAGGATGGCAACTGGTGTGTGGCTGCAAACACAGGAGGGTCACAGAACGATAAAACCACAGAATATCCCGAGTTGGAAGGGACCCACAAGGACCATAGAGCCCAACCCCTGGCTCCACACAGCTCCACCCAAACCCTATGTCTGAGAGCAATGTCCCAGCACTTCAGCAGCTCAGGCTACCACCCTGGGGAGCTGCTCCATGCCCACTGCCCTCTGGAGCAGAACGTTTTCCTGCTGGCTGTTCCCCCTGTAGAAGAGAAGCTGTACCCCACCATCTCTGCACATGTGATAGCGATGTGGGAAAATGAGGCTGAAGTCCAAAGCTTCAGATTTCTGTGCAAGCTGGGCTAACTGTGGGAGCTCTCTGAGCTGATGTTTCTGTGGAGGTCCCTCTGGGGTTCTCCAGCAATGCTGAACTCCCCACACCCACCACGTGCCCTCCTTTTGGTTACCATGCCCAGGCAGCCCTCATCACATTGGTGGTGTGTCACAGCCACATCCCTCTGTCTTAAATCCCTCAATTTCCACTTTCCTTACTGAGGAAATACCCTTCATGTGATTCTAGGCAAAAATAAGACATCTTGACTGCACAGAGGAAGCTACAAAAGTGAACAGAGATGCTGGAAATGCAGCTTTGACTTGCAAAATGCCCCTTGTTTCATTTATTTTCTGTAAAATAATGTAGTATGTGTTGTCTGCTATACAATTGTGTGGGTGTGAGCAGCCTCTTGGTGCCGTGGCTCTGTTGGAGCAGGGCAAGTGGTGGACTGTGGGGCTCCCAGCAGCCTGTTGCAGTGCATCCCAAAGCTCATTTTGGTCTATTCAAGACCTCCCAACCCTCCCTGATTTTCATTGTCAGCCTCTGTATATTCCTGCTTGCCCCACTGCGCTTTTTACAGCACGACTGTATCCTTGGTGTTTACAACCTTCAAATATTTGCTGACTAGCTCCCATGCCCTCCCCTTGCCGTGGTGCTGCACGCAGAGGCAGCTGATGCCATCTTCCCAACCTGGCACCCAGCCTGATAGCTTCCCTTCCCACATTCTCCCCACTGGCTCAGTACTGTGCTGGCAGCAAGGTTCCACGGCCCAAGCTTTGGGGATGGAGGGAAGTCACCCCTGTTTCAAGCTTTAGCACCCAGTACCTCTGCGAGGGATGCAGCAGCACGCCAGCTGCAGGAGTATCTCCTTATTCCCCAGAAGGATTTCTAATTAGAAAGAATAATAGGATCATGGAGTTGGAGTTGGAAGGGACCTTGAATGTCCATGTGGTCCAATCCCCCTGCAGTGAACAGGCACAGCCACAGCTCTATCAGGTGCTCAGAGCCCCATCCAGCCTGACCTTGGGTGTCTGCAGGGATGGGTAACACACCACTTCTGTGCCTGTGCCTCAACAAATACTTTTGGTTTGGGAGCACATAACCTTGGGATCGTGGGAAGGAGTGGATGGCATGCAAAGGTCTGTTGGAGATGGGAACCATGAGACCCATGCTCTGGTAGAGGGGTGATGTCTTCTCCCTGACATCCATACCTGCCTTGGCAGTGTCCTTTCGAGGTTAAACCACCACAGCTTTTTCCCCATAGCCCTCTACGTCGATAGGCTGCTTGATTTCCTTCCAAAGCAGGAGTGTGAACACAGCTCCTTAATAGAATAAATGAAGCAGTATTGAACTTTTCATTATGCTGCCTCCAACTCCAGAGAACCGCTGAGGATTGCCCTTGAAACACGTCTGCGTGGTCACAGCTCGGCCACTGCGGGTGTCCCAGGGCCCCTTCCCACGTCCTTCCTGCTCCTGCAGGGCTGCAGTATGTTCTCTTGCTGCTGAAACCAATGCATGGAGCTGCTGGAGACCTGGCCGAGAAGCAGCTCCCATCCCCGCCAGGATGCCTGGGGTCTGCTGCTCACTTTCTAGTCCTGCGAGGTCCAAAAGCCCCAGCAGATTTGCTGTGCTGTTGCCAAAAGAATGGATTTGTTCCTGTGATTCTCACAGCGTGGCTTCTCCGATGATGGTACCTGAGCTGCGATGGCAAGGGAGCTGCAGGTGTGACCCCAGACCCACCGAGAGCTGGTGGAGCTGCTGAATTTATCTCTATGCATGGACGAGGGGAAAAACTAGATCTTTAATTAATGCCGTTCTATTCCCTAATAATGGTACAGGGTACTGACCTGATTTCAGGACATTTTAAAGGGCAGTAGGTTAAGAGTAAGCTTCCTTTTCTGCTCTTTACTGTGTTAACCTGCAAAGACGACGACCCTTAGTTTTTAAGTCAAATTACTTCGGGCAGAGAGAGGCAGAGGGCTGTTTCTTGAGCCTTTAGTTAATGATTTTCAGGGGGGATGAGGGTAACAGCACTTCTCTCTCTTCTCTGGCTACACAACACCTCCATGGTCTGCTCCCCCACTGAAACAAAACCACAGAGGAGGTTCTCCTGACATCTTTTTATTCGGTATTGCCTGAAGTGTGGCCATATTCAAAGACACTAGGAAACATTGACCAAAAAAGAAGACAGCCCTGTATTTGTGACCACCTATTGTTTGTAAGGTAACCTACTTGGGGAAGTAATTTTCCTTTTGGGTAAATAGAGTGGATTAATTAAGCAAAGTATATGAAATAGTTATTGACTTTGGCTGCTCCGTTGCATACGATCATTGGGCTGTCAGTGGCTTTCCTTTAATTAAGTCTCCCTGCTGTCTTGTCATATGCTTAGATTTTGAGTCTTTGGCCTTGGATTTATTTTATTATATACATATAGAGCTTCTGGCACTGAAATGTCCTGTGTCCTCAGGAGAACGTATAGGAGCCTCCTCATTATGAATACTGAGATTCTTCTTGGGCTTGGAAATGGCGACATATGGTGAACTCTGAAAAGAAAACAAAAACACCGTGTTTTTGTGTTTAGCAGTGGCCAGAAAATGATGAACTGGTGGCTTGCAAAGTGGTTCCTCCGCCAGCTTGTGGTGTTGGAGAGGAGACCCTGTCCTTGGGCCCTGAGTCAAGAACCCCTTCTTGTCCTAGCAGCCATTGGCAGCTGAGTGATGTGGGATGTTACTAACACCATAAAATAGATATCAGGAATAAGTTCTTTACTGTGAGGGTGGTGAGGCACTGGAACAGGTTGCCCAGCGAGGCTGTGGATGCCCCCTCCATGCAAGCATTCCAGGCCAGGATGGACGGGGCTGTGAGCAACATGGTGCAGGGGGAGGTGTCCCTGCCTACAGCAGGGGGTTGGAAATGGGTGATCTTAAAGGTCCCTTCCAACCCAAACCATTCTGTGATTCTGTGATGGAATGACTCCCGTACAACCACAAAGCAAGTAATTGCGTGCAGTGGGTGGAAGCAAGTAGCAGTGCTGAGGTTCCTTGGAGAGCTTTACCCAAAGCAGAGGAACCAGTGCAGTGCAGAGCAATTAAAGGCTCTCTGCTCCCTTCATCTGCGCAGGTCTGGGGTTTTCCATAAAGCTTACTTCTGTCTCACTTGGTATCCTATAAATTCACAACATTGATAGTAGTGTTATTTGACAAATGGGCGAAACGGGGATAAAATCTACTGGAGAGCAGGGGCTGGTGCTTTTCACTCAAGCTTTTCATGGTTTCCATTTGGTTTGGGAAGAGTAGGGAATTCCTTCTAGGTTATTATCTTGGGGGGCTGTGGATGAAATCTGTCTGTGCACTGAGGCCAGTCACAGGGACACTTGGGCTGGAAGGGACCCTGGAGGTCTCATCAGGCTGCTTCACTTGGACACGTTGCTCATCTTTTGGACACTGGAAGAGGAGGTGGTGCAGTCACCGTCCCTGGATATGTTCAAGAACCACGGAGATGTGGCACCTGGGGACATGGGTGCAGGGTCTGGCACTTGCTCTTGTGCAGGCTACCATCAGGAGGCCGATGGAGAGCGAGGCCCTGAGGCTAAAAGAAGTTACAACATGAAATTTAACTGCAAGGTAGTGTTGTATCCAAAAAAGTCTGATAGGGTGAGGCTGGGAGAAGGTGCAGTGTGGCAGATTCCAGTGAGAGAGGAAAGAAGTTACCCAAACAGAGGTTTTTGTGTGCTGACTCAACATGAGGTCCTTCAGTGAACCCAAAAGAGGACAGTTCCGCACAGTGGAAGAACAATATTTGCACAGTCAGATAAGAGATGGAAAACCCTGTTACTTGGAAAATCATTAAGCTGAAGGCTCGAGAAATAGCCCAAGCTCAAAGCATTGCAGCTGTTAAGGCCAATGATGTACCACGAGCAGAAGTTTAGCTGCAATGTTTGAGGTTTTGCTGAAGAACAAAAGCAAGCAGCAGGCTGGCATCTGAGAAGCAACACGAGTGGAAATGTCTCCTGGAAGTGGGACTGAATGAAAAGTGCTGTAAGGGGTTTACATTAATTAAAGGATTTTTAATTAATTAATTAAAACCACATTAAGGTTTGTGTCAAATCTAAAATTAGATGGCAATCTCTTCAGGCTACAACTGTCAGCCCAGTTCTGTAGCCCCCTCTTTAAATGCATCGACTTTATTGGAGCTGTGCTGATTTTGTTTGCTCTGAGGGAGGTCAGAAAACAAGAGCTTTGCTTTTGTCCTCGAGCGGAGTTCTGCAGACTCTGGGTTCCTCCCCAGGGTCAGAA
The DNA here is from genome assembly GCA_013399175.1 of Odontophorus gujanensis. Lineage (NCBI taxonomy): Eukaryota > Metazoa > Chordata > Aves > Galliformes > Odontophoridae > Odontophorus > Odontophorus gujanensis. The sequence continues at coordinate 65,361 of VXAB01008348.1, read as the reverse complement.
AGGACCTCTTTGGCCACGGTGCTGATGATGGGTGTTGGCAGGTGCTGGGCAGAAAATCGCTTTCCTGTTCCCAAATCTGGTGGTTGCTTTAGCCCTGCGGGAACAGCTTCTTTCCCAAACCACTGCAGGAAAAGTCATGCAATTAGAAGAAGCATCTCTCACTGCTTTCATCCCATCTCAGTGGCCAATTTTTCACCATACATTAGAGGGCTGCAGAGAAAGATAAACAAGCAAACCCTGGAGGCCAGATTAGGCATCAGCAGGGAGGGGGAATTCCTCGTTGGCGTCGTTAGGTGCCGACTGGAAGCCCTGAAGTGTGAGGCTGATCCAAAGCTAACAGAGTACAAACGGATCCAGTCCTTTTAACTGTGTAATTTGGGCTTGCAGGAATTCGTTTGTGATAATGAAGAGGATCCTACTGCTAATTGGCGGGAGCAGTGTGGAGTGGGTGTTCCTGGTGCTCTCTGTCCAATTTGAAAATCACCGAGCTCCCCTCGTTGTGTGATTTGCAAACACCTGCTCACTTTCGGTGGAGTTGAGTTAGTGATCATTTCTGTAGCTGTGTTGAGTCGCCCTTTAATTTAGCTTGCTCTTCCCTCTGTTTGGTAATTACCACTCATCCCTTGTATATTTGTAAGAAGTTGTCATGCTTGTTCTCTACCTTCACCCAACTGGTCCAAACAAAACAAGCTCTCCTAGGTTCTTTGTGTCATATAGTTATGCCTTGCCCTTCGTTACCCTAGGAAGTCTGTTCTCTACTTCTACCAATTTAACTTCGTTTTTCTTGATTGAATTAGCCCAGACCATCGCTGTTTCTATTACTAGGTCTTACCAATAGCAGTAGGTGTGCTGGGAATGATCATTGTCATCTCCTGTCACCTCCGTTAAGCTGTCCCCAGCTTATAGCCAAAGCTCTAAAGTTGCCAACTTCATGACCTTCAAGATGTGGAAAGTGGATGAAGTTAGTGCAGTTCATCAGTGCAGTTGGGTAATCTTTTACCATTCAGGCCTCTTTTGTGTGAACAAGTCAACCCACCCTTGTATTGGTTTTCTCCCCGTGGGCAAGTCAACGCACTCTCGTGCTGATTGATGGGAGCATTTTTTCCCTGCATGGCTGACAAGCTTTGGGTGCTGTCCTGGGGAATGGTGCTTCTCGAGGGAGCGTGAGCTCCTGGTGAGAGACACGGTGGGCATCTCCTGGGGGACACTGCGTGTGCTTGGATGTGGTGGGACAGCACTGGGGCTCAGCATGGTGTCTGCACTGGGGAAAAGAAGACTGCAAAGCCCAGGGAGGCGGAGAGGAGAGCTGCAAGGGTGAATCAGGGGCTGCAGGAAATGCCTTGCAGCTTGGAAAGCTGAAGAGCTCTGTTGAGTGTATGCAGAGGAGTGGGAGCAGGCTGATGACACTGCGTAAGCACTGACAAGAGTGGAAAATGCTGGCGACTAGAGAGGATTTTAAATCCAGCATAACAAAGAATGACTCAAAGCTGAAGCCAGACAAAAACAAATTAGGAATAGGGCCCAGATTTATAACTCGGAGTGATTACTTTGGGAAGGAGCTGCCAGGGGATGTGGTGGATTGTGCAGGTTTGAGCCAAACAGAAGTTGAGGGCTCGTTGTGGTAGAAGTGAGTGAACTCCGGTGGCTCGACGATGCTCAGGAAGTCACATCAGCCAATGGAGTGATCTCTCCTGGCCTTAAACTCTGTAAATCTTAACATTTTGAGGTCTCATTTCCTGCGTCCTCAGAGCTGTAAACAAGCACAGTGTAATTCACAGCTCAGGCTGCACGTTGCTTTACAGGCAGAACTGACAAGTGAAAGTAATGCAGTGCAGCTATTGTTACACGGCTTTCAGTGCTGGTTTGTTGGATTGTTGGTTGTCTGCTTTTTTTCCCCAGGAAAACTGACCTCCTTCCATTGCTCTTTTCTTCAGTGCAGGACAGACATGCTTTTCTCTATGCAAGATGACTCAGGGGTGAATAAAGTGCAGGCTTTTTTTATCAGAGCAGCTAATTGCACCTCGCACACAAGATGGGAAGGGTTCCTGGATCTGACTGGGAATTGCACGCCCTCTCTGCGGTTTGTTTCGATGTGAACTGTGAAATGGGCTCCATCTCTGCCTACACCCTCCACAGGCACTCATGCAGTCAGTCTCTCCGTATCCTCTGGAATCTGTTTTATATCAGGGATTGATTTCAGATACAAACTCCCCCAGGTCAACACTGTATAACTCTCTGCCTGTGCAGTAATGCCAGGGAACATCCCCTGTATGTGTGTATTTTATGGAGCCGTACCACCTACAAAGCATGTCAATAAAATTCTCATCCCTCTTCTGACAGTTTTAATCTAGCTGGCAGCTTAAATATAGAACAAGGGGAAGGGGAGGCTGCTAAGAATTGCACAGACCTCTCCAAACATTGCCTTTATTTTAACAAGTGAACATTTGGTTATTACATCCTCAAGCTTTTAAACATCTCACACTGTCAAGAACTAATAAATCCTTTAGCACCTAGCTGTAAGTGGAAGCTCTGATAGGATGTAACAGGCGTGCAGATCATGCAGAGAGTCATAAACCACCTGTAGAAATCACTCCTCCTCTTGCCTTCTGCTGTGCTGGATTAGCTTTTTCTTTCCCTCCCCCCTTTTTTTTTGTCTTGACTCAGTCTCAGATTTAAGAAAGGCAGAAAATGAAGAGAAAATGAATTAAAAAAAACCCCTTCAGTTTAAAGTCCTTTATCCTGGACCACTGCAGCCTTCTTAGGGCCACCCTATGAGCTGGATTCATTTGGGTGTGGGAGAAAAACGTGATGGAGGTATCTCATTGAAATGTGTCCTATGTATAGAGAGGTCTCTGGGGCCCTGGTGCATCCCAGCACTGCCTGTCCTCATTCTGAGCCCTTTGGAGAGCCCAGGTGCCCGCCAGTGTGAGCAATTAACACGATAAGCCACTTCTGAATGGGGAAAATAATCCTCGGGTTGAGTATGGGGGGTTGGCCGTGGAATCCTTCTGCTTTCGTTTTGGCTTTTCCCCGAACAAACTTTTATAGACTTTAATCCTCTCAGCACTCCTCTGAGCAAAAGGAATAAAGCAAGATTTGTATAAGCAGACAATAGGAGACAAAAGCTTTTATTAGGACAAGCGTTGTGGTGGGACAAAACAAGCAAACTCACGGGGACACAAGCGTGCCTTTGTGTAAGAGCCTGAAGAGCTGTCGTGTCTCTTAGCGAAATGGAAGAAGCTGTCCCCCAGTGCCCAGTGAGAAGCTGCTGAGCTCCTTGTCCAGCATTTATCCTTCCCCTGAGTTGTACACATTCCCTGTGGGGCATTTTGTGGCACTTAGAGTCTAAACCAGAGCCCTGGGGAAGATCTGGGGGCCCGGAGCCCGGCCAAACCAGCCGTGCTGTTCAGAAGCTTTCCCATGGTAGTTGTCACCCATCCTTCTGCTCTTGGTATTTAGAAAAGCAGCTTCCCTCCCTCATTCCAATATATGTTTTCATTAATTAATTAAGCTACCAGTCTCAGCTAACCACCTTTTAAATCATTAAGTCCATATTACAGATAGCGGGGTTGATGAATGTCGGAGTGGTAGATCGGGTTCCCCAGGCTGATATTTGCACCAGCTTTGGTGCAGCTGCCACACTAAGACTGGATTATATCTCACATGCATGGATTATGTCATCTGGGAGGATGGAATAGTTTGGGCCATCCCAAAGTATTAGGCACTGGCACGGGTTGCCCAGAGAGGCAGTGGTTGCCCCATCCCTGCAGACAGCCAAGGTCAGGCTGGTGGGGCTGTGAGCACTGATGGAGCTGTGGGTGTCCCTGCTCAGTGCATGCAGTGGGACCGGATGGCCTTTAAAGTTCCCTTCCAACTCAAACGATTCTGTGATTCTCTGGAAGTTAATTTTGGAAGTGAGGTCCAGAGAAGAGCGGAGCTGGGGCAGGAGCGTGGCTTCAGGAGCAGCACAGGGAAGTGTCAGGTTTTGCAGTGCCTGCACGCCTTGGCAGCTGTCTCCTTGCCTGTGCAGTTAACATATTTGACGTGCTCGTGCAACTTGAGCATAAAGCAGATTTAGCAGTTGACATGAGTGAATTTTTAATAGCAACTTTGCATGGATTTGAGCATGCACAACGCTGGAGCATTGAGATACTGAGTATGAGTGTGATAGCAGAGGAGAGACGGACTGATTCTTTGCAAACTTAATTAAATCAGGTCATTAAAGCCATGTTGCAACGTATTTTCTGCCTGCAGGAGGGGAACAAAGGCTATGCCAGGGCTGAATTAGAGTTAAAGGGGAGCTACACATTTCCCTTCCTCATCTTTTGCAGTTTTGGCCGTGCACAGTTGACACAGTTTTTGAATGAATTAAGTCCTTCAGGTTGAGATAAAAGTTTTTTTTTTCGCCCTCTGTTCTCCCCCTGGTAAGATGGAGATGTTCTACCTGCTTGATCTCAGAGCTGAGTGGAAGAAAGTCTCAGCTCCTCGTGCCTGTTAGCTCCTGTCAGCATTCAGCGCTCATTAATTTTGCATTCACTCAGCACCGTATAATTTTTCCTGACATTGTTCAGACAGCCAGCCTATTTTACTTAAGACATCTCTACACCATTAGTGTTTAACTCTAAGAGGTGTGAAGGCAGAAGGAAACATCCTTCTCCTTCTGTTCTAGCGGCGGCGTGCTTCGCTCTGCTCTTTTTGCTGTTAAATGTGGGTTTTAGCAAAAGCAGAACTATAAACTTTTCCTTACGAGCTGTGCCAAGGAAAGCAGTGTTTGGTGACCACTCAGAGCATCTGATCTGACTGTCCACCTGTGGCTGTGACAGCTCCAGGCCGTGTCACAAGGCACACTCTTGAGGGTCCATCTGGAGTCGCACAAAGGAGAACCACCAAACCCTACACCACTGTAGAGTCAGAGAATGGTTTGGGTTGGAAGGGACCCTTAAGATCACCCAGTTCCAGCCCCCTGCTGTAGGTAGGGACACCTCCCTCTGCACCAGGTTGCTCACAGTCCCATCCAGCCTGGCCTTAGTGCTGCCATGGAGGGGGCATCCACGACCTCACTGGGCAACCTGTTCCAGTGTCTCACCATCCTCACAGTAAAGAATTTCTTCCTGACATCTAGTCTAAATCTGCCCTCTTCCAGTTTGAAGCCATTTCCCCTCATCCTGTCGCTGCATGCCCTTACAGAAAGCACCAGGGTGGCTGAAGGCAGCACTGTTTGCAGCTCCAATCCTAGTGATTCTGTGCTGTGAAACCCTATGAGTGCTTGCACGGCGTGTTGGGGCATCTCAGCTCAGGGAATGTCAGTGAACTCTGTAATCCACTCCAGCAGGAGCTGTAAGAGCATGTCTGGTTATGCATCAGGCTTCTTCAGCCGCACAACAGCAGTGTTAATGGGGATTAGTGCTGTAGGCTTGTTAAAAACAAACGTGTCTGGTGTCCACCCTGCCTGTGATCCTCGGCTGGAAGGACGTCATGAGTTGACTGGGATGACTACAGTGCTGAAATATGTTATTTGCAGTCTACAGAAAGAGCCAAATGGGTTAAAACTGGTGTAGGGAACCTGCTTTGGCAGGAGGGTTGGACTCGATGATCTCTAGAGGTCCCTTCCAACCCCTATAGATCTGTGATTCTATGAAAACAAGACTGATGATTCATTCACTTTGCAGGGTCGTAGGGAAAATGGTTATGCCTGTTGCTGGGTAGATACAGGCTTTAAAAAAGCTATTAAATCACTGCTTTAACCTTAATATAAATCCAGGGCTCCACCTGCAGATCCATACTAATGGATAATTGGCACTGGCACAAGTTCCCTGGAGAAACTGTGGGTGCCCCATCCATGTAGGTGCTCAAAGCCAGGCTGGATGGGGCCCTGGACAGCCTGAGATGGTGTGGGTAAGCAGCCCACAGCAGGGGTTGGGGCTGGGTGGGCTTTGTAGCCCCCTCCAACCCTTTCAGAGTGGATATCAGGAGAAAATGATTCTCAAAAAAGAGTGGTGATGCAGTGGCACAGCCCAGGGAGGTGGTGGGGTCACCATCCCTGGAGGTGCTCCAGAACCATGGGGATGTGGCACTGAGGGATGCGGTCAGTGGGCACGGTGGGGTGAGCTGGGACTTGGTGGTCTGAGAGGCCTTTTCCAACCTGGATGATTCTGTGATCCTGTGAGTGGTTTGGTCTTCTAGGATTCAATGTTTTGAACGAGGTGGGAGGATGTTCTCCAGGAGCATGCAGAAATGCTCAGCCCTGAGGTGAGTGCTGTGCTGACAGCTCAAGAAGGACATGGCATGGCTTTGTCAGGGCCAGGACTGGAGTTCGGTGATAAAGGCAGAATTGCAAATAAAAGGAGAGAGAGGGCAAAATCTGATTGTGTCTCCTTCTTGTGGTGGGGTGATAGAGGATAAGAGTGCCCTAAGAAAACCAACCCAATCTCAAAAATCAGGCTTAGAATAAATGGATCGAGTGGTTCTCCTCTAAAAATGCCCTTTTCTCTGCTTTGCCCACAAGAGGAGCACGAGTTGAGGTGCTCAGGTAGAGACCTCTCCATTGCTGGGGGCCCCTCATACTCATCTCCAGTGGATGTCCATGAGGGGTGGTATCAGCCTGGTGAGCTCTGAGGGAGCCGTGCTCGCTTCTGGGAGCTGAGATCTGCTCTTCTGTTTCTTGCACTGGTATTTTCAAGCTTTGTAGCTCCCACATTGTATTTTTCCACAGTTTCTTAAATTCATAGATCAGATAATTTCCTTCCACCTACTAGAATAAAAAGTTATACAACCGAAGAGCTGCTCATTTCCATACAGAGTTCTGTAGGAACTCGTGGAAGGGAGGGTTCAGGAATGGGTTTTCTGTATCTGCCTCCACGTGAACATGCTGATGTGCCTTAGGTGGGCTCTGGGCAAACCTCAGCTCCTGCAGCTTGAGTGTTGGGCTGTGGTATCTCCAAATAAGCTGTCCTCAGTGGGAGCCGTTGCACAGGGGCTGCACTTGGGAGCGTGGCTGGGCCCTGTAATCAAGGCAGGAGTGAAATCAGTCCTTGCTGAGAAGAGGGAGCACCACTGGAAAAACCATCGTGTGTATTGCTAAGTCTTCCTGTTTGCTTTCTCAGCCAAGAGGTGATTTCCAGAACAGACTGGTTTCACATCCCTGCCTTGCATGGGGCAGCACAAATCAGTCCCATCTGTGCATGGGAGCAGCTGATATTTAAAGAGCATCACCTTCAGGCATGCAAACCTTCCTGAATTAGTGACATCACTAATGTCATAGGAAATGGTTTCCCCATTTGATTCTTCATCACGATGCTCCCCACCTCTTCGGTCCCCAGCCCAGACACACGTGGCCTTGTGTGCCAACACCATGTTGAACATGAGCTCCTGACCTGGGTCCCCACCACCATCAGCAGCCAACGATGCTCAGAGGTCCTCCACCATCTGTCCTTAACTCCACAGATAGCACTGGACATGCCTTTTTCTTTGGACACTGTTTAAAACCACATTTTTTATGGTCTAGATCCCCTCGCGTGCCTCTTTCCTTTAAAGTTTTTTCCTTTACTGTTCTCTTTTTCTCCTCTCGTGGCTTTTTTAAATGGATTCTTTTTTTCTGGGAGGTGCGTGCGGTGCGCTCAGAAAACCTTCTGCTAAGTAGTTTATTTTTATGGCAGTTTTTTCCTGTTGGGTTTACTGGACTGATGAGTCCCGTAGTAGGCACTAATTAATGGCATAGCTTTCTGTCACGCTCTCGATCCGTGGGTGCACTGAATCTGTTCCATCTGATTTTAATTAACAAAAAATCAAAGCTCATCGGGGAAATTGCAGCTGTGGATTCAGTTGCCTTGCTCCTCTCTTATGAAGAAGATAGAGCTGAGCTGAGCTGAGCTGAGGGCTGCCATTGCCATCTGCTTCCCTGCCTTCCCCAGCATCCTCCCATCCTTGTCCCCTGCCCCAAGGCTCTGCTCCGGATCCTCGGTGCCCGCCCCTGCTCACATGCACAGGCTCCCTCAGGTGGAACATTTTGCCTTCAAGCTATTTATTTTTTTCATAGCAAACTCAAGCCCCAAAGAATTTGCAGTCTTCCATCGTAAATAAAAACAAACAAATGTTTTCCCATGGAAATTTTGGGTTAAAAGAGAGCCCTTTGGCTGGGTGCTGGCGATGCCCACGGAGCTTCATGGAGTTTTCCTAAGGAGTGGCAGTGAGCTCCTCTGGGATGCAGAAGGATGCTCTAAAAGCCTTCTTGCTGGGAATGGGAAACAGTCATTCTGATTTCCTGGCTGCAGAAGACCCATTCATAGAACTACAGAATCATTCAGGTTGGAAAAGACCTCTAAGATCATGGTCCCTTCCAGTCATAGTCCCTTTCAACTCTGATTCCATCCCCAAGCCCAGCCATAACCACCATGCCCACTAAAGCATGTCCCTACATGCGACATCTACACGTTGTGTATGGGTTTGTCATGATTTGGGTAAAACAGGATGAGTTAAGGCTTATTTGGGACTTTTCCCATCGTGCCCTTGAGAGCCATAGTTGTGGCTCCCAGGCCATTTCACCATAGCACATCTTCTGTGTTGGGTGCTTGCTTTGCCCCAGGCATGTGAGTGCAGGATTGAGTGCAGGATCCTGGAAATGAAGGTATTGCCGAAGGATACGTGCAACAAAGTCATCTGAAGATGGGTAAATAGTCCTGTGAGCTGATTTTTTGGCTTGCTGAGAGCTCACGGCTCCTACAGCCATCCAGGCACCCATAAGTCTCCGTGGCTGTCAGGAAATCAAGGCGTCATTTTAAAGAATGCATTTAAAATAGCTCATCCCCCCTTTGTGCTGCGAGAAGAAGCCGCTTTAATCACGTTTGAGGCAATTATACTGTAATCAGGACCATTGGTGTGCCTGACTTTTATGGCACGACGGGGATTTACGATGGCAGCGGATGCCAAAGCCCCCGGGGCTGAATCCCGGCTGCCTCCCACGGTAGGAGCGCGGCGGATTTGTTGCTCCCGCTGGTTTTATTTTCCTGCAGATCTGTCCATTCAGCCTCAGCTTTGTAATTAGATTACAAGCTGCGGGGACCATCACTTTGCTCTGGTTTCGGTCCCGAGCGCAGGGAGCGCTCAGCCCGCGCTGGATGCTGCCGTGCGATCAGCTCGAGTCGTCGCACGGGGCATCAGGTGAGGTGCTAAAGCAGACAGCCGCTGCTGTTAGCACAGACAAAAGAAGAGCGAGACTAATGGGTTAAGGAGCAAAACAGCGGCTCGTGGTAATGTATTCCTCGCCGATCTCCCGAGGAACGGCTGCTCGGGATGAGACGCTAAAGAGCTGCGCTTAAGCACATTAAGTTAAGTGCTTTGCAGGGACGCGCTGACACTTTGAAGGAGTTTTGTGTTACTGCAGTGTGTCGCTCTGGAGAAGGTGAGCAGGGGCTTCTGCTGCTGATCAGTGCCGGGCTGCAGGCAGAGGAGACGCACGCGAGAGATGCCGGCAGCGCCAGCTAATCCTCCCAGTAATAGGCTCGGTGATGGCATATGAAACTATTTTGCTAAAGTAGGAGAAGGATCCCACAGCCCAATTAAAGGATTAGATCTGAAAGCTAGTCCATTACCTCTAAGTACATGAATTTATAAAGAGCAGGGAAAAAAAAAAAGCCGTTTCTCACGCCCTTTGATAATGAGCGACGATGAGTTCTGCTTGGAGCACTGCTGCTGCCTCTGCCGTGCCTGAGCTCAATCCCTGCACCTGTGTGGGATGGGGGCACACCCCAGCTCATGGGTCAGAGAATCATAGAGTGGTTTGAGTTGGAAGGGACCCTTAAAGGCCATCTGTCCCACTCCCTGCAGCGAGCAGGGACACCCACAGCTCCATCAGTGCTCAGAGCCCATCCAGCCTGACCTTGGCTGTCTGCAGGGACACCACTGCCTCTCTGGGCAACCTGTGCCAGTGCCTCACTGCCCTCAGTGTAAACAACTTCCTCCTTATGTCCAGTCGAAGTCTTCCCTCTGTTAATTTGAAACCATTTTCCCTTGTCCTATCACACCAGACCCTGCTGAAGAGGCTGTCCCCTTCTTTCTCACAGCCCCATGTTAGGTACTGAGAGGCTCTCTCAGGTCTCCCTGGAGCTTTCTTTTCTCCACGCTGAACAGCCCCAGTTCCTGCTGGAAATGGGAGAAACAGAGACCTGTGGGGATCGGGCAGGGGGAATCTGCAGCAGAGTTTGAAACAGAAACCTGTGGGAACTGGACCAAGTTCAGGGTTCGTGTATTTTAGGGTTGGAGTCAGACCATCAGCATCACCATACAGTGATGCCATGGCATCGCTGCCCCCAGCCAGGGCACAGGCCAGGCACGGTGCTGGCTCTCCATGCCATATTTTGGAATCTGTTTGCCACAGATCACTTCCTCTCATGCTGCATTCAGGCAGAGAAGTCGCAGTGCCTTTCAGCTTATTTATTTTCCAGCAGCCCATGAGTGAGAGTAAAAGCAGAGGCAGAGATGAAGGAAAACTCATGGCACAGCTTGGTCTTGCCTGAAAGAGGAATGCTTCCTGAAGCTTGCTCCCCTGTGATCCCTGTTATGTGCCATGCATGGGCTGCAGAGCAGAGTCAGGGAGGAGGATGCACAGAGGGAGTTTGTTGGGGGCGAAAGTCCCGGGAGGATGCGGGGGATGAAGTGTGTCAAGTGACACATCTGGAAGGCTTGCAAATGTGATTTGATGCTGAGTAATAAAACTTGCCACTCGTTAATAGGATTAGATCTATGCGCAGATGAATCACAGCACAGAAGTGCTGCTTGCAGTAAATATTACGTCGAGTTAGACACTTCGCTGCTGAGTCTGATGCACTGCAAAAGAGTAAATGCAATTTAGCTCTCGCTTGGCTGGGGAGGAAAGGGATAACTCAAACATCTGGCAGTGGTGCTCTGAGTGGACGTGGCAGCAGCGAGGTGCTGGCACCCACCAGGAACCACAGACACCCCATGGGTTGTGCCTTTGGTGTGCTCACCGTGACCTCATGCATGCACAGTCCCGAGTGTCCCTGTTGTCCCCTTACCCAGTGATGAGTGGATTGAGCACGTGGCTGGGGAAAGGATGGCTGCACTTCATGGCTGCACGAGCTCCTGAGCCAGCTCCATGTTCCATGGACTCACAGAGCACCCTGAGTTGGAAAGGGGTACCCAGAGACCACTGAGTCCAACCCCTTCCTTCACACAGCACCACCCAAGACCCAAACCTTGATGTCTCTGCACCTGGGGCCGTGCTGGGTTTTCCTTCTGTAGGTTTCCTCTGGCACAGCCCATCCTTCAGGAGTCCCTCCTGCCCATGATTTATTAACACGTTGTCTGAAAAGTTCTCCATCAAATGCTGCAGCCTGAGCTAAACTGGATATACCGTTTCCTTTTCAAAATGTTGATGTTGGACTTCTCTCTCTCCAGCCTTCTGCTGAAGATGGTTTTTCCTTTGGTTTTTCCTTCTTGCCAGTGGCGAATTGTGATCTAATTAGTGCCTTTATTTTACCAGGATTAGAAGAGACACTGTATTTTTTCTTCAAGTTTTTTCCCCTTCACAGGGCTGGGAAATGACACAAAAATGCCAGAGTCTATTGACACGCATCACGCATTGTCTGGGTGGCAGGATATATGAAATCCAGCTGCCAATGCTTTGTTTATTATTGGTTATGTTTCAGTAGGAGAATTACAGTTCTTTGGCTGTAACATCCCTTTTCCCTCACTGCAGAGAAAGCGGCTGATGATGAAGTCCAGAAGTCTGACATCTCATCCAGCAGCCAGGGAGTGATCGAGAAGGAGTCACTGGGACCTCTTCTGCTGGAGGTGGGTGCAGTAAGTAACTGCAGTAGCATAATTTATGGTGTGGCACAGTCCATATTCTGTCATTTCTGCTGGAAGCCAAATAAATCCCTGACAGGTGAGAAAATGAGCGAGTCTAGACTTCAGAATACCTACAACTACTGGTGTTTGCCACATCGTCCAAACCCAGTCTGGATCCTGAACGAGACACCAGGGAAGGAGACATCCCCCCATGCTTTTAGCTGCTGTGGGATTCTCTGTGTGTTACCCTGCATGGAGCCAGCACAAGGGTGACATGTCCCTGCCTCCAGGTGTAGAAAATCACAGCTGCATGTCACATCCCTGGTCTGGTGTGGCAGCCCCAGTGGCACACTTAAGATAGAATCATAGAATCGTAAAAGTTGGAAAAGACCACTGAGGTCATCAAGTCCAATTGTCAACCCATAGTCCAACTGCCAACCCATAGTCCAGCTGCCAACCCATAGTCCAACTGCCAACCCATCATCCAGCCATCTGCCCATGGGCCCATAGTCCAACCATCAGCTCACAGACCTGAAGTCCAGCTGTCAGTATGCTCTGGCATAGGATGCAGGGCACTGTGGGGCTCACTGTGGGGCACGCAGAAGAGTCCGTTATTGTGGTCTGGGTGGTGATGAAGATTGGGATTTGTCTATAGTGGAGGTTTGGAACAGCTTAACAGGATCTGCTTAATCTCTGCCCGTGCCATGCTGCTCTTCTTTGAGCCCTCAAGTGAAGCTGTCCAACTTAATAAAACAGCAGGAGGTGACTCTGCAGCAGAGGTGTTAACAGCTCAGCATTTGTCTGGACTGCCTCTTGCCCTTCATCCCCACTTCTTCTGTCCTGTGGTGGAGCATCCCAGCCCGGCTCCTTGCTGCAGCTCAGAGTTGTGGAGGTGGTGGGTGCCTGGGAGCAAAGCAGCACATCAGTGTCACAAATGGCACTGAAAAACCTGAGCTCCTTATATAGAAAGGGAAAATGATTAAATCAGCTTGTTCACGGCCAAAAATTATACGCTGTGTTTGTGTCAGGTGTTAATCTTTTCTGCAGGAAGGAGCACAGAGGTGCGTGACTGTTTGGCAAATACTGCTTTGTAAATAATCTACCGTGTATTGTTTGGCTTAAAATGCATATTTAGATTACAGTTATTACCCACACGGGCTGAGGAATAATTTCCTAATTGGCCTCTTCCCACAGGAGTGCATGAAGCTGTGATGGAGGTGGAAGCTCCAAAGCCACCCTTTGGCACTGAGCCTTCTGCCCCGACCAGAATCGTAGAATCAAATAGTCATGGAAAGGTTTGGGTTGGAAAGGACCTCAAGGATCTCCAGCTTCCAACCCCTCTGCCACAAGCAGGGTTGCCAGCCACTAGATCGAGTACTACCTCAGGCTGCCCAGGGCCCCAGCCAACCTGGCCTTGAGCACGTCCAGGGATGAGGCATCCACAACCCCTCTGGGCAAACTGTTCCAGCACCTCACCATCCTCTCAGTGAAAAACTTCTCTTTGACACCTAACCTAAACCTCCCGTCCTTTAGTTTAAAACCGTTCTTTGGAGGGCATCAGCATCATGTGTCCATAAAGCAGTTTGAGGTGTGAAACCCTTGCCCCATGTTGGGGATGTCAGTGTCATTGCTGCCACCCCTCAGGTGTTCTTGCAGGGAGCCTGTTTGCACCAGGGCTGCTGCACAGAGTTTGTTTGCAGTGCAGATTGACCACAAGAAGCAATTTGTGGTTTTGCTGGTCCCCGAGCAGCACTCAGCCTCTGATGCCTAAAAGCATTCCTGAAACAACTTCCAGCTTTGGGATGCCCTGGGCTCAAGCAGGGTGTGAAAACACTGCCAGATTTGGGGCTGATGGATGGGACCCAGTGCCCACCCCAGGTGCCATGCTGGGGCTGCATGCTGCCACCACTCAACATAAGGTCCCCATTAGGTGTCAGCTCAGAGCCCCTAAAGGCAGCATCTGCTGGAGAGAGGTGCAGGGGGCTTTGCCACCCAGCCTGGCTCTTTTCTTGGGCTCCCCAAGTGCAAAAGCTGGTTGTCTTGGCAACAGACAACAGCTGGGCATAAGGAGAATTGCAGCAGATCTGCCAGAACCATCTTGACAAAAGATTTCTTTCTTCTTTCTGTCTCTTTTTTTTTTCTTTTCTTGAAAGTTTCCTGATTTTTACACTTAGTACTGCACAGCAAAACCTCCCATTTGGGAAGTGAGGAGCAGCTCCCTCGTGGTGTGGGCAGGATGCTGTGAGCAGGCTCGCTGGGGATGTGAGGACCAGTTTTTGGAGTATGGGATGAGAGGTGATGAGATTCCCATGTCCCTGTGCAGTCTGTGGCAGCCTGGAGGGCACCTCGTGCTCTGGTTGCAGGGTGGTGCACCACGAGAGCTTTGCTGGTCATGGTAGGAGAGGTAGGAATTAAACTCCAGGAAGGTGGAAATCCAGTCCTGCTCATGTGAAATAATTTCAGCTGATGCAGCACGCCTTCAGGAACATAAATCAGCCATCAGCCTTCTCAAGGGCTTCTCAGCTCCGAGCTCATTGCAGAAGGGAGAAAGCTGAAAACCTTCATCACGTCCTCGTTAGAGTGAGCAGAAAGAAGGGCTCCACGTTGCGTGATGGGGTCTGGTTCACACTTGTCCTCATGTGCTCGACTGCAAGGGCTGAGTTTGCCACTTGCAACCTAAATGCATGCACACACACAAAGTTATTCTGCATGATGCTGGGGCTCTGCAATTCTTGGACTGTAATTAAGCAAGTCGGGCATATGCTTAACTTCAGTGTCTTGCCAAATCAGTCTTCCGGCCTGCTCCGGCCCTTTGAAAAGCTTTGTTTATATGCTGCTGGCACAGGACTCAGAAGCAGAGACGTCCTCAGCGTAGCTCACAGACCTTAGAACATGTTTAAGCAAATGTACTGTTATTTGATCTCTAGCAAAGGATCCGTGGTGGTTATGAAATACCTCGTTACCATTAGTGCCCCTCGGCTAACCACAACACTGATCCTCGTGTTTACTCCTTTGTGCCATCAAGTGTGTGCAGCTGTAGTTGTGCTTTCATGTCAGCTGCTCGGCTTCATTCAGGTGGCCCTTGCTTGTGTCAAGGAACTTCGGGTGTGTCGAGTGGAAAGCAATTGCTGATGGGGAGAAGAGGGAGAGCTTAGAGAATTAACGAGAGACGTTAATTGTGACAGAAGAAGTGAAGTCACATTACTCACATGATCAGAGAATCAAGAAGAGGGTCATTGTGGCACTGAGGGATGGTGGTGATGGGTTGATGGTTGGACTTGATGGTCATGAAGGTCTTTTCCAGCCTTGGGTTGGAATGGCTTGGGCTTGGGTTGGAAGGGACCTTAACGTCCATCTGCTTTCATCCCCCTACTGTCGGTACCCAACCAGATCAGGCTGCCCAGGGCCTTGTCCAGCCTGGCCTTGAATGCCCCCAGGGGTGGGGCATCCATAGTTTCTCTGTGCAGTGCCAGGGCCCTCTGAGTAAAGAATTTCTTCCCAACATCCAATCTAAATCTCCTTTCTTTTAGTTTAAAACCATTATATTGTGCTTTCTGGTGTCATTTGCTCATGAGATGCGTGACATCTGTCCTTCCTCATCATCTCCTGCTTGAGAGCCATCGTCTGAGATTAACATGATGGGACAAAGCGTTGGGGCAGGAGGCACAGGGAGGTTTCCCATGGTCACAGAGTGAATCCTCAGCACAGGACCTGTCCCTGTTGCAGTGCACTGCCCGCTCACTGACCTCCTTTATCCCATTGCAGGCGTTGGACGGCTTCTTCTTCGTTGTGAATCGTGAAGGGAGGATCGTCTTCGTCTCTGAGAACGTCACCAGCTACCTGGGGTACAACCAGGAGGAGCTCATGAACACCAGTGTCTACAGCATCCTGCACGTGGGGGATCACACCGAGTTTGTCAAGAACTTGTTGCCCAAGTCTCTAGGTAAGGAAGCTGTTGGCCCAAAGCTCGGTCTTCAGCAAAGCCACCTGTCATTTGTGTATTGTTTCAAGTGCACTGAAATGCAGAGCTACACCCTGCCCAGGTAATGAGCCATAAACTTCTAGCTGCTGAAATACATCCTCCCAGTGAAAAATCAATATTAGACTTAACGAACAAATAGCAGTGCTAATGGATGGCACTCTGGAAGTAATCTGTCTTTCACCGCTCAGAAAACTTGAGCTTTCAGTGCCTCAGCTCCACGTCGAGTTGGAGCTGGGGGAAGACTTGCCGGGCTTTGTGAGTTTGTGTAAAGAATCCAGCCTGATCCCATCGACTGCTTGTTCCCTTGCCAAAATGCATATCACTTCATCGGCATTTAAGCTCATTTTTAAAATAATGTGCTTACTCAACGGCACTGTAATTTAACTCCCAGTAAGAGCCTCTGCCACCCCCCCACCCCCCACCCTCAACAGCCTCCATTAAACCCCCAGCTGCAAAGCTTTGGATGTAATGGGGCAGTTTGAAGGAGTTTTGTCCCCAGCTGCTGTCAGAGCCCATCATATTTTGCCATGGGACGGGCTGCACTTAGGGAAGCTCTGCTTCATTTCTGTGACACGCAGCCACGCTGCTTCAGTGCCTTCCATCAGCATCAGTGGAGTCATCACTCGGGTGCTG
Source organism: Odontophorus gujanensis (assembly GCA_013399175.1). NCBI lineage: Eukaryota > Metazoa > Chordata > Aves > Galliformes > Odontophoridae > Odontophorus > Odontophorus gujanensis. The sequence goes on along the minus strand of VXAB01008348.1, from coordinate 48,941 downwards.
CTGGTCATCTCCTGCGTGTTGTAAGCTCACAGTGGTTCTCCACGCTGGCAAATGGACAGCTGGGAGGAAATGCCACGTGATGAAGGTACTCACGTGGCTGTGAAGGCCATTGAAGGAGCAGCTTTTATTCATTGCCTCAGTGCAGGTGTCCTTCTGCAGACCCTAAGAGGATGCTGCCGTGTGGCAGAGGAAGGAGCCACGAAGTCTGTGTGTGCTTGGAGAGACAGAATTCTCTTTGGTCAAATTGTTCTTTGGCCAGTATTGAGCTGAAAGCCCAAGAAGCAGCTCGGAGCATCCTGAGCAGGGGTTCATGGCTGGTGCTGAGCAGCAAAACACCAGGACTGCTTTGCCTGCAGCAAGGGGCTCTGCCAGCACCCTCCTCACACCACACTCAGCACGCAGCCCCGTGGCACAGGGTTGTGCTGAGGTGATGCTCCTCTGCTGAAAGGGAGGAGCACTGGGTGGATAATGTGGGTGAGGCATCACTGAACCATAGCACCACATCCACTGACGACTCTGAAGAAATACCCATTATAGTCAAACCACAAATGTACCTTTTCCAAATAGCTTGATTTAAAAACAGGGCTTTTATTTTCTTTCCGTTTTGTTTTGGAAATTTGCAGTTGTCTTCCCTCTGGGTAAGTGCAGCGATGTCTTAAACCACCTGTATCTATGGGCACACATTGATTTGAGCTTATGGAGCTTCAGGCTTTGTCTCATCCCTGCGGTTACCTGGGAGCAGCTGTGTGTTTTCTTTTGCTTGGATGTTACAAGCCCCTCGGCTCTTCTGGCAGAGCAGGCTGTTCGAGAGCTTCGCAATCTGCTGGTGGCAAAATCACTCAGGCTGAACATGGATCTCCACAGAGATGCTGGAGAGGGTTAGCAACATCAGTCTTTCTACATGTGTCTGGGGAGACCTTGAATGTGCCACGGTGGTTAAACCACTTCTGAGGAAGGCCAGGGGAAGGTTTTCATTGCAGTGAGATGCACCACTGTGAAATCATGCTGAAGCTTCTCTTGGGCTGGAGCCCCTTGTCCTCAGCCTGGTGGACCAGCACCAGGAGGTCTTGCTGCAGTGAGAGTGGCAGTGATTTCCCTTTTCGTCAGCCCCAGAAGTGAGAAGGAAGAAATGAGAAGCTAAGAGGAAGTCCAGCTCTGTGGGATGCCCAGCTGGAAGCTGGCTTGCTGCACACACCCCAGGAGCATTGTTTTGGGGTTTCCAGTGCAATGGCAAAAGCCGGGAGCCCTTCCAGGTGCTGGGAGTGACTCAGCCACCTGTACCTCAGTTTCCCTGTCTGTAAGATAGAAGTGGCATCACTGACAGCAGTGTGATGACTTCGATCTCAGTGTGAGTTGTAGGCCCTTTTACTGCTCTTCTGGAATCACCAATGCGTGCACGGGGTCTTTGGAGGTTTACCAGCCATCCCCTAAGCAAACGTCCCGGGCTGTAGCATCGCTTCTCCTCCAGCCTGAATTCAGCAGAGCTTTTTCCCTGTTGTTTGGACAGTTCATTCACAGATAGCAGCATTTGGTGGAAAGTTTGGCTGCGGATATAGGTGGGACCCCACCGACATCACCGTCTGGATAGCCTGTACTGAGGCTGCTCGTGCAGGGAGCTGCTGTGCTGCCATGCTTCAGGATCACAGTGGCTTAATAACACCCAGCAATGTGGGCACAGCAGGCCCAGCCTCGCACAGCCTTCTGCTCTGCAGTCAAGATCAGAGCACTGCTCCGTAGAGCTTCGTCTTTGCAATGTGTCACAACTTCTAACACCCCCTCTCCTCCTTTCTCCCTCCCACCCCAGTGAACGGAGTTCCCTGGCCTCAGGAAGCAACCCGGCGCAACAGCCACACGTTCAGCTGCAGGATGCTGATCCGGCCGCCCGACGAGCCCGGCACTGAGAACCAGGAGGCTCGGCAGCGCTACGAGGTGATGCAGTGCTTCACTGTTTCCCAGCCCAAGTCGTTCAAGGAGGAAGGAGAAGGTAGGGCAGAGCCTTCACCTCCAGCCCTGCTGTGGGAAGGGGGTGGGGAGGAGGAGAACTGTCCCTCCAGGATTTACACTGTAAAACATGCAAGCTGACTTCTGAAGAGGCGTCCGTGGCTGTCCAGGAGCAGCTTTAGGGGCACCTTGCAATGAGTGTTGAGTAAGGAAAGAGAAATCCCATAGATGTAGCACTTAGGGACGTGGTTTAGTTGGCATGGTGGTGATGGGTGAACGGTTGGATTTGATTATCCTAATGGTGTTTTCCAACCTTCATGATCCTATGATTACATTTAGGGACATAGCGTAGTGGGCATGATGGTGATGAGTCAGTGGCTGGACTTGATCTTGGAGGTCTTAGCCAACCATAATGGCTCAGTGATTCTTTGAGTGGGCACGGTGGTGTTCGGTCAGAGATTGGGCTTGATGATCTTAGAGGTCTTCTCCAACCTTAATGACCCTACAATTCTATAATTACCAGACAAAGCTCGCTGGCTGCACAACCTTTTCCCAGCAGGCTGCAGAGGGAAGATATTGTTGGGTGAGCCTGGGCTGTCATTGCACTCTAATCAATAGCACGTGCAGCAAATGCCCAACCATCAGGAACATTCCCTGCCCCAGGAGCTGCTCAGCACCACGCTGGTGGCATGATTTTGGCCAAAGCAAATCCCTGTAGGATTTTGAAGGGGTAGGGTCACCCTGGTGGCAGCAGGGCTCCTGCTTTCCTGGTGCAAGGCCTCAGAGCAGGAGAGCGAGGGAGCTTCCGTGCAGATGCCGTAGCTCTCATCTCTGTGTACCAACTCTTATTTTCCAGCACATTAGCTGAATTAATCCATTGCGGTTTACGCAGGAGATCACGACTGGAAGGAATAAATTATGGTATTTTATGACCAAATGCTTTGCCTGAAGCTGACAGTTGCTGGCTTTTAGTGCTGACTTTTATTGTACGATACTGCCAGATCTGAAAAGCCTTTACAATTAATTTCTCCAAACACTGGAAACCTCTCCCAACAAACTTCGTACAGTTTACAGAGAGCCTCCGTGCTCTGAAGGCCTGGAGGGCTGCATGGGGTAAACACTTCCAGGGCCGGACGTGGCCGTTGAGCACCGCAGCGTTACTGCAATTAACATTCTGAATTGCAAGGGGAGGCTGCAACGTGTGACTTTTCTCATCCTCCTGTTCCCTCCTCCTTCTTGTTTGGCAGATTTCCAGTCCTGTCTGATATGCATTGCGAGAAGGTTACCTCGACCAGCAGCCGTCACCCCTTCTGAATCCTTCGTGACCAAGCAAGACACCACAGGTAATGTCCGTGCAGTGCAGCTGGGGCTCCTCCTGTCCAGCAGCATCCTTACTGGGCTGTCCTTACAGTGTGCATCCCCAGGGTGCATCCCAACTCCTCCATCACTGCGAGTTCTTGAGCCCTCCCAAGGCTTTGGGCAGGGTGCTGAAGGCTGGGCTCTGCAGCAAGTGCTGGATTTGGTGGGTTCCTCAGCTAGCAGAAGGAAACCTGCATTTGTGGCCCATGGAGTGGGGTGCAGGACTGGTCAGACGTACCACACACACAGCCACTCTATCCTCCATTTGATTTCAGGGGATATTGAGGTTGCTGATCAATGGGAACGTCACCGTTCAGATCTGGGGTTGCTTTCAGCCAAATATTGCTTTCTTCTTCTGTTCTGTTGACCTTCTTTCTGACAGTTCATCACCACCACGGACTTCCCTGCAGCCCATGAATCCTTAAGGATGCATCCAGGCTCTCTGCTACCTCTCCATCTCTGTAATAGCAGCTTCTCACGGCTGCCTGCTTTTCCCAGCACCAGAGAGCTCTTTGTGCAGGAGCACACACTGAGTGCACGCCTTCTGCCGTGCCTGAGTAACGTAGCTCTTCTCTCTCCACCCAGGTAAAATCATCTCCATCGACACCAGCTCCCTGAGAGCTGCTGGCAGGACGGGTTGGGAAGATTTAGTGCGGAAATGCATCTATGCTTTCTTCCAGCCTCAGGGCAGAGAGCCATCTTACGCCAAGCAGCTATTTCAAGAAGGTAACAAGCTCCTCTCACCGCCTCTCTCCCTCTCGTGCTGAGCAGAGGTAGCTGCAGTACCGAGTTGATGCACAGCCCTTGTTGCTGGTTGGATAAGTGCTTTCTGGGAAAACAAACACTGCAATAATAATTGCAGAGTGCTGGAGGGTGAGGTGAGGCGGCTGAGCAGTGCTGGAGGAGCTCCTCCAGCTGCAGAGCAGCAGAGTTGGGCCACGTATGGGGAAATACAGAATTGAGGCACATCTCCACAGGCCAGATGTGGGCATTCCATTGAGCTAAATACGACTGTCCTTCTCTTTTCCTGTGCCGTGTGCACTCACCATCCCCGGTGTCCTTTGAGAGCAAGTGTTGGCCACATACTTTTGAGATACCCGTTGCAGGACACTGGGTCAGAGCTGGAAAAAGGAGCTGGGAGGATGTGTGTACACCCGGGGTCATTCTGACCTCTCTCATTCACATGGAGGCTGCTGGGTGTAAGCAGTTAGTAAAAATACAGCACGTGGCTTTGCTTGCCGTGAGCTTCTTCCCCCACCCTCTTCCTGATGCTTCAGGGGTTGTGCTGCTGTTGCTAAAGGTATCCCTGTGGTTTTGGTTGTCCCTTTCAGTGATGACACGTGGCACGGCCTTCAGCCCGTCGTACCGATTCACCCTGAGCGACGGGACGGTGCTCAGCGCCCACACCAAGTGCAAGCTCTGCTACCCCTCCAGCCCAGAAGTGCAGCCCTTCATCATGGGCATCCACATCATTGACAGGTACGTTCCTGTACCGCTGCTGCAGAGCCGTGCTCAGGTTGGTGATTTAGGAATCGAGGAACCCATGCCCAGCCCATGGCAACCATGGCTCGTGGTGCTGGTTTGGAGGTGGGATCCTTGTCAGGGATCCAGGTCTGAACAGCAGCGTAAAGCAGCTCTGTTGCTTTTTATTGGTGATTGCCATTTGGCAAAGAGGCAACACCAGGCATTCAGATAAGGCTTTAGAGACGTGCTTGAGATTTCTACCTTGCCCAGAGAACTTAAGTGAAATATTTGGGGAGGGAGAGGCTCCGCAGAACTGGCAGAACAGGGTGAGGTGAGTCCGTGGGCCCTGCAGAATAAAAGGGTGGCGGGAGCTGTTTAGGGTTATACCAAAGGTTTGAATGAAGCCTTACATGTTTCTCCCTTTCCCTTCTGTCTCCGGCAGGGATCACGGCATGCTGTCCCCCCAGGAGAACACTAACTCGGCCATGGCCCTTCCGCGGGTCAGCCCTTCTCTGAACCCCAGCATCTCCCCCGGGCAAGGCATGGCCCTGCCACCCTCCATCCCTCCCTCCAACGGCAGCATGCTGGCCACCCCTGGCAACCAGCAGCCCGGTGCCAGCCTCCACAGCAGCAACTCCAGCACCAGCCAACCGAGCTTCGGCTGTTCTCCTGGGAACCAGATAGGAGCCAATGTTGCCTTAAGCCAGGGACAAGCCGGTCCCCCGAACAGTAACCACACTTTAAACCTCAATAGCTCCCCCATGAACAGCCCAGGGATCACCCCTCCGCAATTCATGTCTCCTAGGCACCGGGTCAGCCCGGGACTGGTCCCCCGACCCCGGGGACCCAGCAATCCCTTCTCTCCCACCATGCCCACCATGCACTCCCCCGTGGGCATGGCCAACAGCGGCGGGGGCAGCAATGGCGGCGGCGGCGGCTCCAGGTCCTTTCCCACCGCCCCCATAAACTCTTTACAGGGGCTCAGCGAAGGTGCCAGCACACCGGTGGGCTACTCCACACCACCCCCCGTGCTGAGACAGCTGAGCTCCCAGAGCTCGCCCGGCCGCCTCGGCATGCAGCCCATGAAAGCGGAGTCCAAGGACAGCAAGGAGATCGCCTCCATCCTGAGCGAGATGATCCAGTCCGATGGCGGCGCGGGCGACGGCAAGCCGCTGGACTCGGGTGTGCTGCACCCCGGTGAGAGGCTCTCAGAGGGGGAGAGCAAGTGCTCCCAAGCCACCAGCCACAAGCTGGTCCAGCTGCTGGCCAGCACGGCGGAGCAGCAGCTTCGGCACGCGGACGCAGACACGAGCTGCAAGGATTCGTTGGTCTGTGCGGGCACCACGGGCACGCTGGGTGCCGGCAACCCGCCCAGCAGCACCTGTCCCTCCTCCCACAGCTCGCTGACAGAGAGGCACAAGATATTGCATAGACTCCTTCAGGAGGGCAGCCCTTCTGACATCACCACCTTGGCCATGGAGCATGACAAAAAGGATAACGTCCCCAACCCCGCCACCACCCCGACAGCTCCGAGCCAGCTGCCGGGCACCCCGGACATCAAGCTGGAGTCGGATGCCATGAAAAAGAAAGATGTCAAGGATCACCAGCTCCTGCGCTATCTGCTTGATAAAGATGAGAAGGAGCTCGCCTCTGCCCCAGCCCTCAGCCTGGATGATGTGAAGGTGAAGGTGGAGAAGACGGAGCAGATGGAGCCCTGCAACACCACCCCAGTGCCGCTGGCCAAGCCACCAGCTGCAGAGGAGGTCAAGCTGGAGTCGCAGGGCCAGGTGGGTCTGCGCTGCCTTTGGGGTCAGTGCCATCAAAAAGTCGGGCTCTGAGTTGAGTGTCTGTCATCCTGCACTTCGGCCACAACAACCCCTGGCAGCGGTACAACCCTGGGGCAGAGTGGAGGGGAACCACTGCACAGGGAGGTGGTGGGGTCACCGTCCCTGGAGGTGCTCAGGGAACGTGGGGATGTGGCACTGAGGGACGTGGGCAGTGGGCACAGTGGGGTTGAGCTGGGGTTGGACTCCGTGACTGTAATAGTCCTTCCCAGCCTTAAAGGTGCTTTCATGTTTTGGTACCTCAGAGCTTCAAGGTGATGCTGTTAGAGGAGGGAAGAAGCTTTCCTGAGGTGTATAAACCTAGGAAAGAAACAGTGCTGCTTGCTGCAGGTGGCAGGCCTGAATGGGGAGGGGGCCGTGCGAGCCTTGCCAAGAGAAAGGGTTCTTAATTCTGCATCTCTGGGCACATTCAGGGCTCGTGTCCCCGGGAATTCTCAATCTGTTGCCCTCTTGTTGGCTGAGATTAGCAATTATACAGGCCTTTTAGTTATCCTAAAAGTATTATTAAATTGAATAATCCAGTGACAGATCTCCGCAATAGAGATTTGAGTGTATAAATATTCATTACATGCAGCTATGAATAGAAGAGATTTCTTATTTTTGAAAGCCAGGGGAGATGGTAACATGGATAAGGCTGCTTAATCCTTTTTAAGCAAAGAGAACAGAGAGGCTGACATTCAGAGCAGGGCTGATAGCCTGCTTACTGACTGTGTCAAATGAGGCTGAGAGGTGCACTGTGAATAACGGAGCCCTCTCAAAGCCTGCAGCAGCAGCACACAATGAATCTCTTAATAGGGTTAAGGGCTCAGTTTGCCTGGGAGTTGTGGTCAGTTATTCTGCAGGCAGGGGTTGGGTTGGCTGCCCAGGGACGTGGTGGGGTCACCATCCCTGGAGGTGCTCAGGGAACATCGGGATGTGGCACTGAGGGACGTGGGCAGTGGGCACGGTGGGATGGGCTGGGGTTGGACTTGGGGATCTCAGAGGTCTTTTTCAACCTGAATGGTTCTGTGGTTCTCTGAATTGCCTCTGTGTTGGGAAGACCTGGGTCAGGATGTGCCTGTGTTGGAGGGGAGCCTGCTGCCATCCAGTTTGGGGATGCTAACTCAGAGCTGGGCACGCTGCAGAGGGTTGCACCGTTCCCACCGTGGGGCAATGAGCAACACGCTCAACTTTGGGGGACAAGGGCTCCTAAGAGTCAATAACAGAGGGTGGAGTGGGGTTCTGGAGCCTTCAAACACGTGTTCAGAGTAGCAAACAGCCCATAACTGCTCAGCATCCGAGGACAGAGCTCGGTGCTGCATGGTTTCTGCTAGCTGGATTGCTTCAGAGAGCCGTGGGGAGTGGAGCTGCCATTGCAAATAAAACCGAGCACTTACCTGGGATTTTTGTCTTCATGTTTCCACTGAAATATCAGTTAGGGTGACATGATGGGGGGGCACGCTGCAGTTTGCCTCTCACCTCAAGAAATTATTTCCTTTCCAACTCATCCTTGTACTCATTTCCAAGAACACGACCTCACTTCCTCTCTCTGCAAGATGCCCCGTGCTCCTCCAAAATCTCTTCCAGGAAAGGAGGATGCTCGGGGATGCTCAGCTCTGACTGCAGCTTGCTCTGTGCCATCTCTCTCAGACCCCCAGCTCTCTGCTTTGTCCTTCATCCCCCCCTCCACATTTGCAGCAGTGTGGTTTGGTTTCCAGCCTTCTGCTCACTGTTGTTACTGGAGGGAGGATGCCCCAAGGAGGGCATCCAAGTGGAGAGGTGCTGGCGTGGTCCTGCTGTGTGTGTTAACAACCCCAAGTCATTCATACGGGCAGTGGGGACAGGGACAGAGCCCCACTCAAGGTCAGGATAGAAATGTGACATCCGTGGGGATGTCAGAGGGGCCTATGGGGGTTCAGCCCCCCCCAGGATCTCACAGCATTCCTCCTGTGTGATCCCTTTGTTAGGTGCTTGATAGAATTGTTTGGGGTTGTTTTTTTTTTGTCCTTACTCAGAAAGGGGGAGGGAAAGTGAGAAGTAATGCAAGCAGACAGAGCTGTCTTCTGCAGTTTTTCTCGCCACACTTGGGTAGATCTGGAGATGGCTCCTTTCAGTTGGACCCGTGGAGAATGGTGACCCTGAACCCCTCCATTATACACAAAGGTTTTTAGTGCACTTTCAGGTTGTGTGCTCATTACCACATGTTAGTGGCCAGACTTTTCCGAACACCCAAGGATTGCTCTTCTGGAAACACAAAGTACCCTTAGATTTTAAAATATTTGGCTCCCTTTGAGATATTTTTCTTGTTAACCAAAGCTCATTTATTTTGGACCCTTAAATCCCTACTTGCTGCTGTTACATCCACCAGCACAAATCCCTTCCCCAGCACCTTCCCCATTTCCTCAAGTCCTTGGACTAAACATCAGCTCATCAACTCTCAGCCTTGGTGAGGGCTGAAGGAGCTGGATGGCATTTTCTTCACCGTCGAGGTGATCGTGCCCCCCAGGCACACACAGGAGAGCACTCTGGGGCACTCACTTCTCCTGGAGTGGGCTGCAGTCATGGATGGGGCTCAGTGGTGGAGACATCCTTGTCCCTGTGGTCATCTGTGTGTGGGTAGGTATTGGCACAGCTGCTCAGGGACGTGGTGGGGTCACCATCCCTGGAGGTGCTCCAGAGCTGTGGGGATGTGGCACTGAGGGACATGGGCAGTGAGCATGGGGGGTGGGCTGGGGTTGGACAGGGGGATCTTGAAGTCCTTTTCCAACCTGAATGGTTCTGTGATTCCATGAGCATTCATCTGGGATTGTCCAGGGATTATCCCAGCATTGCTCAATTCCATCCCAGTGCTGCCACCGCTCTGGAGTGGTTTTGACCTGAAGCATCTCTACTGCCCATTTCAGTAATTGGAAGCTGATCCTTTCCCAAGGATCTCACTTTTGCATTAATGCCCAGAGTTGGAGAAGGAATCAAACTCACCAACCTGTACTTTCCTTTCCTTCCTTAGTTTGCTGCTGAACTGGAGCAGCTGGACCAGCTCCTGCCATCCCTGGAGAAAGCTGCCCAGCTGCCAGGGCTGTGCGGGCCGGAGAGGAGCGAGAGCGGCGTGGCCGTCAAACCCGAAATGCTGGCAGCCCCCCTGCAGCCCAGCACTGCCCCCAGAGCCCCCACCGGCCTCAACCGTAGGTGTCAGCCCTGGGTTCATCCCCACATGGGGTCCTCGGGTGGGTGGGAGCGCAGGGGATGCCCTGGGGGATTTGGGTTCTGTCCATATTGAGCAGTTTGACCCCTGGGAATGGAGGTTTAGGAAGCGTTGCTGTCACTTTCAAGCAGTGCTTTGAGGCTGAGTGCAGCCAGGTTTGGTGTCAGAAATGATAGGGAGGGGTTAGAATGGAAAGAACACCCTGATTTTTCTCCAAAGCGAGCAGTTTCACCCCTAGAAATGAAGGTTTCTCTCCTGAAGCAGCCCACAACCAAGCAAGAAAGTTGGGGCCCCAGCTGTGGCTCCCTGGCATCCTCGTGCTGGGGCCAGCAAGCTTTTACCAAGCAGAGCAAGAACTTGGCTGTACAACCACACCCTGGTCACAGTGCTGTTGCCACCTGCCTGTCCTGACCAGCAGCCCCATGCCACCCTCACTGGTGCCCTTTAGTCCTCTGCCAGCTCCAGCACAAGCACCCCAGCCAGGACTGGTCCTGTAGGGCTTTGCCTGTCCCATGTGTGATTTTTCCTGGTGCACAGCTGTAGTTTATTCCATCCCTGCATCAGTGCCCAGCAGGTATACAAAAAAGAAGGTCTGAGCGTGAACACAGGCGCTTGCTGTGTGCTCCCCACTGGCAGGCTGCAGCTAAACTTGTAAAAATCCATGCAAATGAGAATCATAACGATGCGAGGCTGAGCAGCATCGTTTTCCCATGTGGTTTGAATTGATTTAAAGCCAGCAGTGCCCAGCAGAACATAGCTGGAGTGAGCACAGGCAGCGTGGTGGAGCATTGCTCCTACTCCTGCCTCTCCCCTGAGAGGAATCCCCATTCACTGTGCAGGAATTGGTCCTCACCTCTCTTCTAGCGATGCACAAAACCTATTTATATACGTATTACAGATGCAAGGCTTCTCCCTGACCCCACAGTCCCCAGTGTCAGCATCCCGGCGGGGCACTGCATCTACGGGTGATGTCGTGATGGGGAGAGATCTGAATCTTTATACACACGTGTCTGTCTTTGTTTTCCAAACCCAGCTATCAGCAGCGGGCAGGCCATGCAGGCAGCTCGGGCCCCCTTTGAGTTCTGTGACCCACTGGAGCCAGCTCAGCTCAGGCCGGTTGCTTTCCCTGCAACCAACGGCAGCAGCCCGCGGCCCCGCGCGCCCACCGAGCAGGGCAGGGGCACTGTGCCGGGACCAAACCCCTTCCCACCTGACACAGGTACGTGCTGCCATGGGCTCTGCTCTGCTCAGGCAGCTGTGACAGCAGAACGGGGATGTGGTGGGAAATCTCTGTCTTGAGGGGCTTTTTTGGGGGCTGGTCTCCCCGTTACAAGCGGGGATGACTTGAGAGGTGATGGCCTCGAGTTGGAGCAGGGGAGGTTGAGGTTGGGTATTAGGAGACATTTCTGTGATTCTGTGATTTCTGCTTTTACAGAGAGGTGCTGCAGTGGCACAGCTGCACAGGGAGGTGGTGGGGTCACCGTCCCTGGAGGTGCTGCAGAACTGTGGGGATGTGGCACTGAGGGACGTGGGCAGTGGGCACGGTGGGTGGGGTTGGACTTGGGGATCTCAGAGGTCTTTCCCAACCTGAGTGTTTCTGTGATTCTGTGTTCGTGCTTGTGGGTGCTGAGGAGGTGAAGGGTGGCAGGTCGGGGCTTAGAAATGCCCCCTGTCCACCTTTTCTTTTTAAAAAGTCTAAAAAATTGCCATGGGAGAGAGCATGAGAGAGCACCTGCGGGGAGAGGAGCCCTTCCGACATCTCAAGACTGCAAACCCAAACCTTCCACCTCCTTACAGCTGCATGAAGAAAGCTCAAGTGCCTTGGTTTGGGTTGAAAGAGACCACCCAGTTCCAAGCCCACCCAGTTTCAAGCCCTGCCATGGGCTGGCTGCCCAGGGCCCCTTCCAGCCTAGGTTTGACCACTGCCAAGAATGGAGTGCCCACCACTTCCCTACACAGCCTGTGCCAGGGCCTCCCCACACCATGAGTAAGGGTCGTACCAAGATAGGGTTGATTTCCATGCAGCCTGGAGTGCCCTGTGCTGCTTCTGGGTGACAGTGAGAAAGGCAGCACTGTGCAGTGGCCAGGTCTACCCAGCAGCTTGGCTTTGCTGGTACGTGGCTGCAGGAACGAGGGGCTCACCTCAAAGGTTCAACGACAGCTGGCGGAGGTGATTGCTGAACTGCTCTCTGTTATCTTTGAGAGGTCTTGGAGAATGGGGGATGTGCCTGATGTCTGGAGGATAGCCAGTGNGACACGCCTGAAGGCTGTGCTGCCATTCAGCAAGACCTGGACAGACTGGAGAGCTGGGCAGTCAGAAACCGGATGAAATTTAACAAAAGCAAGTGTAGAGTCTTGCACCTAGGGAGGAATAATTGCATGCACCAGTACAGGTTGGGGGATGAGCTGCTGGAGAGGAGCTCTGCAGAGAGGGACCTGGGTGTCCTGGTGGACGACAGGTTGACCATGAGCCAGCAGTGTGCTCTCGTGGCCAGGAGGGCCAATGGTATTCTGGGATGCATTAAAAAGAGCATGATCAGCAGGTCAAGGGATGTGATCCTTCCCCTCTGCTCTGCCCTGGTGAGGCCTCATCTGGAGTACTGTGTCCAGTCCTGGGCTCCCCAGTATAAAAAAGACAGGGATCTCTTGGAAAGAGTTCAGTGCAGGGCCACAGTGATGGTGAAGGACCTGGAGGATCTCCCCTATGAAGAAAGGCTGAGTGAACTGGGTCTGTTTAGCCTTGAAAAAAGACTGAGAGGGCACCTGATCCAGGTTTATAAATATCTGAGGTGTGAGGGACAAAGTGGTGAGGCCAGACACTTTCCAGCAGTGTGTGGAGACAGGACAAGGGGGAACGGCCAGAAACTGCAGCACAGGAGGTTCTGCACGAATGTGTGCAAGAACTTCTTTACAGTGAGGGGGATGGAGCACTGGCACAGGCTGCGCAGGGGGGTTGGACTCGATGATCTCTTGAGGTCCCTTCCAACCGCTGTGATTCTATGATTCTATGAACATTGTGCAGTACTGAATGTGAGCTGGGAGAGGGACCTCCCAGAAATGCAACAGCCCAGCTCTGCTCCTCCAACGTGGTAGCAAGGACGGTGTGAGATGGGACTGAGCTGCTGTCCCCTGCCATCCTTCATCCTGCACGTGTCACTGCTCTTCTCGATGCACAGCTCTTGCCCTGTCCTGCCCACATCGGGTGGCCCCATGTCTGTGCAAGACGCACAGGTGCACACTGGCCCTGAATTTTCACTTTGTTCTTTGTGCTCGTGCTCTGCATTTCCCCATCTGAAATTTCCCCCTCCAGCAGATCCCCTCTTTTCCCAGCACTCCCAGCCTGCTGAGCCACTCAGCCCTACAGTTTTCCTCCCCATTCTGAGCAGTGCCCAGCATCAGCCCTGCACCAGCTGCAGGGTCCCAGCCGTGACCTTCCCTCCTCCTCTCAAGACCATTGTGCAGCTGCAGTATGACACCCGCCTTCATGACCACGAGCAGCTGCAGACTGATGCTTAGCTTGGGAAAAAACTGCAGTTTTCAGCAGAAACAGAACTGGGAACTGTTGTCAGGCGAGCAGGGAAGGCTTGGAGCAGCTGCAGTGCGGCTGCGCGGGGCCGGCCCCCCCAGCACTGCTGCTGCCACTGCTTTTATCTGCCTGTTGCCAAGCAACCTTAAGGCTTTTTTCAAGACATTTCAAGAAGTAAAGGATCACCTCTCCCCGCTTCCATCCAAGAGCAAGCTTAGGGCTCTTGTGTTTCTTGTGTAAAGCCCACAAAACAGGCTCATTCTGGGAGCTGTCGTTGCCTGGAGATGGGGATGCCTTGGGATAACAGTGAAGACACCGAGCACTGCTGGCTTTGTCCCCAGATGGGGCAGTGTTCTGGACATGCCACCAGCTCACCAGGTCCTGCCTTCGGGTCCTTCCCCCTCCCCATGGGATTTCTGTCCTGTTGGGAGCTCTGCCGATGTCACCTCAGTTCTCAGCAGCAGTGCTGTCACAGCTGTTGTCAAGAAAACTCTGTGTTCTATTGGGGAAAAACATCACAACAGAGCTTGGTCAAGAAAAAAAAAGGAAGATTTGCATCCTTGGTAACCACCTCTGTAAGCATTTTCCCTACAAACCCATGGGACTGGCCACTGATGGCATATCCCAGTGCAGCAATCCCAACCTGGCCAGAAGTGGGCTCTTACCCCGTGTCCATCTGCATGGGGCTCCATGGCCAACTTGGCCAAGGTGTTCCAGGATCTTCTGGAGGTGTTAAGAATGGTGGAGATGTGACACTTGGGGACGTGGACAGCAGGCACAGTGGGGTTGGGTTGGGGTTGCACTGGGTGATCTTAGAGGTCTTTTCCAGCCTTAATGATTCTGTAACTCTGTGATTCTGTTTCGAGCTGGATGATGTAAGGTCTCCATCCGCATAAATCTCCCCGTCCCAAGCTCAGGCTCCAAGTTCTTCTCAACTTAATCTAATTGCGTTGGCTCCTTTCCCTGCACAAATTAACTTTTCTCCAAAATAGAGTCAGAAGATGCTAATGGGTGTGTGCTATTTTTTCAGCTAAAATCTCCAGTGCTAACAAGGCCTTCAAGAGCCATCCTTGTGACTTGACTGGATTTTGAGAAACAAAAATGTCATGCTAATGCTCCCGCCCCCTCTTCTCCCCGCAGGGATGTCAGAGCTGGAGATGGGGGTGCCAGATCACCAGTTTGGGCAGCCAGCCATGGGCGAGCAGATCCCGTGGACAGATAACAGCATGGCACCCATGAACCGAGGCACGCTGAGTAAACCTGAAGAGTAAGTACTGCGGCTCGGTGACTTCCCGACCCCTCCCAGGAGGACTTTGGGATGCCCTGGCAATTGCTTCCTCTGTCAACGGGGTGTGCACCAGTTTTGCTGCATCTGGAAACCTGGAAGTGAAGGTTGGGAAGTGCCAGGGCTGAGAGGTGCAGGGCATGCTGTCTCTGTAGGGACAGCTCAAAATTGTGACATTTGTTTTTTGTCCAGACCCGAATAATCCCGTGCATACACATTGAAAGTTCTCACTAACCAATACTGCATTCTTCTTTCTGGGGTCAGCAGCAGCATCCCGAGAGCCACGGGATAGTTTTGTGTCTCTGTGTCACTGCAGCACTTTGCAGTCCCCACTTGCTTGGCTTCAGCTGAAAGGTCTTCTTTGGGTCCTTGCCCTGCGGAGCAGCCAGAAAGTCATCACCTCAACGTGGAACATCACTCTTTGGCTATAAATGCCATAGCAGTGCTATTGCAGGAGCCTGGATGTCAGTTATTTTGAGGCAGAGAGCTCTGCTGATGGTGATCTCTGCCTGATACCATACAGGGGTCATAGGATTTCCTAGACCCAAGCCATTAGCACTGGCAGTGTGGACAGGGGCTGAGTCCTGCCCCATGCCCAGGGGTCAGGTACCTGTTGGATAGATAGATGAGCTCTGGGAGGATCCTTCTGCAGCCCTTACTGCCAAAACCCATCCAAGGGTTGCTAACTAAATCCTTTACAGATAAGCTCAGCTTCTGTTTTCCTGCCACAGAGAGCAAATATGTAAGAATTGTGTTTGAGGAAGGCAGGAGCCAAACGTCTTCTTCTAGGAGCTCAGTTTGGATTAATCTCTATAAACTCTTCACTCAGACCAAGAAAAAAATTGCCTAAGAGGTCTTCACTGCTGCACATGGGTCTTGGATTTTGTCTGGAAAGAGTCAGCCTCTTGTTGCTTGAAAGAGCTGGGAGATAAAACCAATCTCTGTTTAAATGAGGAGGAACATTTACATCAGCTCAAGCCCTTGCTGCAAGGAAGCAGCTTACCTTTTACATCCCAC
Source organism: Odontophorus gujanensis (assembly GCA_013399175.1). Taxonomy (NCBI): domain Eukaryota; kingdom Metazoa; phylum Chordata; class Aves; order Galliformes; family Odontophoridae; genus Odontophorus; species Odontophorus gujanensis. Next base: position 33,324 of record VXAB01008348.1, on the reverse strand, counting down.
TGGTGTTGCAGTTTTGTCCTCAATGTGAGATCCATGGGGCACATCCAGCAAAGGGCAGAGCAGTTCTAAAACATCAATCTTGGTTTTAAGTTCCTTAAAATGCTGCTTCACTTGCTTTATAGGGGGAGAATGGCCTTACGTTACTCAGCAGCACTGTGCTCCAAGCAAGGAGCCAGGCAGCCTTGCTGGTGCCCAGCTCACTTCCAACCTCACTTCCCTCAATAACTTCAGCAGCCTTAGGTCTGATGGAGCTCCACAGGTGAGAGCTGCCTTGGCAGCCTCTGGCACAGCACTTTGAGACCCCAGGAGCAAAAAGCAGCCGCTGTGTTGGAGGTAAGGTTGCTCCTCAGCATCCCCTCCCAGAGCTTGCTTCAACACAAGGAAGGGGTTCATCAGCCCTTGCAGAGGTCTGCAGGCTCTGCCCTGGTGCAGCAGGCTTGAAAAGCAATGGTGTAGAAATTTAAGAGAGCAGATTCCCCTCTAAAGCCAGAACTGGAGGCTTGGCTGGGGTGTGCACGCTTCCATCTGGCGGCACGGCCACAGACTGCAAAACCCAGCTCAGGCTTCAGCTGAGGGCAGGGCTTCTGCCAAGGAGAAGCCTCAAAGCTGCACTCTGCACTAATAATGTGCTCTGCTCGTTCTGCACTGAGTGCCTTCACTTGGGCTCCAACTGCAGAGCAAATGCTCCTTTGACTGTGTTACCAGCAGAGCTTTTGCATTAGGGGTTGTGAAGGTTTTCCAACTGCATGGTACGTGTCCGTCACCAGAGCTCCTGCCTTGCTCATCCAGCTGACCTGCCTGGCCATGCATGGGGAGCTCTCTTGCAAGTTCTCCTTGTCCTCCAACCCCTCTGCATCTTCAGTTCTTGTTCAGGTGGGACGGTTACATGCCCCATTCTGTGCCCTGAGCCTAAGTGCTCTGTGTCATCAGTAGAAGAATGGCAGAGACATTGTGGACCAGGTCCAAGGCACCTTGAACCACATCCAGGCTGCTGCAGGCAGCTCTCACTCATGTTCTTCTAATGCCCAAAGATCAAGAATGTCACCCAGGGTCCGGCTTGATGACCACAGCACTGGCATGCCGTGCCAGCAGAGATGCCCTTGGTGTCCAGGACATCTGTGCTGGGTAGGATACTCTGGAGGCCCTGCCAGGGAGATGTTTTATGGCACTTCAAGCAGCATTTGACACCATATTCATCCCATCTGCCAGCACGGGGCTGACCTGCATGGGGTGCAGCATACATGGCTTGCTGGAGTTTTATTTCCTATCTAAGAGCTGCATTGTCCCATGGTCTCCTTTATAAAACATCCATGCAGAGGTCTGTTGTGAGCCGAAGAGACACTGCCAACTTGCGTTCATCCTCTCATTGCCTGTTAATGCAGAGAAAAACTTAGTCCCCCACTTTCTCTGCAGGGTCAGTGCCTTTGAACAGCCAGCTCTGATCTTGGCTTTGGCCCTCTGAGTACTTCAGTACAAAGCAGCCAGTAGCAGAGACCTGGGCCGTAGGAAACCAGCCCTGCTTTTCACCTCCACCTCCCTGCTTCCCTCTCTGCCCCTGCCCTGCAATGTAAGAAATCCCAGCGCCGAGTATTTCTTTCCCTGGATTAAACTGCGTGTGTTGGCTGCAGTGCTCTCGGTCCCACTGGCTTCAGTTCCTTACTGTACATCTGGTCCTCATCTGGAGCTCAAAGGATAAACATGTCTGCTGCTTGGGAACTGCTGGCATGCTCCAGTTCTCTCCTTTGTGTCTCTCTGCGAGCGTGATGTGCCATGGCTCCCTTCATTGTGTCAGACCCGGCAAATCCGATTGACTCCAATTAGTCACGTCATTGGAATGTCTCTCATTACATATTAATCTTATTCCCAAAGAATATTGAGCGAGCTTGTCAGAAATCTTCTTTTTGCAGCTAAAAGGTTCCCTCTGCCTTCAGCTGTTTCGCTTCCAGCTGTCCCAGCGCCTTCCCAGCCTCCCGCTCCGCTCCATGTGCAAGTTGTGCTCTGCCTCCCACTGCCCTGCACGCAGCTCCTGCAGAGCAACAGCACCAAGTGGTCCTCCAGAACCCCACCGAAGCCCAGCGCTGGCTCCATTCCCTGCGGGATTTCATCCTGGCAGTGTGCTCGTGGGTGGGAGGCCAAGAGAACGGCGCGGAGCGGGATTTCCTACGGCTCAGCCCTGTCGCTGCTCTGACAACCCTTCACGTGTCTCCTCGGGCTTTTGTCTCCGCAGCCCCTGCATCACCTCGCAGCTGGACGAGCTCCTGTGTCCTCCCACCACCCCGGAGGGCCGCAACGATGAGAAGGCGCTGCTGGAGCAGCTCGTGTCCTTCCTGAGCGGCAAGGACGAGACCGAGCTGGCCGAGCTGGACCGGGCCCTCGGCATCGACAAACTGGTGCAGGTAGAGAGGCTCAGCGGGGCCGGGCCGAGGTCGGGGCGGGGGCCAGGTCATAAAACAGCTGAGGTTGGAAGGGACCTTAAGGATCATCCAGTTCCAGCAGATGCCGAGCTCTGACATGAGCGTGAAGGAGGATTTCCAACATCTGCTCACAGGAGGCCAGATGTGAGTGGGAACACACATCAGATTCGGAGAGGATACTTAATCCTCTGCCATTCCACCGGGAAAAAAGTAAAAAAAAAAATAGTTGGAAAGCATCCCCATGAAATCCAATAACCCACTCTCGGCTTAAAAAAACGCCATCCCCCATGAGAAACGTCAGCCCTTCAAAGGGCAGCTCATGTGTCGGGGCGTGGGGAGGGCTGGCAGCCCGGCCTGCTTCCCCGTCGCACTCGGGGTTGGGGCGTGGAGGAGCCGTCCAGCTGGAGTCCCACAGGCAGAGATTCCTGAGCCTTAATTGTGCTGCCTAATAATATAGCTAATGGCCTGGCTGGTATGAGAGCCCGCAGCCCTCGCCGTTGAGATTGGCTTACACTGCAGCTGCCCCTCTCCTCTCATTTAACCGCTGAAAAAAAGGACAGTTTTGCTCCGGCGTTGCTGTCTGATTCACATAGCACCGTGGCCTCGGCTACAGGCGCCCGTGCAGAGGCATCTGAAGGATTTGGATTGTCCTAAATAACAGGGCATGGCCAGGGGGAAGCCTGAATTTAGGCAGAGAGCAAGGGACGTGGAAGACGAGATGCATTGCTCGGGTTTTTCATGGAGTGGTTTCTCTTTCCTTACCCTGCGGTGCTCACATGCTTCTTCCAAAACAACAAACTGATCTGGAAGCCTGTGAATCACACCATCATTCAGGTTGGAAAAGACTTCTCAGATCCCCCAGCCCAACCCACCCCAGCACTGCCCACGTCCCTCAGTGCCACATCCCCACAGCTGGGGAACACCCCCAGGGATGGTGACTCCCCCACCCCCCTGGGCAGCTGTGCAGGATGTGTTACTGGCAGGTAGAAGTTCACTCTGACTTCCAAGTTTTTGCACATGAGGCCCAGAAACTTCAGTCTCCATCCAGTGCTGGCTCTGAGGGCTGGCACGTGGTTGCCCTGAGCATGCTTTGTCACCTCAGGACATGGGTGTGTCCGCTTGCCTTTCCCCAAGCCCCCTCCAACCCGCAGGGCTTGGGCTGTGTTTCACTCCTCCACACATGGGGAGAGGAAGAGGTACAGATCTGTGCACCCAGTTTCATCTGGAGGTGGATGGAAAGTGGGTAGTCTGGGGAGAAAAGATGAGAAAAGCCTCATTTCAGCAAGTCTGTTTGTAGACTGCTGTTTGATGACCTGGAACCCAGTCCTTGAGCTGTATATATTCCATCTTTATTTATGGAAGAGGGAGAAGACCTAGCTATGCTCCATGCTCACGTTGATCCTCCAGCTGTGATGCTCTGCCCTAAGAGTCGATGCTGTTTGGAGCCCAGATGAGGGCGGTGAGACCCTGGCACAGTCTGTCCAGAGAAACTTTGGGTGCCCCATCCCTGGAGGTGCTCAAGAACAACTGGGCAAGATGGCTTTGGGCAACCTGGTCTGGTGGGAGATGTCCCCGCCATGGTTCCTGCCGTGGTTGGGATTGGATGGGTTTTAAGGTCCCTGTCACCTCAAACCATTCTAGATTTCTGTGATTCCACGATTCATGGTTCTGTGAGCAGTTAGCACACTGCAGCCCATCACTGCTTCGGGCACAGGGAGATGAGCCCCAAGCCCACCTCAAGGGACATTTTTCTGGGGGTCCTTGCTTCAAAACAAGCCAGCAGAAATCACTCCCATCTCTCCAAGGTTATCAAAGCCTTGAGGAACGGTGGTTAACCCCACTTGGGATAGCTCTGGGCTTGAGCTCTGCTGGATGGGGCTGGCTCCAGGCGGCGCTCCAACATAAGGATTTTCCTCCCTCTTTTCCCTTCCAGGGCGGCGGGCTGGAAGCCCTGACGGAGCGGTTCCAGCCTCAGCAAGCCACCCCTCCGCTGATGATGGAGCAGAAGCCCGGCATGTACCCCCAGCCTTACTCCTCCGCATCTCCCACCACCAGCCTCCCTGCTGCCTTCCCCGGCATGGTCCGGCAGAAGCCGTCCTTCGGTCCCATGCCGGTGCAGGTCCCGCCGCCGCGCGGTGCCTTCCCCACCACCATGGCCATGCAGCCCCGGCAGGCGCTCAGCCGGCCCCCCACGGCTCCCAACCAGCTGCGACTTCAGCTGCAGCAGCGGCTGCAGGGCCAGCAGCAGGTAAAATCCTCCCGGCTGGATCCCTGGGCTGCGGGCAGGGGCAGTTCTGCAGTGAGGGGAGACCGGGAGGGCTTTGAGTAGCCGGAGGGTGGGCACCTCCTGTGGATGCGAAGGGAAAACATTGCTGGAGCGTCTGCATCTGTAGCTGGATGTCCTTCCTGACTGTTCTCCCTCCCCTGCAGCTGATCCATCAGAACCGGCAGGCGATCCTCAACCAGTTTGCAGCCAACTCCCCGGTGGGCATCAACATGAGGGCGGGCATGCAGCAGCAGATGACCCCACAGGTAAGGGGGATGCGGCGTGGTAGCACGGGGCAGCTCAGACCCCGAGCTGGCTCCCTGGGGATGGGAATGTCACCCACCACACAGAGGGGTGGCTCCAGATGTGCCTTTACTCCATTTACTCCATCCCTTACACCTGCATAAGGCACAAAGACCTCATTATCGCTTAGTGACTAACGTGCAAGATCATTAATTGAGAAGGATCTTTGGGAAATAGATGCCATCCTTTAAATACCAGAATCTCCAGTGAATCTTCTTAATGATCCTGCAAATCCCCAGGCCCTAAAGTTCTTGTTTCACTTCTAATAAAGTGGATAAAACATCTGCTCCCTGCAAGGGGGAGCTGGAAGGGGTAGCTGGGTTCTGGTAACTTTATTCCACTTCTCTGAAAAGCCTGTGAGTTTTGTTAAGCATCACGACATCTTTGGTGGGGAATATGAGCTGCAGATGGAGGGACCCAGTGCTCCACTGGCAGTTGTGATGGCTTTGTTGAGCTCTCCCTTGCTGTGCTGAGGCTCCTACGGTGATGGATGGGAGCACATCTGGCCTGGCAGCTGGGGAAGGAGCCTGGTGCCAGGGGAAAATCTCATGAGCTGATTTCATGGGGCCAAGGTTGGAGATCCTGGGGTTGGGCGCCCCTTGCTGGGCACAAGAAGTGGCTTTTGCTGCATCTTACAGGGAAGATCCAGTAACGAGGCGATTGTGCCTGATAACTGGGTGATCATACAGGCTTTCCCATTTGTCTGTGGGACACAGCCTGGATGGGGACCAATCCTTTAAGATCCTCAACCACTGATCTGTACGAACCATCCGACCTATGTCCATCTTCCCTTCACAAATCGAGGCCAGGCACCCCAAACCGGGGCGTTTCAAAACAAGCTGTTGCTCCCGGGTCTCCGAGCTGTACTCTGAGATGCTTGGGAGGAATTAACTCGAACGTCTTCCTTCCCCGCAGCCTCCCCTCAACGCCCAGATGCTGGCCCAGCGGCAGCGTGAGCTCTACAGCCAGCAGCACCGGCAGCGGCAGCTCATGCAGCAGCGAGCCATCCTCATGCGACAGCAGAGCTTCGGCAACAACCTCCCACCCTCAGCCGGGCTCCCGGTGCAGATGGGGGCCGCCCGCCTGCCCCAAGCCCCCCCGCAGCAGTTCCCTTATCCCCCCAACTACGGTACGAGCCCCGGGAACCCTCCCACCTCCACCAGCCCCTTCTCGCAGCTGGCGTCCAGCCCTGAGGCCGCGTTGGCCAACCGTGGTGGCATGGTGACCAGGGGGATGATGGGCAGCGTCGGAGGGCAGTTCGGCGCTGGGATGACGCCGCAGATGCAGCAGAACATCTTTCAGTATTCGGGATCAGGTAGGTGGGGTGGAGGGGACCGCACACGCCTCTTGGCACCGGCGTCCACGGTTAGGGGGTGGTTGGTAAGGGTGTGGGCGAACTGGAGGGGTGCAGGGATAGGAGAAGAGCAGGGGTGGTCCTAGAAATGCCACATGTAGCAAATAGGGCGTGGATTTTGGTGCCGTCGGGGTTTTGCTTGCATTTACACCAGCGGTGTAAAAGCAGTGGGGAAGGAGAGGCAAAAGGCACAGCCACACTGCCACCGTTTCGCACCACATCTCACTGCTCTCCATAGCACAGCCGAACTGCTCCTGCCTGAATCCCCCTTACAAACAGACAATTCAGGCAGCGTTTGTAGGATGAGGAGGAGGAAGAGGGGAAGCTGCTGATAGGTCCCACAGCTGATGCTGTCTGTTCTTCCTTCCCCAGGCATGGGTCAGCAGAACGAGCCCGCCTTCGCCCCCTCGCTCAGCCCCAGCAGTCCCCTGATGTCACCGCAGCTCCCTCCGTCACAAAGCCCCATGCTGCAGCCGGCACCGCCTGCTCCGGGCTATCAGTCACCCGACATGAAGACCTGGCAGCAGGGAGCCATGGGGAACAGCAAGTAAGGTCATCATGGTGTCATTGGGTGGGCTGGGATGGAAGGGACAACAAATGTCATCTAGCTCCTGCCCGCAATGACCTGGGCTAGGGCAGCCTGGGTGAGGAGGTGGGATGTGGGAAGAGCAGACAGGAGAAGACATGGGGACACCAGGAGGACAGTCCTGGCCTGGCTGGGCCCATGTCCCATGTCCTCAAGCCATGACATCCTCAGCAACTCAACCACTGACCCGTGGCTCTTTGAAAGAGCCACCAGGCTTCTGTGCTAGTTGGGTCGGTGCTTCAGATCTCCAGAAATGAAAAGTTTAAAAGTTCCCCTGGGGGCTGCACTGCTTTGTGCCTGTTGGTAGCTCCACTGACTTTCCCTGGTTAAGGCAGAGCTCGGTGTCACCTCACCCAGAGCTCTGCATTGCTTCCTTGACACTCCCTTCTTGTCCCTGTTGTCCCTCCTGCCCCACCATGTCAAGCTGAGGAGCAGAGGGCAGATGTTCCCACAGTAGTCACCAGCCTTGGAGGGCTTCCTCGGGCAGCTGCAGCTCCTCTGATGGCCCCATGCACTTCATCCCTTCCAGAACAGGCAGGCAGAGAGCGTCCTCCCACCAGCACCTGGCTAACCCTTTTCTCTCCTCTCCATCAGTGTATTCAGCCAAACGGGGCAGACCCAGCCAGCACCGGCCCAGCAGGGAATGTACAACAACATGAGCATCACCGTCTCCATGGCGGGAGGAAACACCAACGTCCAGAACATGAATCCCATGGCGGGACAGATGCAGATGAACTCGATGCAGATGCCTGGGATGAACTCCATGTGCTCGGAGCAGGTCAGTGCTGCTGCTCTCAGCGCTCCCCAGCTTCCCTAGCGGGTCGCCCTAGCTTTGTTAGGTTCTTTTTTTTCTTCTGTGATTTCCCCATTTACATCCCAACCTTCACCGGGCCGTGGGTTTAAAGCTGTGTCCAAACTGAGGGGCAGGCATGGAGACCTGCACTTGGCTGACTGTGCTCAGGTCGCTGCCACCACCAGCCATGGCCAAGCACCGTGGCTGACTGAGGTTCTGCCCTTCCTGAAGTTTTAGCTGCTGGAGTTTGTCTCAGTGCCATTAAGCTCCTTGGAGCTGCTCTTGGCTCACTGTGTTTGCGTGGGAGAGCTGCAGGCTGGGGCTTGCAGCCTCCCCAATGGCTTTTCCCCTTCGTGTCAGATGTGTTTGGTGACATGCCACGCTCCCTGGAGACCACATGTCCCTGGCGGCAGCCCAAGGCAAAGCGTAGGAGGTTGGGAGAAAGGCAAAATAGGTCCCAGCCTCAGAATAGAAGGACAGTGGTGCTGCCCATGGGCTTCCCCTCCCCAAACTCACCTGGGCTCTGGGTCTCCCAAACCCACCCAGCTCAGCTCGAGGGGGTGATGAGCACCTTGAGGATGTCCACAGTGCCCGCTGAGCTCTGGTCTTGCTTTTGACAGGTAAACGACCCGGCGCTGAGACCCACGGGCCTTTACTGCAACCAGCTTTCCTCCACTGACCTTTTGAAAACAGAAGCGGATGGGGCGCAGGTCAGTAAGAAACTGCTAAGCACATCTCAGGTACAGAGAGAGGAGTTTGCTGTGCTCCCCCCCAAAAAAACCTGAACGTTCCCAGCCATGCCGTGCGGGCACGCCTGGCACCAGGCGAGCTGTTAGCCAGGGCTGCTCCGCTTTGCAGGGCTGGGTCTGACCCTGCTGGTCACCCCGAGAGGAGGTGGTGCCCCATCCCTGCAGACACCCAGGTCAGGCTGGACAGGGCTGTGAGCACTGATGGAGCTGTGGGTGTCCCTGCTCAGTGCAGCGAGTGGGACCGGATGGCCTCGAAGGGTCCCTTCCAATCTGGAGATTCTGTGGCGCAGTGGTGCTTGGGGACCTCACAGGAGGTGCTGAACCCCATCCATCTCCAAGAGCAGCCCTGGGGTGACAGCAGCGGGAGGAGTTCTTTCGTAGGCTCAGGTCTGAAGGATCCAGCCCAGGGCTGCGCACGGTGCTGGAAGCGCGGCGATTTGGAAGGGAAAGTGTGGAGGGAGTGGGGAGGCTGCGGGGCGACGTGCGTCCGTCCGTCCATCCATCTGTGCCTACCAGTCCAGTGCTGACACCCGCGGGCTCTGTGCTTTGTGCTCGCACCACCTGATGAGTCTCCTCCTTTCCGACCGCCCCGTGGGCTCCGTCCTGGCACGTGGGGCCGTGCCACCACCACTTCATTTTGTAGAGCAGCTCCGGACCTCGCTGGCTTCCACCCGCCCCGTGCCGCTGCCTTAGGGCTGCCCCTTCCTGGGGCCGAGCCGATTTTTTCTCTTATTATTTTTATTTTTTATTTCTATTTTTTCATTATTTTTTTTTCCCACTTTTTTTCCCCTATTTTTTTTTTTTCTTCTTTTTTTTTTTTTTTCTTCCCCGAATGAGCAACGTGTGAACCTTGCCGAGCTCTGACCCGAATGAGTGCAGCGGTTTTCTTTTTGTAGGAAAAGAAGACAGAAGAGTTCTTCTCTGTGGTGGCTCCAGACTAGAGGAAGTCTCTAGTGAGTTTCCACTTCACGTAGTTCCCAGTCCGTCGCCGCCGGCCCCTGCCCCATCCCCGCTAAAACCCCCTCTTCTCTTTTGTGTCCCAGCAG
>VXAB01008348.1:757-18335 GCA_013399175.1 Odontophorus gujanensis | reverse complement strand
CTCCCCCCGTCTTTGGGAGCCGCTCCTTGTTCGCTATCCTCAGGAGGCCACACTGCTTGTGTAAAAGCGTGTTTGAGGGTATGGGAATGTATGAGGGCATGAAAGGGGCTGGAGGTTTATAACGTGCTGTTTCAGCCCTCAGGACTGTCCTTGTGTGAGACCAATTCAGGAGCCAGACCTGCCCCCAGGCTTCATGGAGGGAGAGCATAACAGCGATGAGAAGGAAAGTGCCCTGAGGGGAAGGTCTCCCACCACTGCCTCCCAGGATGGAAGAGGGCAAACGTCTGAGGTCCCACTTGCACAACAGAAGGTGGAAGAAGGGAAAGTGTATTCAGGAGATGGTGAGCTTGTAAAGGTCACTTTCTGCATTGCATGCAATGCTGCAGGCTTGGGGCAGAGTTCAGTCTGGAGCAGAGGAGGTTCAGGGGAGACCTTATAGTTCAATCCAACTCCTTGGAAGGAGGCTGTGTTGAGGTGGGTATCAGCCTCTGCTCTCAGGTAACAGCGACAGAGTGGGAGCTGATGGCCTCAGGTTGTGCCAGGGGAGGATCAGGTTGGATATTAGGAAATGTTTCTTCTTCAAAGGAGCAATGATGCAGTGGCACAGCCTGGGGAGGTGATGGAGTCACCATCCCTGGAGGTGTTCCAGAGCTGTGGGGATGTGGCACTGAGGGGCATGGGCAGTGGGCATGGTGAGGGTGGGCTGGGGTTGTACTTGGGGATCTCACAGGAGCTTGGGACCAGGAGTGACACCTTATGATTTGTCACGAATTTAGAGTGTAGGCACACCAGACAAGCTACTCTTGGTTAGAAATGAAACCAGAGGTCGCAGATCTGTGCGGGACTGTGTATTTGGTAACTTACTCTGCTTCTCAGGATGTTAACTACCTAATATGGGAAACACCTGGTCTTTGTTACCTGCTGGCATTCAGTTTTGGTGTTTAAAATTCCCTAAAGCAGGTCATTCTGTCCTGTGCTCCTGATGAGTTGTTGTAAATAATTTCTTAAATTATCTGTACAGGACCAACTTTGTTTTGGATTGCATGGTGCAGATGCCTACTAATGACAGCTGGATATTTATTGGAGTGTGTGTTGCCGTTCCTTACAGGGGTGTTAGGTTATCTGGAAATGATGGAGGCACAGGCTCACGAGTTAAGCCTGAAGCAAGAAGAGAAGGAGCAGCAAGAAAAGAAACTCAACAGGCTGAAAGCCAGAGTGCAAGAGCTGAGAGCCCGGAGGGATGAGCTGCGAGCTAAAGTGGAGCTGCAGGAAAAAAGGGTGAGAAAGGGCTTGCTGCAGAGACCTGACACAGGGCTCTGGTATTGTCTTGCTCTCACAGCATGGATTTACTAGGGTTATTAATTGATTTTTTTTGAACAGTGTACACTCCTGGCATCCCTGTTTTCAGTACAGTGTAGTCCGGAACTGCTGGGCCTCTATGCTTTGAGGTTGTGTGGCCATTTGTGGACACTTTTTCCCTTCTCCAGCTTGAGATGCTGCCTCACATTTCCCAGTGCTGTGTTTTCCTCTGTAGCCTGCAGGTGACACGTTTGGTGTCCTCATTTTCTGATCTGTCTCATCTTTTGACTTCTGTAGCTTCTTGACAAGGAGGGAGCTGTGACAGATCCAGCACAGCCCAGTGCTCAGGCTATTCTGGAGTGGAAACTGAAGGACGTGAGGGCCATGATGCAGTTCTTTTACCTCACAGGTAATGCCTCAATGCATGTGTTCTGCTGATGGCTGCATTTTTGGGGTGCTAAATTTTGAGGAATGAATTTGGTGCGAAGTGCAGTTCCCCAGTTGACAGTGCTTGTGTTGTACTTGAAGCCTTTGGTCTGAAAGCATAGGAAGAGCAGCTGATGCTGCAATTCTCTGTCTCTCAGAGAAGGCTTCTGGGATTTTGCAGGAACTCTTGCTTACTGGACTGCATCATTTGGACTTAAGATCTAGGTTTTAGAAAGCATGTAACTACCTTGGTCTTAATAAAATCTTTGGGAATCAGATTAAATATCCAGTGGGTCTGGGTCTTCCAAGCAATCTTAGAAAGCCAGTGCCCTCTATTCAGCTATTCCTGAGCTTGGTTTAGTACATACTTTTTTGTTTGTTTCCAATGCAAGTCACCTTTGCACTCTGCTCCAGCTGCTGGAAGGGCAGTGTGGGAATCCAAGTCTTATGTTGGTGAGGGTGGGTTGAGCCCATGATCTCTCCTACCACTCTTTCTGGGGCTGTTTTCTTTCGCTTGGGGCAGCCTGTTCTGCCAGCCGTGCAACTCAGTTAGTGGCAGTTTAATCTGCCTTTAAGCTGCTTGAGTTTATTTGATGTCCCTTCATAAAAAGTTGCTGTGTTTTACGTCCCTGAACTCTTGCAAGTCTTTAATCCTCCCAGGGACCTCCCCAAGCTGGTATGCAAAGAGCATAAAGCCCGTGCTGCCCCAGCAAAACTTCTATGAGGTGACAAGTTTCTGCTAGTCTTCAGTAAAACCTCTCTCTCTGAACCCAAGGGATCAGTGGGAAGCTAACCACGCAGGGAGTGTGTTTCTGCATCAGCACTGCTTATGAAGGCACCTACATGGATTCCTATTACGTGGAGATCCTCACCAAGCCAGAGGTGAAGATTCAACACCACTCTGTCCCGGTCTTCATCCCCCTGGAGCAGATAGCCATGAAGTACCTGCAGACAGACATCAGGAGCTTCTTGTCTGTCCTGTCAGACCACCTGAATGCTTACGTTGGGCGGAGGCACCAGGCAGACCAGTTGGAGGTACCAGTGGTCATAGAAGCAGTGCTTGCCTGTCGTTTTGTCTTTTATATACCGAGTGTTAATGAGTGTGCACAGCTCTGCAGAGCTGGGGGAAATCTCAGTGGTTTTCTTTATATGAAGCATTCACCACTCTGGTTTTCAGAGCACAGCAAATGGCTGCACGACTATAAACTCCATGGCCTGTGTCAGTACGTGTGTGTTTGAACGTCTTGTGGCTTGTTTAAAATACACAGCCAAATGTAAGGAAAGCTGTCCTCTTCCTCTGAGGTCCCTAAACTGAAGGAGCTGTGCTTTTGTAAAACACCTCTGGAGGATGTGATTTAAAGGTGTAGATGAGCGCTTGTTTATTTCAGTCTCTCCTTCTCAGGGCTTGCTCAAGGTACAGCCACCCTAGGGCATGCCAGTCTGGTGCAGGGGGGTGGGAGCACCATGCTTGGTGAGCTCCCAGCCCCACGCTGATGGGCTCCTGCCTTAGCTTTGTCTTTCAGAAGTTGTCTTTCTCCCTTCAGGAGCAGTTTTCAGACCGCATAGAAGGAACCTTGCAGAGGAACTCCTTGTGTAACTTGCTGGTCTTCAATTACAAAGTATCAAGGAACAGCAAGACCTTTCTGTTCAATGTGAGGTTGCTTTATGGAGACCTCTGTCACAGCCTGCCTACGGAAGCCATCATTTCTTGTACATGTAAGTAGGCAGTGGAGGTATCTGGAGGTGTGGGAAGGGCAAGCCATACTGCAGTGGATAAGGTTTTTTTCTGTTTCAGTTTGGGGGCAAAAAGAAGCATGCTGTCATATGTTTTTGCGAGGAAAGATCTTTTCTGTAGCATTGGGGTTAGTGGCAGGGAAATAAGACAGGATCTTACCAGCATGAGAAATTTCTTTCAGTGCAGTTAGAGAAATGATGAAGGCAGATGCTGAAGTCTGCTGTTGGGATGTCTCACATGGTGCAGCCAGGCCCGAGTGGGCCACATTGCACCATTAGGTGTGCTGGCACATCCTGCCATACGTAGCGAAGATGGAGGCAGGAGAGAGATTTACAACCCCTTTCAAACTGTCACTGATATTGTGAAATGCTCCTAACAAAGATCTCTGCCTGGAAACCTTTCCTGATGCAACTTACTCCCCCTTCTTTTGAACGATGCTGCCTCCTCCTGATGTCGTGCAGACTGAGTGATACCGAGTGTCTTCTGCAGCCTTAGCAATATGGCATGGCTTAATCCTGATCTGCACTGTTTTTTAACTAATTACTGCAAATGCCCAACTGAGCTGAGGAGGCATTTTCCTTTCTCTTTCCTGTGGTTGTGCAGAGCTGTGGGCCTGCCTGAGCCACCTTGCATCCCATTCACCTGCCTGTGTGGGCTGGCTAGGCTGAAAAGCTAGATGGAGCTCTGAGCAGAGCAGCTCGGGACTGTAATCATTCTGCCAGCAATCATGGTATGAGGCCTCCTGTCAGATGAACCTGGCTGTCACACTCTTTGAGTTGCAGTTAGGCTGCGGGAGGAATTGTGTACCGTGTCAACAGCTCCTCCTCTCCTTTCCCCTCAGAAACAGTCCCTTTATAGGTCAAAAATGTCAGTGCCTTCTTAACTGAGAAGGCAGCTGAGTGGCTGAGGTGCTCCCACACTGTTGTCCCCTCACGAGCAGCCCTTTGGCTCTGGGTGTTTCTTGAGCCACTTGCACTCTGCAGCGATTCAGTTCCCCCGGGGGAGATGCAGGACACGAAGGGTTATGAGAAGAAAAACTATGTCCAGGGAGAAAACTCCCTAGGGGCAAGGGAAGAATGAGCAGCAAATAGTTTTATGCTGGTAAAACTGTGTTCCTCTCCCCACTGAACCATGTGCTTCTGTCCCCTAGCAGGCACTCTTCCGTTGCTAGCAGAGAAGGCAGCAGCTCACTCGTATGCATTTCGCCACATGGCTCTGTACAAAGCCTTCGACTCACTCATCAATGCTTAAGAAGACCAGGACCAAACACTGTAAGCCACCTTGGCTCTCCCCACTAACACGCCTCTCCTGACTTCTTCTGCCCGTGGGGAGTGCTCTCAAAATGCAAATGTTTGCCATGGACTGCAGCACTGCTGCTGGGAACCCCCCAGAGGAGCAGTTGGCCCAGTATGAATCTTGAGAGCAATATTTCCTTGATGATTTTGGGTGTCTGTTGCAGGTAAAATTTCCTCAGCACTGTGCTTCTCGGTTGTCGTTTAATTCCTGCTTGTGATGCCTCTCTGTGTTTGGTGTCCCCAGAGCTCCACAGTTCTGGGGAATGTGTCACAATCAGAATAAGAAGCTATATTAAAACTTCAACTGCTCGGAAAAGCTTTTGGAACAAGAGCCCTCCAGCTCAGCACTGCACGTATCCAGGCAGCAGGCCTCAGAAAGCAGGGAGCAAGCAGGGTAATCTGTGCCCTCCTTGTAACAGCCAGGAAAGGCCTTATGTTAGAAACTGGTAGAGACTGGGGGACAACTGGGATTGCTATGGCAGCCACTGAACCTTCCCTGGACAGAGGTGAGGTTTAATTATTGCCAGCAGCAGCCTGTGCCCTGGTGTGGGCTGCATTAACCAACCCCCAGCACATCAGTGCTGAGCTTTCCAGAAGATTTCACACCAGCAGTGGCTTTGGGCATCCTGTTTCCTTCTTGTCATGGCACAAGTTTCCTGGCATCCTGTCTTAGTGTTTCTAAGTTTGGATCAGATCTTAAAAGCTTACTGTACTTTTAAAAGCCCTCTTTAAATGTTTTCCTTTCAGTAACACAGAATTTTTACCATGGTATTTTAAAGAATCTCCTTCTATTGATATTTTCTACACTTATGTGTTTGGGACAACAGGATTTTCTCCTGCCCCATTTTTGTGCCAACGCTGCGTGTGGAAAGTTCATAGTTTGTTTTTAGATTGTTTCTGTAGTTCAAGCTTTGTCCATATCGACCTTTTTATAGGTAATCTCTGGTTTTCAGACATTGCAGCTCCAGGTAGCAATTTCCCTGGGGATTGAGTAACAGGGTATGGATCAAAATCTTGGAGAGAAAGGAGCAAAAGCCACCAGAGGCATCAGTCTCCCCTTTGGGAGCCCCCTCCAAACCCAGCATCCCTTCAGAGAGGTGTTGAAGCCCTTCTCACCGTCCCCACAACCCCAGGAGACAGAAGACACGGAACCAGGCTTTGAAATTCAACTGCTTTCTATTCAAGAAACTAGTGGCATAATTACACTCTGTGTGCCTCCCTTCTCCCCCTGGCCCTGGCTGTGTCACGCTGAATAATGCAGTCCCTTCTTGGACAGTCCCAGCTCCTCTTCCATCAAGTGACAGCAGTGACAGCAGCCGACCACAGCGTGCATGGGGGGGGGGGGCAAACAGGCACAGTTAAAAATATAAATGTCAATCTGTACTCTTATGTATATATATTTATATATCTGAAACACGCCACGTTTTGTATTTTTTTTGTCTTTTTCTCTGAGCCCGAGGTGGTACTGCACTCTCTCTCCCTGATCTCCTAACTATGTTGTTTGTGATGAGGATGAACTCAGTATGGACTAACAGCAAACCCCGGATGCTCCGGTGCGTAGGAGAGATGCGTCTTCCCATCCGACCCTGAGTTTGGATCTCCTTGTGCTGAGTGCATGGCAGCTGGGGCCTGCAATGCTACTTGGATGCCATACTGCCGCCCACCCTGCAAAGCCTGGAGTGCCTGGGGAAAGGCAGCCCCACACCCACCAAGGGCTGTGAGCTTCTGTGCAGGCACAATGGAGCAAGGGAACTTTCCAGCAGGGACTCAGAAAGGCTTGTGCAAAGGGGTTGGTTTCTCGAGTTTGATTTCAGATCCGGACCTCAGTGGGAGAGATGTCCCTTCTGGCTGCCCCGCTGGGTGCTGGGGAGATGGTGGCTTTGCTGGCTGCTGGACACCAGGCCCTCAGGAACTGTCCACCACCTGGTGGGGCAGGGTGACGGATGAGCCGTTGACGAAGGAGCCCTGCTTCTCCCGGCCCTTGAGGAAGAAAGTGAGCAGCTCCCCTTTGCCCTTGACGTAGATGGCCCCGCGGCGCACAAAGCGGAAACCGTACTCCTTCAGGATCAGATGGGTCTCCTCTACCACCTGCAGGGACAAATGGACACGGTGGGAATACTGACCCCCACATGCTGCTCGGGCAGCAGCTATACCCACCCACCAAGCTGCCCATTGCCTTGAGGTGCTCTTTTAGCAACGCCTTGCCCCGTTTCCAGCTCAGAGGAGCCATCAACCACTCCGTGCTTTCCCCTCCTGTGCATGGCACAGTGTGCTTCAAGGGCTGTGACCACTTGTGAATAACTCCCACTTTGTCGCCCAGGTCGTGCTGTCCCACCTGTATGTTTCCCATCACACCGGTGGACTCCATCCTGCTGGCCACATTCACCGTGTTGCCCCAGATGTCATAGTGTGGCTTGCGGGCACCGATGACTCCTGCCAGCACTGCGCCCTTGTTCATGCCTGCACAAGAGCAGGGTGGGTGTCACCTCTGTGCTTGGTGACGTGCAGATGGGACACCCGGGGTCTGCTCTGGGGGGCAGGGCATGAGGTCCCAGCACTCCCAGGGAAGGAGGGATGGGGAGAGCCCCACGTTCCCAGACTTGCCTATGCGCAGCATGAAGTTGTTGAAGGACTGGTAGTTGATGTTCATCAGTGTCACCTTCATGGCTAAGGCAAAGTCGGCCAAGTCAGCCAAATGCTGCCAGCGCTCCTTATCTGAGAGGGTCTCCTTCTGTAAGGGCAGTGGGTCAGAGGTGCTCCCCTCGCCCACCATCCCCTGCCACAGGGACCCCTTACCTTGGTGCCATAGCTGTTGGCGTTGGCATCGGGGGTCACTCCAGATGCGGCCATGTAGGTGCTGCCGATGGTTTTGATTTTGGTGATGCACCGGAATTGAGGTTCATCCAGGAGCTGAGCCATGGGGATAGATCTTGAGGCACCTGGTGCCATGGACCAAAGCCCTGTGTTGCCCCATGACCAGCTCCAGCCCAACTCACTGCGT
The DNA here is from genome assembly GCA_013399175.1 of Odontophorus gujanensis. Classification (NCBI taxonomy): domain Eukaryota; kingdom Metazoa; phylum Chordata; class Aves; order Galliformes; family Odontophoridae; genus Odontophorus; species Odontophorus gujanensis. The sequence continues at coordinate 10,579 of VXAB01008348.1, read as the reverse complement.
CGAAGTCGGAGATGATCTCATTGAGGAACCGCAGGCACTCGATGCCCCCATTGTTGATACTCTCCTCCGTGTAGAAGTCAGCAAAGTTGGGAAGAGAAGCAAACATGACGCCAATCTCATCATAGGACTGGCTGTACAGCTCCTGGGGAGGGCAAGGACAGCAGCTGTCAGCTGGAGATGTGCCTGCACCTCCAGCAAGCCCAAACCCTCCAAACCCAATCCTCCTCCATTTGAAAACATGAGGGTGCTCTGCAGTCCTCCTTTGCAAGGCCAAGAAATCATATTCACCCAACCAAAGATGTTTGACTAGAGTCTTTGGCAACCTCTCCAGATGCAGAGGCTGTGAGCTGCTCTATGTTCCTGGGTGCCCCTCACCTCGTCCCGCTTCTTGGAGCCCAGGAAGTGCCGTGCCACGTGCTCGGGCAGCATGTTGGTGACAAGGGCCTCGTTCCAGCGCCGCATCTCATAGACCCGCTCCTTCTGGTCATGAACATCAATCTTCCAGAGGAAGAGCGTCCTGGCCAGCTTTTCCACCTACAGGCAGGGGGAGATGGGTGCAGCAGGGCCTCACCACCATTAGGAGCATGCCAGCTGCTGTGGGACCGGCCCAGGCTCAGATGGAGGCTACGGGGCAAGGTGAAACTATAATGGGAGACACAAGACCTCCTGTGAGGGGCAAATGGGACCTTCATGGGGAAAGCGTGGGCTGTGGGACCACCGTGATGCTGCCTGCTCTAAATCTTGTGGGGGAGATGGAGTAGTCTTAGGATTCCGTGGAGAAGAGCTGGAGGTGGTTCCACAGTTGGGGACCAACCGCACTTCCTTGAAGCGTGCAGAAATCAGGGTTGGGGCTGTAGTGACAACATGGAGGGGAAGGAAGAAAGGGGCCTCCTGAGGGGGCTGAGTCACTCACGTGGCGAGAGAAATAGTAGAAGCTGAGCATCACGATGAAGATCATGGCTGTCATGGAGTACTTGGAGGGGACCACTGAGGACCTGCTGGGGGATGAGGCAAGGCATAGGTGGGTGGTGGGCTCAGCCATGCCCCCTCACCATGCCCCTACTGTCCCTTACGCGCTCTGCTGGCTGCGGTGGTGGTCGTACTGGTCGAAGATGTGCTCCCAGGCATAGATGTTGACGGTGCCGGCCGCCCCGGTGATCAGCACCATGAGGGTCAGCTTGACCATGTGGCTGACCTGCACCAGCATGATGGTGGCCACTAGGGCCAGCACGGCGATGTAGCTGTAGTACTTGGGCTGCTCCCAGCAGCCACCTGGCCGTGGTGGCACCGCCGTCCCATTGCCTGTCCTACTGTAGTCCTGATGGCAGCTGAGCTGGGGGCATGAGGTTGGGATGAGGATGGGGGGCAGGGAGTCATGATGTCCCCCCAAGAGCTGGAGTGCTTTGCGGGAGGGAAGAGGATGCCCTAACTGCTGGGTGCTAAAATCCTCCCCAGCTGCAACGCAGCCCTCATTGAATTAATGATTGGCTGTGCATGGGGCTGTGCACAATTATGGGCTGCTGGGACAGGGAAGGTCAGAGCGGGTTCCTGCGTCTCACCATGTCCACAATATCAGCCATGGTGACAATGATGATGGCAGCCATGGCCCAGGTGTTGCGTGCCCAGCGAGTCCTGTCAATCCAGGTGGAGAAGGCCACGAGTTTTTTGGGGAAGACCTGCCAGGAGAAGACAAGGGGCTTCACCCAGGTGGAGCACAACATCACGGTGGCCATAGAGAGAACAAATAGTGGATAACCGTGGCACAAAACACAGATGGGGAAGGTGTTGAGGGGAAGAGCAGACCCCAAACCTCACCCATCCCCAGAGTGTCCCCACTACTGTGGGGAGGGCCATTGGTTAGAGTTAATCCCACCCCCTAAGGCTGCCCATCCCGCTCTCACCCGGGGAAAGATGGCAGCCAGCGAGCAGAGGGTGAGGATGAGCAGCAGGATCTCCCCCACCACGAAGGTCACATAGTTGGCCACCAACCTGTCTCAGAAAGACCCAAGATGGGACAGATCTGAAGCCCCGTGGGGCTGAAGGCGAGTTGGGGCCATCCATCCCCAGTGCCTCCCCACCGTACCAAGGGTCGATGAGGACCTCCACCAAGGCAGTGAAGAAGAGGACAACACAGGAGCAGCTGAAGGCAGCACCGCTCTGCTTCTCCTTCTCCACCGAGTAGCGTGTCTCCATCTCAGGGTCAATGAAGCGCATGGAGAGCCGGAAGGTGCTCTTCCCCTTCAACCTACCAGCAACATGGGCCATCAGCACCCAGCAGGGCTGGGCCGGATCGCAGCACAGGCTGGCTGACTCACGCCTGGATGGACTCGCGCTCCAGCAGGGCCTCGTTGAGCAGCTTGTTGAGCTCCTGCTCGTTCTGTGATGCGTCGATTACCCGCTCAGCCAGGTCCCGTAGCCGCAGCCGGCGCCGCGGGTTGGGGAAGGATGGGTTCACAGCCTGTGCCACGAAGCAAAGCATCAGTGGGAACACCGAGGCCATCGTAGTGTGGTCATCACGGCAGTCCCCAAAATACAAGCTGAAGGGGATGCTTCTCACACACCGTACCTCTCCATCCTCCTCCCCGTTCTCCAGGGTGCCCCTCACCCTGGCGTCGGGCTCGTCAGGCTCCTCAGGGCTGGTGCATGCCATGCTGACACTTCCATTGCGCTCCTTGGTGTTGATGAGCAGCGGGGAGCCTCCATGGGATGAGGTCAGTGACAGCTTCTGCAAGGCCAAGGCAGTGGCTCACGGTGTGCCGAGGACACCTGCTGCGGTGGCACCAGTGTCCGTGCTGCCACTCACCACCCCATTGATGCCATTGCGTAGAGGCTGCTTGGGCACCACGATGAGGTAGGTGACAATGCCCTTCTCCTTCAGGTACTCGCAGCGAGAGCCACCCTCACCTGGCTCCACCTCGAACTCGCCCTTCAAGCAATCCATGGTGCTCTGTGAGATGTGCACACGCCTGCAGGACACGAGGTGCCGTGAACTGGGGATACCCTATGGCTAGGGGATGGTGACACCGTGTCCCATTCCCACCAAGTGATGCTCACCCAGGGATGCCACCTGCCTCCATCTTGTTGGCCACAGTGACATCGGTGGACCACACGTCGTACTGCCAACGCTTCTGGCCCAGCACGCCGCCCAGCACCGTCCCACTGTGCACTCCCACACGCATGTCCACCTCTGTCTTGGTCTTTTCCCGCACGTAGCTGGGAGGGTGACACCGGAGTCACTCACTGCCCCTTCTGCTCCCAACCCAGCACAATAATACCTTCCTTAATTGAATGCACTTGGTACAAGAGAGGAGATAGAAAAGGGTAGGGTGGTGTCCTGCCTTGGAGAAGCCCAGTGAGGTGACCCTGGTGGAGCACCAGGAACCCTGCCTATGTCAGTGCCCATCACTGGGTCCTCCCTGCTTCCTGCCAAAGCCCAGGGACACCCCTGGGACAGTGATCAGCACACTATAGACATGGTGAGGACTTGCTGGAAATGAGAACACTGGGAATGACAACAAGGACACTGTCATTGGTGGTGGCACAGGCTGCTGTGGGTGCCCCATTCATGGCAGTGCACAAGGCCAGGCTGGATGGGGCTTTGAGCAGCCTGGTCTATGGGAGGTGTCCCTGCCCGTGGCATGGGGTTGGAAGAGGGTGGGCTTCAAGGTCCCTTCCATCTCAAGGTCTCTTCCAGCCCAAGTCATTCTATGATTCTAAGTTATGCCGGGAACGATGATGAGGACATATTGAGGACAATGACAAGGGCACCCTGGGGACAATCCCGAGGAGCTCTTACGAAATGGCCTCCACCATGGCGAGCCCCATCATGATGGAGCAGACAGCGTGGTCCTCCCGGTAGTCGGGCAGCCCGCAGATGCAGTAGTAGCAGTCACCCAGGATCTTGATGCGGAGCTGATGATATTTCTGGGGAGAGGGGCACGGCATCAGCCCCCTCCCCATGGCCGAGCTCCTCATCCGTCTCCCAGGCAGGGCTTGCTCCATTCTTGCCCACGCCAAGCTCTTCCATGCTCACAAGGGACACAAATAATCTGATTTTCCATTCCCTCCCTGCCTCCCTGAAGACTTGGCTTACTGCAGCCAGGATGGTGGGGGCTCCCACCCCTTCCCAGTTCTATTTTTGCCACGTACGACATGGGGCATCTCCAGCCCATCCCCTTGCTGATGAGTGGGGACACTCACGGCTGCCAGCTTGTCGAAGCGGGCGAAGAGCTCATTGAGGAGCTTCACCAGCTCCTGGGCACTGCAGGACGAGGAGAGCTGCGTGAAGCCCACGATGTCCGCAAAGAGGATGCTGCGGGGAGCGAGGCGTTACAAATATGCTCCTCACGGGGAGGATTTGCAACGGGAATTTCTTTTCCCACAACACAGACGTGATTGCGACGGTCGGTTCAGCTATGTCCCTCAAGGCTATTTTGGGACGTGGCTGGAAACCATGCTCTGCAAATCATGTCTGGATCAAAAAGTGGCCCCGAGCCATAGTCTGGCTGGCAGTTGTCCCCTGTTAGCCTTTGCTTTAGCCATCCCCCCCAACCCTAATCTCCTTATAGGGCTTTTCTGGCCCTAAATACAAGAAACTGAGGAATTTTCCCCATTGACTATAGGAGCCAGCCCTACCTGACGTTCTCGTGGCGGTACATGTACATGGTGTTGAACTGCTGCATCTCCTTCTGGCTCGGGTCCTTCTTCATATCCTTCAGCATCTCATCTGCCACGTGCTTGGGCAGGATGGAGAGCATCAGCCGCTCCTGGGGTCAGAGCAGGAAACAGAGAGTAAATGCACTGTATGTCTGCTGTTCTGAGCTGCCCCCTCTCCATGGGGACAAAGCCCAAAAACACAGGGTCAGGTTGGATATCAAGAAACATTTCTTCTCCGAAAGAGCAGTGATGCAGTGGCACAGCTGCCCAGGAAGGTGGTGGGGTCACTGTCCCTGGAGGTGTTCAGGGAACACAGAGGTGTGGCACTGAGGGACGTGGGCAGTGGGAATGGTGGGGGGGGCTGGGGTTGGACCTGGGCATCTCAGAGGTCTTTTCCAACCTGAATGACTCTGTGATTCTCTGATTATATGTCCCTGCAAACTGCCCTGGGGATGGGACAACTACACCATGAAGAATCTTTTGATTTAAAGGCATGGTGCGTCCACATGCCACCCCACAGGACAGCAGCACGGTCCCCTAGGAGGAGTATCCCATGAAGGACATCATGTCCTTTGCTTTCCCCACAGCCCCGCAGCTGGAGAGGGGATGCATCCCCCAGCTGGCTGCACGTGAGGATGTGTGCCATGTGTAATTAATGCTGTTAATGAAGTGGGTTTTCCCACGGGTTTCTGTGCACAATGGGGCCGTTGCTGGAGGAACAGCTCTGGGTCCTCGCCCGGTGCCTTTGAGCACTGCCACCATACAAACAGCACACAGAGAGACCCCACTGAGAGGAAATGAGTCTGCCACTGGGGTTTGATGCTGAACAACCCTCAGTTTACCCAATTGATTTGCATGCTTCAAAGCCAATCTATGGGTGGGAGAAAGGCCACAAAGCGCTCCCTGCAATGTGGGCATTGTGCTGGTTGTCCATCCCCCCCCTATGGAAAGCACAGTGCTGGCAGTGGTCTGGACCCAGCACACATCTCTGTTGTCACTGGGAGCAAAATGCTGGTGGCGGATCAACCAGATAAGAGATGGGAGACAGGGAGAGAGGCCCCAGATAAGGTGCTAAAATTAGCTGGGCTTATAACTGGACGCCAACCGGAGAAAATGAGACTTTCCACTACCCTCTGTCAACACCATGCTGGTTCTTCACCCACTGTTATCACTCCTGTCCCCACGGCCCCACAGTGAGAAGTGAGAGGGCCAAGATCCCAATGGGGATGGGAACATGGAGACATCTTGTGTGGCCGTGCTTGGGGGCAGAGAAATGCTATGTGTCCATACCTGGGGACCAGCCACATGGCTGTGCATGGTGACAGGGAACTGCTGTGTGGATGTGCCTGAGGATAGGGATGTGACTTATGGCCATGTCCACAGAAGGGAACAGCGCACAGGGCAGGAACACACCACGTGGCCATGCCTGATGAATGGCACCTACTGTAGGACCGTGCCATGTGGCTCTGTAATGGGAGAGGGACCTGCCACATGGCCATGCCCAAAGCTGGGGACCTGCTGCATGGCCACATATGGGGATGGGAAGAGCTTGGAGGTGGCCAGAGCTGTGAGGTCCTGGAAGAGGACAGTTACATGGTGAGTCCTCACTGAAACGCAATTCCCACCTCTGGTCCTCCTATCCCCATTGCCAGCCACCTGTGCCCCATCTTGCTGTCCCCATACTGTCCCCAGCCACGGCTCCTACCTGCTGCTGGCTCTGCTCCTCCAGGTTGAGCTTGACCTCGAGGGACTGCCGTGCTTCCAGGAAGGCCTTGCGGTGCTTACGGTCAGCCATGTAGTAGGACATGGTGCCCACCGTGATGGCACAAAGGTAGATGGCAATGTTGGACAGGATCTGTGGGGATGAGTTGAGGTGAGAAAGCCTTCTGACTATGGACGACATGAAATCAACCCTGGGTGCAAGGCACTGTGCCACAGCCATGGGTAGCTGCTGGAGGACTCAGTGGAGACCGCCACGAAGCTGTGGCTCTTCAGGAGGGGTCCACAGGAGACCTCAAGGCCCCCGCGGGCTGACTCTGCCTCATTAAACCTTGCAGAGGTGTTTTGGAAAATGGCAGTGGGTCCACAGGGGCAGGAGCTGCTCTGGGGACGGCTGCACAGAGGCTGAAGCGCAGAAGATAATGAAAACACGGCCAAACCCTAAACACATGTCCACGCTCTCATTCCTTGCAGCAGCCAAAACCAGAGCTATGAGGTGACAGCACCAAAGGTGGATGTGTGCAAGTGTCACTGGCCATGAAAACCCGTTCTGTTTCCTGTGAGTGTGGTGCTGGACCTGTCCATAGGTCAGTCCCGGTCAATGGGACAATAGAAAGAAGAAGAGCTTTCTCCATGGAAAGTATGCCTGATGAGGGAAAGCTGGAAGAATTCAGTTTGTTTAGAAAGGCAATGAGCAGCAGGCAGGACACGATGGCAGGTTGCAGCTCTGCTGAAGGCAGCTCTGAGGATACAGAGAAGGCCTCCCATTCCAGGGCACATCCCTGAGTGACAGCCCACCTCCACTGGGGACACGCCACCATGATCAGCGTCCACCTCCTGACCCCTACTCCCCAGCCCTGCATCCCACAGCCCAGCTCTCATGGATGGTGCCCATCCCCATCCCTACAGCTCGGGATTCCTGGGAAGCCCCAATGTGGCAGCTGGCAAGTGAGAACCATCTGGAGGTGGGCACAGAGAAGAAACCCCCAAACCAGCCACCTCTCACTATTTTTAAGCAGTTGTCATGACAATGCACCACTCCGCCGAGCTCAGCACTGCTCGGCACACATGGGGTCACCGGGAACCCCGCCTGGATAGAGACATGCCTACCCCAAAACCCCACATTGCATGGCCATATACCACAGCCAAGCACATCCTAGTGCTGTGCCAGGGATGCTCGCTTCCCAAACCATCCAACAGGTTCTCTGGGTGGGCTGCAGATCGTGCCATATCCCTCCAGCCCCACCAGTATTGCAGGTGTGAGGGCCACCCACACTGGGGATGAGTCAATGGCCCAGCCCAGCAAGTGACAACGAAACCACGGGCAGGGGATGGAAACCCCACCCTATGCCCGTGGTAGGATGAGAGGTAATGGCTTTAAGTTGCACCAGGGGAGGTTGAGGTTGGGTTTTAGGAGACATTTCTGCTCTTACGGAGTGGTGATGCAGTGGCACAGCTGCACAGAGAGGTGGTGGGGTCACCATCCCTGGAGGTGCTCCAGAACCGTGGGGATGTGGCACTGAGGGATGTGGGCAGTGGGCACGGTGGGGTGGGGTGGGGTCGGACTGGGGGATCTCAGAGGTGCCTCCCAACTGGAATGACTCTGTGATTCTATGAACTGCATCCCATGCATCCAGGCTGGCTCACAGCATGGAGCACCACCAAACCCAGAGCCCCAGCCCCATTCAGCTCATGGGCTCCTCCTGGACAGCAGGAGCAGGGCAGAAGCCGCCAGCATCTCTTGTTAACCTCCCTGGGCTGCGCCAGCCTGAGCAGCACCCGCTGCTCCATCCTATTAATAGCAGTGCCCTCGGGGAGCCGTACAAACGTCCATAATAATAAAGCGTATGATGTTTATTTCTGGACATAATGTTCCTCTTTTGCTGCAAGCAGAGGCTGAGGCATGCGGCGTTGCCAAGGTTTTGCTGGCCCTGGACTCGCAGTGCCACAGCGATGATGAATGCGGGCGCTGCCGACCAAGGGATGCCCGCAGAGCCCCCACCTCTGGGCACACTGTCACCATCTCACTGTGGTCCCAGGAGCAAAGGCAGGAGTCCCTGTTGCATGCAGCTCCTTGGGGGCAGAGAGAGGTGTGCTTTTTTGGACCTGAGCAGGGAGGAAAACCCGGGACAGCCGCTGCTTGCGCAGCGTAGCATCCTCCCATGGAGTGCACACGTGGAGCGGGCAGCGCGGGCACTTCCAGTAGGATTTTCCACTGTCTGCAGTCACCACTGCACAAGTTTGCAGCTCTGCCTTTTGTTTTCCCACCCCCTGAAGGAGGCCGTGCTACCAGCAGGCCTGGAAACGCTGTGTGTGCTGCCTGCTGGAGCAGCCAAGATGGATGGGCTATCGGGGACATCAGCGGGGCTTGGGTCACCCTTGCAGAACCCACTGATCTGGGGCAAGGACAACATCTCTCTAGCTGCTCCAGGCAAGAATTTCCCAGGAAACACTAAGGCCAAGGACCACTCTACCCGTGTGTCCCTATCCGCCACTACCACGCACAAAATGGTGGCCCACCCCCAGGGTGACATTTGGGCTCGGGGATGCTGTTTCTCTAGGTTTTCTTTGGCAGAAAATCATCCCCAAGCACGGGGCTGAGCAGCCTCGCACTGGAGCTTCAGCACTGGGGTTTTGAGGCCAGTACTGTGGCATGGGTGCCACAGGGGTGCTGTAAGGGAGCAAACTGCATCATCCAGCAAACCACCGGCAGCTCTCAGCGCCTGGATCAAAGCAACTGTAGGGTCAAAGCATAGGGATGGACACGAATGTGGGGTTAAGCCATGGGAACGTGGTCAGCTTCTTCATCCTGACTAGGGATAGAATGAGAAGTAATGGCTTCAAGTTGTGCCAGGGGAGGTTCGGGTTGAGTGCTGAGGTAGTGGAACACGGAGCTGGTGCAGTCAGCACCCCTGGAGATATTCAAGAACCATGGGGATGTGGCACTGAGGGACGTGGTCAGTGGGCACGGTGGAGGAGTTGGGGATCTCAGAGGTCTCTTCCAACCTGAACAGTCCTCAATGACCAGGTGTGGTGGTAATGGGTTGATGGTTGGACTCGGTGATCGTAGAGGTCTTATCCAACCTTAACAATTCGACGGCTGTATGATCCGCCCTATGCCACCCCCGGGTCCCCACACCCCCCTTCCTGCCCCCACGTCCCCGTACCTGTCTCAGCAGCGTGCCCTCATCCAGGGCATCCTGCCTCTGTTGGGCGACGCTGACGCCGAGCACCAGCGTGTGGACACCGCAGGACACGGCGGTAATGAGCACGATGGGCGCCAGGCGCAGCGGCAACGTGATGAAGAAGGAGAAGACGAAGAAGGCCTGCCAGCCCACCGTGTCGCCGGCCTCGGGCGAGCGCGAGAAGTTGAGGCCCAGGTAGCAGAAGATCTGCGCCAAGATGAGGACCCAGAGGACGTAGGGCAGGAAGCGGCGGGGGGGGCGC
>VXAB01008346.1:543392-602679 GCA_013399175.1 Odontophorus gujanensis | reverse complement strand
AAAAAATTAAAAAAATCTCAAAAAATTTTAACACAGTACTTTCAGACTGTGTGAATAATCAGCTCAGAAATCTTCCCCACCACAGCATGTGATAAAAAACAAAGACCAAAAAGTCTCTCTTAAAAGGATGCCAAATACGGTAGATAGGACACTCATTCAGGACTTCTTAATGTGTTTTTTTTTTTTATATTCTCCCATGGATACATTTGTACTATATAATTCAGTTTCTCCACTGTTCAATTATCTACAGACAATTTAGTCTTAAGTGGATTATAATAGGTTCTGCTTCAGTTCAGCCAAGACAGACTCGTAGATGCTTGGTACAAGGCCAGCCGCAGAGGAGTGGAAGGTTGCTGAAGTATTTTCAGGGTCACTTCTTATTCTGAGTTTCCTACAGTATGTCCAAACATATTGTAATCTTTGCATTTTATGTTCAGCACATACCCAGGTCTGCCTGAGACAGAAAGTTTTACTTTCATGCTTACTTCCCATGTCTTTGAGATCTCAACAATTACCAGCTCGCTCCTCTTGTTGGATTCAGAAATAATCTACCTTCCTACTCTCAGACCTCCCAACACCATTTCTCCCATTTTTTTCATGATTAGAAGGGAAAGACAGTGCTCTTTACTGCCCATCTTATCTGATGTACAATCAAGCGTAAGAACATGGGTTGTATTTTTACCTTTTCACTGAAGAGGATGGTAACTTGGGGGAAAATGCTCTCTGAGTGCCTTTTATATGATGATACACTCCACAGTTCAATCAGTGTGAAACTGCGTGTGCCCAGAAATATACTAAAAGAGGGATAAACTGAACGTATTGAGAGCTCAGTTATTACTGTGCATTGATACCACAGACTTTAACTTCTCTGCAATTCTCACACGCACCTTCCTGTAATATTATAAAGTCCCTATTGTCTTGCACAGAATGCAGCCCGGTACTTTCCTCCTTTTTAAAATATACTTGACTTTTATACTACCATCAAAAGCTTTGAGGTTTTCTGACAAAACTCTCAAAGCCTTGCTTCCTGTTCTGATCTGCAGGCAGAATCAAATTCACAGCAGAGACACAATTGCACCAGCAAGCCTTCAGTTTCTATTGGGTTTGTGTGATTTAAGTTGGGTTTTTTTTTTCATTTTTTATCTTCTAATATACACCATTATCAATACCTGAATTGAAAAAGAGCAGCAAGGTAGCCTTAAACCCCTTTCAAGTGAAGGAAGGCTTTCAAAACACTCACTGATAGACATGGATATGCTGTTGGAGGCCTGGAATGCCCCTTTGCATTGTCTGGCTTGCTTTTTGCCATCATCTTTCTGTCAGAGGTAAAACTGCTGCTGTGGGATTCCAGTGCAGCAATTGGCGCTGCACATCAAGAGCCAGGAGCAACACAGCCAGCAGGATTCCTTCTGCCAGACTTTGGGAATGGCATGCCTGATCCATGCACGCCACATGGGTTCAATACCAGAAGTCTCCTCTGGATTTGGGGTGCCTAGCCAGCAACCAGCACCCTGCCGCGTAGGTACGCTGGGTGACATGAGCCTGGCACCCTGCCAGCAGAGACACCCCTGGAGCCTCCCACGGAGAGCACCCAAACACCTGTCCTGGAGAGCAAATATCCTATTCTCTCTTCAGGTTTATTGAATTTCCTATTATTCCCAAATAACTCTTGGATTATAAACCCCTTTGGTGGAGTACTTCTCCCTAGAGCTAGGAATATGTAGATTCTGTGAATAATGGAAGGACCTTGGCAGTAACTGCCACCGGATAATATCTATTTCCTCCTACTAAACAACTCCATTTCCATCATAAAATAGCCTTAGAAGGATGTTTTTCATTTATACAGTTGTTCTGCCTCCAAGATCGACCAGTCAGACACGTCTACAGGTTTCATCTTTTGTTTCTAAAATCTTTTTAACTTGATACATCCCAACAACCCAAAGACGCAACGAAAAATTCACAGTACCATTAAAACCTTTGCAAAGGATTTAACTTGAAGACAATAAGCTAATGCAGTCAGTGGGCTAACATAAGCTAAGCTGCCTTTCACTGTTTAGTATCTGGCAACGACTCTGCCTACCTTGTTGGAACTGTTTACATTGCAGATGGCCTCCTAAAAAAAGTTACCCCTCCGAAAAAGTCTAGCCATTTATCTTTGTCCACACCCTTTTTTTACAGCACACAGCAATGCCTTTCAGTGACTGTTTTGAGATAATTAGGACTGTTTTGCAAAAGTCCATGGGCTGCAAAAGCTAAGGCACTCAATTCATTCCCTTTCAGAGCTCATTCCCTAGTCTAAAAGGTAAATAAACAATTCAACACCGTTCTATCAGTCTAATTCAGTTGGACTTGATGATCTTGGAGGTCTTTTCAGCCTTGTTGATTCTACGACTCTGTGGTACTGACTCTAGTAAAATAGCCAAGCATTTGATAAAAGTATTTATAATGATGTAGAATTATATACAGTTAAGGATAATTACTATGGATTTATGGAAAATAAATCCCATCAAATTAACTGATGTCCTAACTGGGCACAATTTTTCTCAGAAGCTATAGGTGTTGTAGATCTCCTTAAATATATATGAAGTATTCTGCTGGGCACTAACATTTGGACCACAGTGACAGGAGGTAAATAAATCAATAAAAAGTTTGATAAGTTCCCACCCTGGAAGGTGGTTGAGTCACCATCCCTGAATATGTTTAAAAACCACCTGGATATCGTGCTCAGGGACATGATTTAGCGAGGGGTTATTAGAGTTAGGGTAGTATGGTTTGGTTGCAGTTGGACTTAATGATCTTGAGGGTCTTTTCTAACCTGAGCAATTCCATGATTCTACGATTAAAAATGGTAATGTCAAAATGGCAAAGGCAATAACCATCAAGCAACTGTCTTAAGTGATGCTTCCATAAGCAAGGAAACCCTTCAGGCATCCATGACTCTGACAGACCATGGGTCTTCGATTGACAGCAAGCTTGCAGCTCTACATTTTAGCCAAAAAATAAATGCACTCTTTGGATGGATGAACAGACATGTAGGACATGCATGCTGGGAACCGTGTGACTATTGCTTATTCAGTGTACTCAACTCTGATGTCAAGAACACTGGAAACCAGAGAGTACTCAAATAATGACTGAAGAGTTTTTTAAAAGTGTCTGATTAAGAATCCTGCTAATCCAAATCATTTCTCATAGAAAGTTAGGTGAGAAAACCACAGTATTTTGCCAGAGAATGGAAGTTTATCCACTCTATCAGAACATTTTAGGACAAGATTCAAAGGCTGAAGGCAGAGGTTAAGAAATTTGTCTAGCAACATCAGGACTGTTCACTTCATGATTCAATTATAGTCAATAGACAAAAGCAGAGTCTTACAGTACACTGTTCATCTACACTCATTTTTCCACCACTTACAGTGTTGAAGAGTCACCTAACATACAGTAGAAGAAAAAAGGTGAAGTTTGTTAACAATGTTTATTAGCCTCCCGTGAAATGGTGATCATTTCCCTCAATCCAGAGAGGTGGGAGTAACACAGAAACATGTCAAAAAAAAAAAAAGTTGTCCCAAATGTTTTGCAAGCACTGTCAGTTTAGACGCAGCAACTAGACACATGGTCTTTGCACCCTTCCTTCGTAGCACATTCCCGGTAAGAACTGAGGTTTTTGAAGAAGATACCTACGAAGACCAGCCTAGCATCTACAACAACATTCACACCGGTTGTTTGTGTTTCTGCTCTCCAGTTTCCACCTCGGCATGAGGCAGAGCCCAATGGAAAGCAGGAGTCAGTTGGGTCAGTTCAATTCTTGTGTTGCAGCATTGTGGGAGGGAATGCTGGCTCTCGCTGCTGTAAATTAGGGACAATAATTCCCTCATCTCTGGCTGGGGTGGAGCTGCCGCAGAATTGCACACCTTTGCTTCCTGAAACCCAGCCAAGGGCTGTTACAGCTCCATATGTGACCTAATTGGCAAGCAGTCACTGTAACCTGTGTGAGCTTGGGTCTGGGACTCTCACTGTCTCAGAAGCAACGACAAGAAAGCAAAACAAAAGAAGCAAACCAAAATAAAAATAAATAGATAGATAGATAGATAGATAGATAGATAGATAGATAGATAGATAGATAAACATCAGGATCACAGTAAGTGATGTGACTGTTTTCAAACTACCAAGTGAAATCTGTTCTTCACTGCAGCACATCACTAAGATTCATTGGGTCACTGCTACACCAAAGAAGAACAACTGCTGACCAAGACTCAAATCCACTGACAAATGGCTGAGCCACCTCAGAGATGGGGATAGTGTTACTAAGAAAAGTTGCTCAGAGCAGGGGATGTCTGGTCTATATTGTCAGGTGACAAAAAGTATTTTATTGCAAGCTGCAGAGTTTTCATGTCATTTTTTCCCATGTTTGCTCAAAATTGTTACAAATTAGCTCAAACACCTGCTGCATTTATCAGCTCAGTCTCTTGCCTTCATCTGAGGGGTGAGAGAAGAAAAAATGCTTCAATTATTCTTTCTTATGATTATAGAAAAACTTCTGTTAGAGAAATAAGTCATCCAGAGTATCTCTTCACTAGTTCTTTCCCTCTATAGGGACAAATAATTAGTTTTGTAGTAGATTTTTTTTTACATCATTAATTATTGTTCATTTGCAGCACTGATATAGAATGTCCAACTGTTAAAAATTCACCTCTGCTTTGAGATTCACCAGAAATTTATAACTCAGTCTGCTCATGGACAGCAAGAATTTCAAGGGCCATGTGGATGCATTACTGAGGGACACGGTTAGTGGGCATGGTGGGGATGGGTAGAGAGTTGCACTCAAATGATCTTGGAGGTCTTTTCCAACCTCAATGATTCTATGACATCACAGAGACTGGCAAAGGACTTCAGTTCTCCTGTACAAGGTGTTGTACGATGCCAACCTCCTCTCTGCTATGCACAGACAAGAGTAGGAAGCTCTAGTCCAAGGAATCGGCCTACATACAGGAGCACAGTTATGTGTGTTCTCTCATCTGAGGAAATAATAAAAAAATAGATTCTTATTAACTGAGCTCCTAAAATGTGCTGTGAAAAAGGTAGGTACAGCTCTGGGGACATAATATAGAACCTCCGGAGTCATTTATTGTTATTTCTTTTTAACATCCCATTTTAGCTGAGCGTAAGCCGGATAGAAGCTAAATAAATGCTGAATCTGAGCCCCTACAACTGGAACACATTTGTGGAATTAGTAGCTTAAATTTTCCAACAAATGCAGTTTTATAGCCTAAAGTCTCCAAAGCTGAACATCTCAGACCTAAAGACATTGGGCTTAACCTATGCCCAAAGGTCCCTCAGCACCTGATAGACTTCACAGCTGCTGAGTTTTATTGCTAGAACCAGACAGTTCAAACTGAGGCCATCAGCCAGTTTAATAAAAGCACAGCAAAATATCCCAACAGTGACCTATTCCAAGTATCATGTGTTACGAGCATGCTTCATGCCTTATCACAAAGTCATGTTTGTACAGGTCATTAGACTGGAAACAGCAGCTTGCTACACCTGGTTGTGGAGCACTGAGAAGCTGGACTCTCTAAAAGTGCAATCCACAGCACACGGACCACAGGCTCCGAAAAGTGACAGCCTAAAGATGTGCTGGAGAAGAAATAGGAGGAGGAAAAAGCCTTGATCTTCTCTTCCAAACAAGCTCTCTAAAAGAATTACAAGGATCTGAGGGCAGATCTGAGCATAAGACCACATATAGACAATTTTATTTTGCACAGATCCATCTGTGTCTGAAAGTAAAGTGCCTCCTAGAAATTCTTGTACACTGCAAAGTATGCAAGTCTTTGTTTCTATTAATTTCTCTGGGGGCTTAAACTATGGACCAAAGGCCTCATAGGGTGAGTGTGTGGGTGGTGAGGGCATGTCAATTGTCATGAATTCGCTCAAACAAAAGGGAATATAATAGCCAGCACCATAAATGGGGCTGAACTTTTCGAACCAGAACTGGAATAACAACCACTGGGGAGTTCCCATGCCAAGAGTAAGTTCTGACCCTAAGTCAGAAAGAAATTTCTTGGAAATATCTAAGCCATTTAATCCACAAACGTGTTCCCGTTTTAAGAGCTCAGAATCAACACTTGTTAAGCTTCTAACCAGTTCACTCTCAGCTAAAATGGGAAGTTAAAAGGGAAAAAGAGAATAATTGATCCCAGAGGTTCTATGCCAGATGCACTGGTTGGAGTATGCTTAATGAGATGGATCTGACTTTGCAGAGGGAAAAATGTGGAGGGCATGGGTGAAGTAATTTTAAACCCTGGTACTTGGGGGCTCCCAGAAGAGTGAAAACTTCCTTGTTTATCCAGTGCTCTCAGTCACTTATGTTCACAAGCACAGTCACTTGTAGTTTTAGGTCTCATCACCTGACTTTTGGGCCAGGTATCAATGCCTGGTTTTCCCTGTGCCTTGTTTTGGAGGAAGTGCTGTCTTAGCACAGTTCCATCTCAGAGCCACAGATACTCTTCTCTAATGTTGTAATGCCCAAGAACTTCTTCTCTGACCATTTTTGTTTTGGCTGAATCAGTTCCCTGTGTTGGTTCTCAAGCAGCTGCCCTGCACAGTCAATACAAGGGCAAGTCTGGTCACTGGAGTCAGCTATGCTTTGCTGCTGCTAATACCTGAAGCTCCTGGAAATGGAAGACATGTCTCAGGTGTTTGTTTCTGCAAGTGAGTGCCAGTTTGCAGAGATAGTCCTATCCCCAAACTCAAAACTTGGCTATCAATTCCCAGTTCCAGTTCCTCTGAAGACCAGCAGAATACCAGTCCCATGCAGTCTGGACAGGAGGTCACTGAGGTGTGCCTGCACCTACCATTTTCTTGAGACTGCCTCCTTAGCCACTACAAATTCACCTGCTTGCCCCTGGCTCTGTGAACAGATAGGTGACAGAATAAAAATGGATACAGCAAGCAAAAATGCATTTAGCAAAATCTGAGGTCAGATCTAATGTCTTGGATGCAAAACTCAAGATGAATCCTAGCTTGTAGAGATTCTGGAAACATTTTGTTTTTCAAAGACTGAATAATGTCCATTTCCACTGCCCTGTCTTGTTTTGATTCCACTGGTACTTCTCCAACACTGAGAATGTCTCTACCCAGTGTCAGACTCTCCCAGTGGCTGAAAATGCACTCACCTGCCTGGTGAAATCCCAGTCAAAAGGTTCACGTCTGATTAACCACGTGAATACCATTAAGAACTCTTCCAGGAGCTGGGATTCCTTGTTTCCCAGCAGTCTAGTGGCCAAACACCCACCATACTTAGTCTATACTCTTCATTTTATAGAAGGCTGTTAATACTCTCATTAATATTATACAGTCACAGGTACAGCTACGAATACCTCTATTAAGCTTATTGCTTTGGGTGCATGTCTTTTCAGTCTTCTTTCCCCTTGGCTTGTCTGTTCCTACACACATGAAATACAATTACAAAGATTTGGGCCATAATGGCAGCATGCTACTCAGTCCATGTATTTGTTTTCCCTTTTCCCATCCTGTTTCCCTTTTTACAACAAAGAGCATAAAGGCTGCAAATCAGAGATGATTTCCTGGAATGGCTTTTTCCAACACCCACGCCAGTAGGGACCCCATTCTGCCATCTACAATTTTAAAACTAGTGGCAAAAAACTCTCCAAAAAAGGGAAGGATCACTGGAACCTGGTTAAAAACAGGTGACAAGAAGCCTAACACCTCATGGCTTCCATCATCTGTCAAGGACTGTTTTCGTATCTGCAGTTCATATTATTAATGGATTTCTTTCTGACTGCATCATAGTAAAAGCAAGTCAACTATTTTTCTCCATATATCTAATAACTAAGATGTACCTCGTTGAAATACGTAGCTAAAGTGAATTGCCTGTAAAACAAAACAGCACAAGGAAATAGACTTTTTTTGTTTAAATTTGCTGATCAGTTTTGGTCTCATATTGAGAGAAAATAAGTCAAAGATCGCCTGCCTTCCCATAAAACCTGCTCCAATCAATATAGCAGAATCCATAATCATCTGAGCAATCAGAAAAAAAATTCTAACACATGGTAAATGCATCTTGAACTTAAAGACAGCACTTGTAGAGCTTTAAAACTCCCCTGGAGCAGTAGGTCATTTTTCCAACAGGCAGACAGCACCCCAGGTAAATATATCTGCTATATTCCCATCATTTTCAGAGCAGCCTGTGACTTCAGTAGCACTAGAAACTGAAGTTACAGGCTGCTCTAACAGCATGATTTATTCTGTCTGCGCCACCAGAAATTGAACACATGGAATTGGAGACGGAGGCTTCGATGAGTGCTTTCCAACTGGGTAAGCTAAAAAGAAAGAAAGAAATTGAAAGCCATCATGCTCTGCACAGAATGCACCCTTCGTGCAGCAGGAGGGATTGGGACTCACACGGCAGCTCCTGAGTGCTTGCAGCTGAGAAGCAGCTTACCACGGTGGAGGAGCCCTTAGAGCTCAGGGTGGCCAAGGCTTTGGCAGTGGGCTGCATGAGCCTTCATTTACCAGAGCTCATTTTCCCTCCTCACCCTGTGGGTAGGAGTCACATTCCAGCAATTAGCACGGCAGCACCGGAGCTGCCCGACTGAGACCCTGCAGCAGCACTTCTGCCAGCTGGATTCCATCCCTTTGGCAGCCAGAAACAGCTTTGCATAGTCAGTCAGTTAACAAATGCACAAAAAGCAGCTGTAAGGTCGATATGTGAATGTCTCTTAAAGTGGAGAATTACAAGGCCTTCCTCAGTCAAACTGTGAGGATGCACAGAAACAAGGTGAACAAGGGAACTGTCATGGTCACCTAATGTTATCAGTTCCCTTTACAGGGACAGAGGAGCTTGCAAGAAGTCATAATTCTGCCTGATAGAAGTTACCATTCCTCCCCAGAACCACTGTCTTTTGGAATACCCACAACACTGTTGTCTATGGGAAAAAAATATATATGTAGATAACGGATGCATATGAGGGGAGTGATTGCCCCTCTGTATTCAGCCCTGGTGAGGCTGCATGTCAAGTATTGTGCACAGTTTTTGGCCCTTCTCTACAAGAAAGACATTGAGGCCCTAGAGTGTGTCCAGAAAAGAGCAACAAAACTGGTGAGGGGTCTGGAGCACAAGTTCTATGGGGAGCATCTGAAAGAACTGGGATTGTTGTGTCTGGAGAAGAGGACATTCAAGGGAAACCTCATTGCCCTCTACAGCTCCTTAAAAGGAGATTGTGGTGAGGGGGGGGTTGGTCTCTTTCCCTAGGTAACAGCAGTAGGACAAGAGGTAATAGCCTTAAGTTGTTGTCAGGTTGGGTGTTAGGAAAAATTCTGAAATAGTGGTGAGGCACTGGAAGAGGCTGCCCAAGGGAGTGGTAGAGTCACTGACCCTGGAGCTGTTATCAAGAAACTTGTAGATGTGGCACTGAGTGACATGGATAGTGGGCATGGTGGGGATGGGTTGATGGTTGGACTAGGTGATCTTTGTTGTCTTTCTAATCTTAATGATTCTACAATTCTAGTAATTGATGGAAACAACCTCCAAATTATTTGGATGAAGTAGGCTTAAACCTTCCACTTTGCATTTGCAGTAGTCTCAGAGTATCTTCACAGCTTCTTGAGTGTGTGGCGAAGAGCTTCCTGAAGCTGTCACAGTGACCTCAACACATCTACTTTCTAATGGTTAATGTAGCTGAAGCAGGGTTCAGGAGAATCAGGAAAAATTGAGGAGAAACACTGCAACCCTCAAAAACAGCCATATAAATCTCATTACTTCCTACAAGCTGCCAGTTGCAAGTTTTGTCAAAACAGGATATTTTTTATCACGTTTGGATGCAGCTAATAAAAGTGAGCAATAACCAGTGGCAGTTTAAATGAGAAGTAGCTCTGGATGCAGTCTGGACACTGCACATGTTATGGCAGTCACTAACACGTTGCTAAACCCGGTGCCAAGATGGCGGTTGAAAAAAAGACAGAAAAGGGAGGGGATCTGCTTGATAACAAGGCGTAACTAGCGCTTTATAAATTGCACAGTTCTCTGTAATTCCACTTGAAATAAATCAAAAAGTCCAAGCTTCAGTCAGTTGAGGTGCCAAACATTAAGCCAATTTAAGCAACCTACAGGTTGCAATTACAGAATTTAAAATATCAACATTTTCTTTTAACGGTGGAAATTTTGCGAAAATAACCACTTGCTTTTGAAGGGGAACATGTAGAGGTGACAGGTTTCTTAAAAATTCTTTTTGAATGTTTTGAGAAGAGTCAGCATTGATCAGACTTCACATTTCAAAGCTTCACAGAGGAAGGAGCTTTGGACACAGATCTAAGGAAAGAAAGCGAAGTTTGCAATGCATATGGCAGTCCATTAGCATTATATTTTCAACACTTGAGTGAAGTCTGTGATTTCCCGCATATTGGCTGATGAGCTAAAGCATAAATTCACTCTCGCCAGTATTTATAGCTGCTGGTATTCAAGACTTGCAATGTCTACTCAGGATCTCTTCACATGAAATCCTATAATGGGCTGTCTGAGCTACAAGCAAGATAACAAGCCTTATTCTCTCCTTGCATCTTTAGGTCAGCATCTCTTAATCAGCTGCAGAGAGTTAAGAAGCCTGGTGTCCTTCTGTTAACATGCAAAGGAAGGAGCTCAGATAGTGAACCCAGCAATAAAATGCCACTTTTACAGAACTCCATTCTAATCATTAAAATATTTAGAAAGAGATAAAACCTTGTATTTCACACGCATTTCTCTTCTGATTGACCTCAGCACTCAAGAAGTTGCTATCGATGACGCAGCATCTAGACTGGTTCTTCTGGGTTGACTGTCCAGTAGTACCATTGATCTCTGAAAGGTTTTCAAGTGTATGAAGGAATGATTTAACCCCTTGGCTACCTATAAAAGCAAAAAAGTAGTGCTTTTGTCATCAGCGTGGGAGAGAGGCTGAGATGTGTAACACACCGTTTTATCCATTTTATTTTATTGATTAGTGGGCATGGTGGAGATGGGCTGATGCTTGGACTAGCTGATCTTAGTAGTCTTTTCCATTCTTAATGTTCCTGTGATCCTTGTACAGAGAGTAACCTCTATAAAGCTGTTTGCAAAGAATGCAAATTTTTATTTTTTCCTGATTCTCTCCCTTCCTTGTGCTTTTTTTTCTCCCCTATAATCTTATAAATCTAGTCAGGCAATTTGCATTTGTTACATCGTAGCTTGTTAGAGTGAGAATATACTCTCAGTTGATGCCTCACCCTGGAAGGTATCAAGCAAAACTTCCAGAACTGAGACAGACATGTCTCTGACCATGCCACTGCCAGAGACCTGAGAAAGTCTACATGGATGTTTGAAACCTCCTTACAGAAGGGTGTTGCGTAGCTGTTTCTGGCTGTAGCTATTCCCACCGCAGTTAAGAAGATGAAGACAGCCTTGCCAGGTCAGATCAGAGGTCCACTTACACCATTACCCTGTCCCTGATAGGGGCCAACAGTGGATGTGTAGGCAAAAGGAGCGTAAGCAGCCGGCCGTGGACTGAGTAATCCCTTCCCTGGTACGTGCTTCCAGCAACTGGTCATTTAGAGACTTCCTGAGCTAGAGGCCGCATCCGGAGCATTGTGTTTAATAGCCACTGATGGACCTCCCTTCTATTAATTCATATTATCCTTTTCTGAATCCATTTAAACTTTTGGCCTCCACAACATCCCGTGGCAATGAGTTACAAAACATAACTATGTACTGGGTGAAAAAGTACTTCCCTTTATTCTAAACCTGTTGCTTCACTAGGTTCCCCCTGTTTGTGTCCTGACAAATACTGATGAATTATTTTCATCTCCATAGCATCCATAATTTTATATATCTCTACCATCTCATGCACCTGTACCCTCCTTCACTCATCTTTTTTTCTATTTAGTCTCTGCCTCTGAGTCTCTGTAGCCCCACAATATGCTCTTTGAAAGTCAACCAGCATGCAGTATTTATGATGCAGGTGCAATTTACATGCAGAGTAGCACAACAGAGGTTTTCAGTTCTTGTCTCTCACTCTTACTTCTGCCATATCTTTTTGTCCACAGCTTAACAGCAAGCCAAGACTTGCAAGAAATCCTTCCAATGACTCCAAGGTTTTTCTGATAGTAGTAGCAGCTCATTCAGGGTTCATTAAGCATCTTAATGTATTAAGCTCCCTTTTTCCTTCTCCTTCGGGCATTATTTTACATGTAGTGACATTCAATCATATTTGCTATTTTCAACTAGTCACAGAATATCCTCCTACAATTCTTGGCACAGCCTCACATTTCACTGTCCTGTATAATGGTGTATTCAGCAATTTAGGTCATCAAACATGTCAGCTGATCACTTTTCAAACTCATTGAGCAGCACAGCTCCTTCAGGTCCTTGAGGGAAGGCAGTTGTAGTTTCCCTAGTGTGGAGAAGCCAAGTATTATTTGTACTCAGATGGCCAACCCCATAAAGCAGTTGTAGGCACTGAGGCGACCTCCACTTCATCCCAGATCTCAAAGGAACTTCACTGAGGAAAATTCCCAAAGCCCCACAGGTTACACAGACCACCCTTGTCTTCATGCTTGCCAACAACCACATTTGTGAAGCACAGCTCTCTCCAGATGACACACGGCTGCTGTTTGCCCCATCACTTCAAAATGTTGCCAGCTGTCACATGCGCTGTGAAGTAACTGAGTGGAAGTCAAACCCAGCTCCTCTGATCATGCTAGGACCCCTTGAAAGGGCAGACACCCACATTTTTTTAATTGATGTCCGGAGCAGCCTGATCTAGTGATTGGCAACCTTGCCCATTGCAGGGGTTTTGGAACTGGGCGACCTTTAAGATCCCTTCCAACCTAAGCCATTTTATGATTCTGTTTATCTGGTTCTCATTCCTATCTAAGCAACAACTCTCACCACAGTTATATTAGAGTCCAACGTATTTAATATTATTATACTCAGTATTATTGCTCAATATTATTTTTGGAGTGCACATAAGCCCCATTCACCTGTCACTGCAGTTGGTCACCAGCAGGCACTTGGCTTGCTGTACCTACCACACCAGGACTAGTGTGATGAAGACAAACAACTGCTCAAAAAGTTCATAGTCAGGAGGATCACACTTATTTTACACTATTTCCAGACACATGGAGCTACATGAGCAGCCTGCCTGTGGCTGAACAAAACATCAAAAACCCTTCTCAGGAAGTCCTCCAGTGGGAGCACACTCACCAAGGCCCTGAACACTGAGGTAGCATAGGAGAGGACCATAGCCCAAGACCAGATCCTTCCCCAGGACTTTCCCCACTACCTGCTTTCTGTTTAGGAACACTTTAGCAAAAGAAACAGAGATGAAGGAGATGTTTCACCTCAGAGGGCTCCTGGAGTCAGCCATGGAGTGAACTGACTTAGGGCTGGGGACTCATTTGGCCATTAATCTGATAGATCTGTTGAGGGTGCTGAAGAAGAAGGCAAAGAACATTTGTATTGCAGGTCAGCCATCATGGCTGGAGTCGAAGTGACACAAGGTCTTATGGGCCCCAACTGCTCTGAGAAGGGGCAGGAAGGAAAAAGAAAAAAAAATAAAACACTGAAAAAAACCAACACTCCTCTCAACTGCCCTAACTTGATGGAGTTAAGGGGGAAGAAAGGGAGGAGCAGGAAGTGGTAATTTATTTGGACTCCTGAAATGAGACTCCAGCTCTTGGTTTCACAGAACATCTTTTGTTTTCACCTGGTGAGAAAGACCCAAGCAACAAATCAGACTCAGGAGTCTGTGCAGTCTGTGGCTGCTACTGGACACAACTTCAAATTACAACCAAAAAGAAGCTCTTTTCCTGCTAAACTGAGCCCTTCACCCTAGAGCAATCCCGTGCCCTTTGAAACACTCACCCTGCTCAATCAGCCAGGAAAATGCTTAGAATACTTGCCAGAATTCTTATCCCCCTCTCTCCACTGCAGTTCACATACATGCACTTCTGTAGTGGTCACACTGAGATACAGTAAGCGATTCAATATTTCATAAGCAATTTACACATCCCTGCCAAACTCCACAGCTCCCTGGAAATGCAGCAAAGTTCTTGTGCATGCTCTGTGCAGTTGCCTGCTCAGGTAATGCCACTCCAGGGCACTGAGAAGGAAATGGAACAGTTTGGAAAGACCTTTGCACTGATGGATGGCAAAAGCAGTTTTAGACTGCACACAGCAAGGAGGTAAAATGTCGAGGCTCCAATTTACAAACTGGCTCTTTGCCTCTTTCTTCACTCCATATGCCAATCAGAAGAAGTTTCCTGCAGTTCTCCTCTTGATGTCCTCAAAGCCCTCATCCATTTTCCCACCATCTCAGTGATAAACACCCCCGCAAGAAGTTTACTTGCAACAAAAAAAACACATGCAAAATTTCTGAATGCCTCAGGGTCCAACAGCGAGTAGAAAAACATAAAATAAAATAAGAAGGGGCGCTGTCCCTGCCTCCTCATTTTAGCTATCATTTTGGCATATGCCAGAACGTTACCCCAGGCAAAACATAAGCAGGTAATGAACAGGGATTTGCATGCAATTCCAGCAGTGGTCATGACCACAGGCACTGCTCCATGCAAGTTTCTCGTTCTCAGGGTCTTCATAAAACCCATCTCTACACACCAGCTGCATGACAGCCAGCTGCAACATCTACGGCTATTTGTACCTTTAATTGGATTATCAATTGACATGACAGAAAGGCTGATGTTTCTGCACAAAAACATGTTTATTACATTGATGCAGAACTGACTCAGAGCACAAGGATGCTTTGAGGTTTCTATGCTTGATCAGCAGATTCAACTCCCTTGTTGCCAGCTTGGCACAAATTGCTAGCCAGTCCCTTCCCAAGAGACAAGCTTTGACTATCTCTCCCGACAGCAGTAACTACTCATGTACCAATTAGATGTGCATCCTTTCCAACAACGGCTTTGCAAACACCCAGACAGTGTATCTTTGGATCTTAACTATCTTCTCATTCCAGAAGCGAGGAGTTTGGAAACACCAGTGAAGATACCTTCAGCTCCATGCTTTTCCCCTACCGTGCAGAAATGAAAGAGGCAAAGCTAAAGTAATGCCATAAAGTATAAAGGAAAATTGTTTGTAAAATATCTTCAGGTCGTCTGGTTTTATGTGCAGTGTGTTCTTTCCCTCTCCTTATGCCTATCTCTGCTCCCTTTAAGATCAAACTGGCATTTTTGCCAGCAATTCGTTGGGAGCAGCTCTCCACCAGCCCTCTCCCTCCCCACCTGCAGGCAAGCCAGGATCTGGGCCTCACAAGACTATGGCGGCGTGGGTGTTGTTGGCTGCCTGTTTTGGCAGCCTCTCCTCCTTTCTTCCAGCACTGTTTTGAAACACAATCTAAATTAAAAATAATAATAATAAAAATTGGATGTTCCTGCTCTCTCTACTCATGTCAGTGTTCCCACAGTATTAAGCAGTGTGCAGGTTCGCCTATATGGCACAAACTTTCAGCAAAGAAACCCTTACTTCTAGGGAAAGCACAAACTTAGGGAAGGAAGGGGAAGTGGGAGACAAAAATGAGGGAGAATGGCCAAGAGGCCTTTGGGAAACGTCTCGCTTTAATGGAAGGGGCAGAGAAAAGACAAAATGGCTCTCCAGAGCTGGCTCCCTCCCACTTTAAGAGCATTAGGATTGAATGTAATTTGGACTAAAAGACTAATTCTTTCCTGCAGTTTGATGGATGTTAGTGTCCCCAGATTTCTTCTTCTTAAACAATGCACTACATAACATTCTGATACACTAATTACCATCTCATGTCATAGCAATTTTATTAAGAGCTTATACTTACAAATACCCATTCCGAAAGGA
Organism: Odontophorus gujanensis; assembly: GCA_013399175.1. Lineage (NCBI taxonomy): Eukaryota > Metazoa > Chordata > Aves > Galliformes > Odontophoridae > Odontophorus > Odontophorus gujanensis. Next base: position 586,838 of record VXAB01008346.1, on the reverse strand, counting down.
TTTCAGGACTTTTTTTTTACCATTTTCTCTGAACTACACTTTCCGAAGCACTAGCAACAAGGTCTGCACTGCACAATGCAGTTTCCAGTAACAAAGTGCCTCTACACAAAATCTCTCACGAGCTCTACGAGTCAGGCATGGATTCTTCTTGTGTTTAGTCTCAAAGACTTGTAAACAAGTTTTGTTTAGCACACTATGTGATAAAACACTTGTAACACAGCCCTATTAGGTTCCTGTACCTGCCACACTTCCAATTCCAGAAGCAATTCTGAGACAAATTCCTTTATACCAAGTAATGGAAATTTTGTTTTAACTATTCCGCAGTTAGTGTTTCCTTATTAATATGGTATCACCTTGTCAGACAAGACTGGGAACCATGAGGTATTTTTCCATATAAAATTGCTAATGCCATCAAGATTGTCCAAATGGGATCATCATCATTAAAAAGATTACGCTGTATGGAAAGTGATTACGACGTCTGAGCAGAAGGATTACTAATCACAAGCAGAATCCTGGTACAAATCTCATTCTCCGTATACAAGAAAGGACACAAAACCTTTTGAACATAATTTATATACATTTATGGCTTTATACAACAAACTGTCAGGGATTGTTCTCATGTGTCTGTAAAAGTACATCAGGCACTTTTCTGAAAATATCCACGTATGAATTTTAATTCTGCAGTGTGACTAAGTCAGAGCAGGGAAGCGTTGAAGAGCTGTCACGCCACTCACAAGTAGAGCTAGCGGTATGTACATGCCAATCTCTCGAGATATTGCTGGTTTGTGGAACACCCTCGAAAAGGAGGCCAGTTTTAATGCCAAGTAATTTGCTTTTTGTTTGCATAAACCATGCTGCATTTTACATTACGATTACCAAAAATAATAATAATAATAATAATGAGAATACCTTATTTAAAATCAGTCATAAATTAAGGAACCTAGCAATTTCATCATGAAAATAGGAATTTCAAATCAGTAAAAAAATAAAAAAGTACTAACATACATCCAGTGGTTTAACAAGTGCAAATTTTATACTGTTTTATAATTGGTCCAATTTTACCTTCTCTCCTTAGGGACGCTCTGTTGACTTAAGCCAATAATAAGCAATATGACTTTTGCTTATAAGTGTAGGCAAATCGTTGGTTTATCAAAGCAGAGCTTTCCGATTAATGCATCTACTACCTAAACATATATAGCTATATTATGGAAACAATACATCTTTATATTTAAAATATCTGAACAGCTCTATAATACAATAAACTTTTAATAACAGTACAAACCAGAGAAAAGTCAAAAACAAGGCTGCATAGGTAAGATCATCCGCACAATTCACAAACCAATCATTTACAACAATTCTGACAAACTAAGTTACTCCAGAAACTCGGTACTTTTTACTGAAAAAGGATTTATTACTAGAGGTCACATAATGTTTGCTTTCGAGGCAGACAACACACCCTTCATCAGACTCCACAGCATTCCAGAATTACAATTGCAAAATATTAGAATGGTACCACGCAAAAGAAAGTAAATTCGACCGCACAACCCAAAACCTCTGATTATCTACAACTGTTTCCTCTCAGTAATTAAAAGGGGCTTCCTACAGACTGTTGTAACTCAGGGATGGCTATATTTATGATATTCATAGTTATAAAAGGAAAGGAAGAAAATATCCACGTCTAGGAATTTGTACAGTAGCAGAAAATAATAAACAGGAGGCATATGGTTAAATGTAGCATGTTTAGCTGCAACCCCATGCAGTTACACATTACAGTTACCGTTAAATAGTGCAACTGCCTTCTTTGCACACAGAGGTGGATTTTGTGTCTACCATGGACCACGCTATCAATCCCCATTTGGGAACAAACACTTTTGCACACACAGTAGAAAGAAAGCTCCTCAGCAACTCATGTGTGAGCCCATTGCCAGGATTTACCATCAAGTCTCAGAGACTGTGAAGCTGATGGTGACTATGCTAGTTGAAGTTATTGGCCGTAAAAGCAGGCTGCTTCACTGAGGCTTCGGTACCACAAACATTTATTGCTCAACAGTTCAAAGACCACTATCACACTGGGGGAGATCCCATATCACAGGACAGCTTAACGTCAACCCCTGGAACTGCTGACAACTGTAATTAGATATCTAAAAAGTAGCTGTAGTAAGTAGTGATTTAAGCCCAGCGGGGTGCTAAATGCTAGCACATCAGTAGATGCATTGCAGAGTCTTAGGAAAGTCTTAACAGAATCATTAAATATATGGCTTGTTACTAAAGTTCATTTTCTTGGCACATCCCATTTCCTTCTTCACCATACATCATCACTACAGGGAAGCAGAGTTTCAGTTAGAACATTTTCCAGTTGTGAGTGACATAGACAGAACAATAATCAGTGGAAAGGCATTTTTCTCTCCTTCTTCAGCCAGCACAAAAATTGTTCATCCCATCAGCTCCAAAGATTTCTGTAACACAAATGGTGTGTAGACCAGTGGAAAGACAGGTGAGGCCCATGCTCCACACATCCATGAAAACTGCCTCGTTCATTGCAAAAAAAAAACTAGAAATCTCTTATTGTTGACCCAACACTGAAAATCCTCAGGAAGCTGTCAATGTGCCTCTCAAACAAGAGCAAGTGTTTCCACAGGAACAGCACCTCTATCGTTAATGCTCACCCGTATCCCATGGGACTTGTGTCTGTATAACTTTCCCACTTACTTTTTCTTTCTTATTTAAAAAAAAGAAAAAATTAATCTGTTTTTCCTCTAATGGGAGCATCACACAAGTTTTAGCCTGCCATTAGAATGCAGCACTTTTGACACCTCAAATACACTGCATGCTGACAGAAACATGGACAGGCTATAAAACCAGTGCCAAGTAAGAAAAAGATCAATTTCATCCTTAATTTTATCAGAATCATGAATTTTCTCCAAATGGTCCTGCTCTCAAGTGCACAAACATTATGAGACCTCCACGAAATAAATATAAGGGTGAAGAAGCATTGTACAAGCATCTAACAATGAATACTTAACACTTTGTGGTAGTCAACAGTTAAAATGATAGCAGAAGCAGATGACATTTCTAAAAATGCATATATAAAACTGATTAAATATTTCCTAAACATAAAGTTGTCTATTTTTATACATCACACAACAAAACAGGGACAGAAATGTTTTGTATTCAATATACTTATTAAGCTTTTCCTTTATTAGCACTCCCAAGTGCTAGGGAAATTTATAAAAACAAGTACTTAATCCAGTTAAAATACTGTACAAAATGAAGAGGTTATGAATGCTGCCAGATCTCAGAATTATTTTTTTAAGTTGCCTATGTAACAAAAGTAGATTTTAATTATAAGAAAAATAGCTTGGAAAGTATTCCAAAAATTATCTTAAGTCCAACAACAAAGTCATTAGCCTGACAATGAAACCCAGATATATTCTTGCATAAATTTACATGAATACAGGTAACTTATCAAATGGCATTTAACCTACTGTTTGCTTTGAATAGTGAGAGAGTTTAGTAGGATCATATTAATCGGCTACTCTGTTCCCATATGAAATGTGTGACAATTTTAAGTAGAATGAAGCAGTTCGTACTGCTGCAAGGCAAGTCCACAGTTATCTCAAATCATCAGAACACAGGTAACATCAATGAAGGTTAAACTTACGTAGGGCATGAGATCATCACAGTATTCTTACAAAAGTTTATTTCTAGGACCAAAACAGATAGTCTTAAAAAACAATTCTTCTACAGATCATACTGTACAAAACCGAAAGCACAACATGATGTAAGTAAGAGTCTTTGCTGCGATTATATGGTGTAGTGAATTTGGCACTTCAGAGTAATGAAATTTCCAATGGCACAGTTCTTATCTACAGCAGCACATAACCTGCAAACCTTGGGCAAACATCCTGTACAGGAAAATAATCAGTCTGCTGCCAACTCTGACGAAAGGAAGAAAAAAAGGAGAAAAAAAGACCCCCAAAAAAGCTAGTGTACGCGCACAGCTTTGTCAAGAAAATTAAAAAGGAAGGTGAAGGACATCTTTGTACTGCTTTTCTCAGTTCCTGCTGTCAGACAAGTCTGGAGAATTTAACCGTAGCCTAGGAAAAAAAACAACAACAACAACAACAAATTAACATTCAGACCGACAGATTATGTCTATTAAAATATGCTCAAACTAGCTTTATAATAAATTAAATGAGGAAAAACGTTTTCATTAATTATTAGTTACCAGAAACTTTTGGTTTAAAATATTAATGGCAAAATATTAGCGCTCCAAGTGACGTAAGAGAAGGTGGTACATGGCGATCTCAGTGCACCAGTTCAAACCTGATTTACAAACTAATAAAGGACTGGTAAAATCACTGAGTGGAACAGAGGCACTTCACATGCCAACAAAGGTGATCACCTGGATTTTAAGCATTTGACATCTCTCTTCCCTTTAAGCTGTTGTTCAGATTTATTATAAAAAGCACAGCTTACCTCCTACTACATCCTAGCCTGACACCCAACTGTGCGTGGTTGTCTTTACGCTGTGCTGAAAACTTTGGTTAGGCAATACACTGTCAAAGTTAAAATCTAACGTTTCTCCATCCATAAGGTCATTACGAATAATCGACTCCATGTCACAGTCCAACCGTTCAATTAACATGTCATCTAAGTCACTGGGAAGCTTCTCCTGGTGGAGGGAAACAATTCCCACCCTTCCATAGCCGTTGCAACTGTTAACAGGGGCATACGGGTTCATAGCATTCATCTGCATCTGGTGACTCATAGGCACTTGTAATGAAGTCTTCACTGTTGACAAGCGATTTAGACCTGAAGTATGTGACATGGGGTTCACTGTGTGTGACAAGGCACGGCCATTAACTGCAGGTGTCGGCTGGTTATGTCCTTGGTGAGGGCGGGCGTTAGGGTTCATCATTTTGTTGTGAGGCGGCTGATTGCCATAAGTTGGCATCACTGAATTAGTGACCATCAGTACACCTTGGCCCAGTGCCCTGCCACCAGCCTGGGAAACACCAGTGTCTACTGATGCCAAGATATCATTGTGCGGAGGAGAATCAGAAGTCAGTAACTCCTTCAAAAGTCCTGCAGGACAGTTAAATTGGCTCATCGATCCATAGCTTGATTTACTGTCTTGAAGAGTCTGCATAGGAATTTGGGGCAAAGAGTTCATGCTAGCTTGAGCATACGTAAATTTCCTGTAGTCTGGATTTGTTGAACATATACTTGTGGTCGAAGATGCAAATGAGTAACCTGGTGTTTGCTGCATCAGGGTAGCAGATGATGACTGGGTTGACACAGTCATTGACGTGTTAGGTGACAAAAGATTAAGGTTATCCAAAAGATTTTCCATGTTCTCTGAACTACTCATCTCTGAAAGGCTGGGTAGAGTAGAAGTCATTTTGGTGGCTGATGATGGGTATACCATGGAGTGCACATCCCCATCTCCAAGATCATCTTGCTCTGGCAAAATAGGAGAAAGTCTTCCACTAATTGTACTAGCATTAGAGCTAGTTCTAGGTCGAAATGTACTCCAGTTATCAAAGTCATCATTACTGTGAGAACTGGGGCTTGCAGGCCACTTCGAGAACTGAGATCCAGGGCTGTCACCATTTCCCTCCTGACCAGACTGAAGAGATGCTTTTTTCTTGGCTGCTCTGCCTCTGCTTTTTGCAAACTTGCTGTTGTTATCCATGGATGCTGCTCGCCTCCTAGGAGATTTGCCACTCTTTCCTCCTTCAGGATTGAGCATCCACCAGGAACTCTTCCCTGTTCCCTCATTCTGCACTCTGATGAATTTGCTGTGCAGAGACAAGTTGTGTCGGATTGAATTCTGAAAAACAAAACAAGGTGTAAGAACACCGGTTGCATTTCTCATGGCATTCAATGAGAGACCTCTTCTGATGCTACATTTGTAAGAAATTTTTCAGGGGAAAAAAAAAAAAAAAAGACTTAAGAACTGAATCCTTACATACAGCTTAGTTTCTAAATGCCATATTCATACCAGTGGTTCCTGCACAACATTCAGCTATATAAAAAGACATGCTCAGCATGTTCAAGATTTAGGATGCAAAATACACCAGAAGATCAAAAAGCCCACTGAAGACCTCATTATCAGCTTCACTCTAATAAGTTGAACCTGACAGATTTTAGGGATCCTTTTATTCAAAATTCAGAAATATTAGATCCAGTTTTATAGCCATTACGATGGGATCTCATCACACATTTCACCAAACCCTACAAACATTCCAGAATGTGTATATTGTCACTGAACATTAGTGAATTTTAAATGACTTGTGTCAAATGAAAAGAAAACACAAAGAAAATCAAGGATTAAGTTCTTGTATATAAACGTAACTAAATGCCTAAGAAATCACAAGGGAGAGAGGAATGCAAATAGCACAGACAAACTTGCATTTAAAACTTTAATCTTAAAACCATCTTTCTCTTTCAAAATCAACATTTTAATATGCAACATTGACTCATGCAACACCTGAGGGCACAAGACGTCTTGTGCCAAGACTGACCAGGGGATACTGAAGCTTTTCATTATCTCCTCAGTCACCAGCTATGCTGCATCAGAAAAAAAAAGAAAAGAAAAAAAAAGAAGAATCTAATCCTACAGTTTGACTTGTCAACAAGTGACTATTCTTTGTAATACCAAGTTGGTCTTCTTTCACCTCTTATATCCTACATGTCCTCCAGTGCACATCTAGTTTCTCAAAGCTACTGCCAATATGCACATCTTGCCTCATTCCCAACATATCCAGCTGATAGAAGGAAAGCATCAACTATCATAAGGAGCCATGTCAAGTGAAAACAGTCATCTCTCGGGGCCTGGCTCAAATCAGAGACTCAAATTGTCTGCCACAGCCATAGCACACTGGGGATTGTGGAAGGTCAACTGACCAAAGCAGGCCTAGCCAGCTGAAGAACCCAGCAGGAACGGTTACCCCAGGGCCAATGAGGAGACCTTCAGCAGATGAAGGTAGCAAGCAATCCTGGACAACACTGTTAACACCTTATAGACTGCAACATTCTGAGGATGTCCCCACAGGAGCACAGCCTCACACCAGATGGGTCAGTAAGTGCTCCCGGACAGCAGAAGATGGCAGAAGACAGCCTCATGGTAGCTTGTGGTTCAGCCAGCCCAATAGCGAGTCAAAACAACTGACTAACTTCAGAAGCCTTTCCAACTTCTCCCTCCCCTCCAGAGAACCTTATTTAACAAATTATCACAGTTATCTCAACACCAGCGAAAATTTCAGCATTTCCTTATTCAATTTTGAAAGGAAGCCAATCTTTCTGATACTACCTAATTGCAATCAAAATCTCATCTTCTATCCAGTGAAAGAGCCTTGAAATTTTATTTTCACCACATGCAGCCCTGTAAAAATATCATCACCTGGGCTTCCTCTCTGCATAGCTTTAGGCCTGTGGCCCTCTATGTCTTGCGGGGCTGAAGGCAAGCATCTGCCCTCCCTACAACCTGACATTGGAGTAATGCGGTGTTAGCACAGTGTCAGGAGGATAAGCCTGAAGATCTGTCTCTTGACTTGCCCATGGCTGTGGTTGAAAGAACCGAAGAGTGCTGGGAGCTGGCCCCGCCAGCCCTTTGTTTTCACTGTAGAGCCAAAGTGGAATTAAAGGCTGACACAGTTCCAGAGTTAGCAATGTCGCAAGAAAGTTGCTCTACACGTCTGTTGATTAAAAAACCTCCTGCACCAGTTCATTTTTTTATTGTATTTTGTAAACATACCCAGTTGGCTTAAGCTGAGTGTTTACTATGAAAATAAGCATATAAGGCATGCAGAACATCAGGCAGTGAAAATCTTCTGCTTGTGCTCAACTCCCTCTTCTCTGCAAGAGAAGCGTTAAATATTTAAGAAATTACTGCTATTCCTTAGTCATCAAAAATATTATAATCTGGTATTATTGCACTGAGGACATCTGAGGTCACTCTTTGAGTAACAGAGCTGTCTCCTAACACTGCCAACAATGAAAAAAAAATTTTCCTAACAGGAAAAGGTTTGCGGCCCAGAGCTTGTTACATAAATTCCTGTTTTTCACGCAGCCAGCAGGACATTAAAGAAGCTATGATTTACTAACTTGGAAAAAGTGTTGAAGAGGTAAATCTTGTGAAAATATGCACTGCTGTTAATGATGTTGTGTCTACAGATCTTTGCCAGACGCAAACATGACCTGATAAAAAAAGTATAGTTTCAGCAGTGGAACTTGGCAGCCATAGGGGAGGTACCGTGAGCCGCAGCCCCGCCACCTCAGCGTGCTGTAAGATGCTTCGGATGGCGGCTTTCGGCACGACTTAAAAGCAAAGCCTCCCAGAGCCCACCTGATGGATACGCAATGCAACCGACCACATCTCCAGCTGGGCTCCCAGTGAGTGCCAGGGCAGTCCAAAAGCATCTGTGCTGGAATTTTATCAAACCCACATTATGACCCCAGCCGAGCTGCTGCCACCTATGGTGTGTTTCCTGGGACTGAATCTGCATGTTTGAGATGAAGCTCAGGAAGTCTGTTCCCGTTTGGTCTTCAAACTTTAGCATGTACTTCACATTTCAGCCATAACTGAACAAAAAGACCAGGAGATACGGGTACACAGATTGGTGGTCTCTGCTGAAGAAGAGCCAAAATATGCAATGCCAACATTTGCTGAATGCTACCTAGTGAGCAACTATTAGCTAATAAAACTAAAGAAGCCAAGAAAATGACTTATTCAAATCTACACACTTACATTATTCATCTGCTTTTCTGACATTTCATGAAACTGAACCACATCGCAGCAAGAACATCGAGTTTGCTCTTAAACGCCAAATAAATTAAAACTGATTTACATTAACTATCAGTAAGTCCAAGACATTTAACTCCTGGATCCTTGTTGATCTTCAGTACTGTACTTAATCCCAACAGATACTCTTTAAACATGCAGCTGAATGTTAATCTGAATAACTGCTAAAAAAAAACAGTCTTACAAGTAGACACAAGTGGCACAAGTAGAGTTATTTTTTATTTTTATTTTCCTAGTGAATTTTTTGGTGTTTAGTTACTAAAGACCTGAAAACATAGTTGCTTTATTAAACTTAACAACAGTGTAGGCCTGTACTTGAAGAGAGGCCACACATGCACATTGTCCATCTTTCTTCCACCCCATTCCTCGGAGCAGGAATGGGAAAGGAAAGTAGAGTTCCTGTGTAACCTTTACTGCAGACCTTTTCCAATAGTCCAGGTTCATTACAGCCTTCTCCAGGATCACACTGTGGTACTGAAGAGTATTCTAAGAGCTGTGAGACTCAAGAGTTGCAAAAGCCTGTGTGGGCCCAGACTGTGACTCCTTCACTCCCTGTTCAACTACAGAGCTGCTCTAGCTACCTAAAAGGTAAAGAGAGCAAGGAATGGACAAAAACATTGGTACTGAAAACCAAACAACAGCAACAATAAAAACTATCTCCTATCACAAATCTGCTACCAAGGTACATGTGCTGATGGTATTACAATAAAGCACACCTTAGTATCTCAGACAAGAGATTCACCAGTATGGCAATAAAGGTGGGGAACTTGGCATCTGGAGACAGACACAGCCATAACAAAGAGTAAAGCAGTAAGGTAAGAGCAAGACAGGCTAAGTGTATCTATAAAAATTAACAGTCTTATGATTGTCCACCAATTTTTCATTCAGAAGTAACTCAGCCGTCCACTACTTCCTAAGCCAATTTATTGTTGTCTACAAGTGCTATTAGTCAGTTGACACTACCATCAGCAGAAATGACTTTAACAGGGCTTTTTAATGGCTTTTACAGGGGAACAGTATTTGAATGTAATTCTCAGATCTCTCCAAACAAAATTTAAAATAGATATGGAAGAGTGCGATAAATTGTCCATAAATATGACACTTCAATACTGTTTTTATCATGATCATCTAAGATAACAGTGATTCAGAAAAAAAAAATAAAAGGAAACCAGGTGAGACTTGAGATTTCTTTTTTTTATTTTAATGGAGAGTTGAAGAATATTTCAATAGGAAGATGCTTTGTAAGAAAGTTGGGCTCCTGAGGACTGGTAAGAGTGAAGGTCACAGACTTAATCAATTAACATCATCACTATTGATGGCTTCTGTGGAGAGGGTACCAAAGCAAAAGCTTGACAGGAGAGCAGTGAAGACCCAACATTTACAGAGGCTGTTACAGAGGACACGAGACCTGTTTTTCTAGGTTTGTGTACTGGAATTTTACTGCAGTTTAAAATATACAAATTGCCCTTCTCTTGCAGCCTCAGCCACTCTAAAAAGAAGTCATAAAAAAACTCATAGGAAAGTATGTGAAGGACTCTTAGAAAGTCCATCGTCACCCTTGCTCAGGTTTCTTTCACCATTAACAACCAGAGAGCAGCAAGAGCTACCTGTGGCAAGTGGCACCGCAGAGTATCTGTTAAGGCTAAGTTAGACAGTGCCTAGCAAAATCAGAGAATCACAGAATCATAGAATGGTTTGGGTTGGAAGGGACCTTTAAAGTCATCTAGTTCCAACCCCCTGCTATAGGCAGGGACACCTCCCTCTAGACCAGATTGCTCAAAGCCCCATCCAGCTTTGCCCTGAATGCCTCCAGAGAGGGGACATCCACAACCTCTCCAGGCAGCCTGTTCCAGTGTCTCACCATCCTCACAGTAAAGCATTTCTTCCTAGTATCTAATCTAAATTTACCTTCTTCCAGTTTAAAGCCAGTTCCCCTTGCTCTGTCCCTACATGCCCTTATAAAAAGTCCCTCCCCAGCTTTCCTGTAGGCCCCCTTCAGGTACTGGAAGGCCACTCTCAGGTTTTCTTGGATCCTTCTCTTCTTCAGGTTGAGTAGCCCCAGCTCTCTCAGCCTGTCCTCACAGGGGAGGTGCTCCAGCCCTCTGATCATCTTTGTGGCAAGTCTGATGAGAACAGTTATGCTGCCTGCACCTGCCTTGCTCTGGTTTCCAAATATCCTGCCAAGTTTGCAAGGTGCAGGTTGAAGAGGCTAAGGAGGAAAAAAGAATACTGATAACTCCAGATGTAGCAAGATTTCTTTAGGAACAAAAGCCTGTTGCGAGGCAATCCTGTTTATCTGAACAAACAACTATGAAATACAGGAAATTCAGTGCAGATGCTGCACATGGTGCTTGAGGTGGGCTCAGAGCTAATGTTCAACACTCAAAAACGTCTGGCCAAGAGATAGCACATAAAACAGCCTTAAACCATATTTCTTGTTCAAGAGGGTTCCTGACTCCACAAATTTCACCATTAAAACCACACAGCTGGCTGCAGAGTAACAGGCTTCAACTGCTAATGAAACAGCTATCTTTGCTACCCAACTGCAGCACTCTTTCATTACAGCTCAGAAGCCTTCTCTGCTGTCTGATAAGAGCATGGACAGAAAGCATGACACCTAGCCCCGGGTCAAAGAGTCATATTTAGAAGGGGCTGGCATTTTGCCACCTGCAGCTGCATGAAGGTGGAAAGGCAGGATTTCCTCCCAAACAAGTCATGCTTTTTTGGGTCCTTTGTTCTTAGGGGGGTGCTTTTGTTTGACTCCATTTTTGTCTGACTCCATTTTTGTCCTACGCTGTTACATGGTTATGAATTTTCAGCTGGAAAAAGCACAGAAACACTAGAAGGGACCTTGTACTGCATCTCAGTGTTTTTCATTACAGATGGTAGCATAGCGAGAGTCTTTCCCAGAACACCACCCACGAAACATCATCTCCAAACATGGAGATACTTCCACAGATTGTTTCATATGATAAGATTTCAGCAATCCTTTGTTCCCTGAGCGAATGTACAAGAATGTGGCAGGCTGTATGTTATCACTGTACGACCACTACATGTGCTACTCCTGGACACAAGAGGTCTACTGTACTCATATGTCACTGTCGATAATCTAAGTTCTGCTCCTTCTGCAGTTAAGTCCATGGATTTATACTCTACTGCACTTCCTCTCCACAGCTGTTGACGGGTTGCCCATCCTCCAGGTTGCATCCTCTTGCCCCATAATGCACTGGAAAGGATTTCGCAACCACTGGAGCTCTCTCCTCTGAAACATAACGTGCAGTAACAGAAAATACATACACAGCTCTAGATTTCAGAGTTTAAGGACTTGGCATACTCATGTCAGGTCCAGCAACTCTACTGACATGTATCTGAAGAATTCCCTATTAAAAGATGCATTATTAATCTTCATTCTAGGCAGACTAAAGCACTCCTCCATGCTAGAAATTCTGACATTTCTAATAAAAGATTAACACCTTCCTACTTTATCTGCAGGGGCATTTAGAAAAGATGAGTATAAAGCTATTAAACAATACAAAACATAACACAAGAAGTACACATACAAGGCAAGTGCACACTTGAAGATTGTTCCAGATGTGATGACACCCAAGCAGAACTTCTCATGACCACCCTTCTGTATTCTGAACCCTCTGTTCTATAATTGTTTTAGATCTATAACCACAATACAGGGACGATACAGTATCAACATAGCACACACCAAATATGTAAACATTTGTTAGCATTTCAAAGCCGAGGAAACTAAATGACACTGATTAGGAAAAACAACAGACGAAGATGCATATGAAAACTGTGAGATATTTAGAAGGAATTTGTCAAATGGAACTTCCTTGTCTCTGGCAATATCCTCAGCGAAGCCAAGAGAGACAAGTTTGTCTAAAAGCTGTCCATTTCAAGGGTGAAAATTGTGAAAGAAAAGTGATAGTATGAAGGGAACAGAAAAGTAGATAGCTATCCAGATAAAAACAAAAGTCGTGAAGTGTGGAAAATAAGGAAATACATAAACATAAGATGGAAAAAATAATACAAAGCTAGCAGGGATCACTATGTGTTTGGTGAATCAGACAAATCCTAATAGTGCTATTGCAAAACTGAAGACTCCTTTAAAGCACTTTTCCATGCTAGCAATTTGGATGTTTCTAATGAAATGTTAACACCTTCCTACTTTCTCCACAGGGGCGTTTAGAAATGGTTAGCATAAAACCCAAGAACAATCCAAACAAAAACTCCCGTTACAACAGGCAGAAAAAGACAAGTGCTTGACAAATACAAGCATTCCTGTTTGTAGATTGACAATTCTGTTTTCCAGAAATATGGAATGTATATATATGGATATGCATATATGCCTCTGATGAAGAAGCAGTATTTCAAGGCCAGGTTGGATGGGGCCCTGGGCACCCTGAGCTGGTGGATGGCACTGCCCATGGCAGGGGGTTTGGCCTGGATGGGCTTTAAGATCCCTTCCAACCAAAGCCACTCTGTGATTCTATGACTCCTTACCTCACTAGTGATACAGCAGGCCAAGACTGAAGCCTCACGAAAGAGGAACATTTTGAAGTCAGCGTGCCCTGACAGCTGGGCTCCTTGCCTCCCTCTTAAAGCCTTCTCACACCTCTCCCCTCAAAAGCAGCCCCTGCTGTAACCACCTTGTAATTCAAAGTAGCAAAAGAGGATTGGACTCCATGATCTCTAGCGGTCTCTTCTAACCCCTACGATTCTGTGATTGTATGCACAACCCAGGTGCCTTGACATCCAGTTGAGGTGATAAAAGAGAAAAACTGATAAAGGATTCAATAAATCAACTTGCTAATGTCAGGGATATGATCAACTCCTTCCCCCCTAAAAAAGAAAATACATTTTGAAGAGTTCACTCTTTTGTTTGAGAAAGGTAAGACAGAGAAGACCTGCAGATAACCTGTCGAATGACATCACAGCCAAGATTGACACTGCTCAGCACCTCTAATGCACACCCAAAGGGATTACAATGATTAGAGTTATCTGCAGTGCAATAAGCCATGAGGAAGGCCATTATGATCCATGGCAGACGGTATCTCCGTGACAGTCAGTCACTGCAGGCTGTAATGCAGCAGCCACAGGACTCAAGTACTGCAGTAGGGATAACAGTCTGAGGCAAAGCTGTTGCTGAGAGTAGAGCACAAAGAGATTACAAGGTAAACAAGAATCTCAATTATAAGCAAAGTTTATTAAAATAAATAAATCCATTTGGAGTAATGAAGTAGTTGTTCATCTATACAATGCCAGAATGACTAATTGCTTACAATTTTATTCTGCAACTGCAGTAAAGAGAGACTGAGAGGTGTTTATTTTTTTTCAGCCAGTGGGAATAATTATGATCAGTAGGACAAAAAATGTTAATCACTCATTTCCTGTTTAACAGACAGCCTGCTTCACCTCTGCCACTCTCCACGGTTACACCCAATTCATCACAAAGATTACTGCACTGTTTATAGAAAGCTTGCCTCTTTCTTCTTCTTAAATCTAAGCTGCCTTTTATTGACATTCGTTTGCTCTAATGACGAGGTACAAGTGTGTATCCATGCTAAATATATCAATATATTAGGCCAGCAGATGAGATTATAAGAGGAGCACTACTAAAACATTAACACAAAGTAGCAGCACTAAGGAGAAATAGGTCAAAGTCCTAGTGAAACCACTGAGATGAGAAACACCACAGTCCAAAAATAGGGTGCAAATTTTATACTGCCCTTTGTAGATATTCAGAGAAGTTCCAGGAAACAACAGAAAAGGATATGTTTGCTTCAAAAGTTGTAAGAGGCGAAGTTAAAAATCTGGAAATATCCAAGCTTCGCCTGAGGATTAACATCAAGTTTTAATGTTAAAAGTCCTGGATAATGATCAGATCGGGTCATTTGTCACTTCCCTGTGTAAAGGCACAAGCAGATCTAATCCAAAGGTTTGGTTCCAAACGGATGCTTTACCAGGGAACCACACATCCTCATCTCTTCATCTTTGTGGATTAAGACTTAATCCTTTCACAAGATCATCTATAACCTAGAGGGTTGGAATGATTGCCATGAATTGATGGAGTTAAAAGCAATGGAAAGGCTTGAGGACTCCCTTCACCTGGGTGATCACAGACCTCTCCTTAAGGAGACAGAGGAGGAGCAGCCACCAGTTTCTGGACATGGATGCAGGGATGGAGCCCTGTGCTCCCACAGAGCACAAACTCATCTGGTAAGGGCAACAGAAAAGTGTTTGTTTGCTTGTTTTTTTCCCCCAATAAAGCCACCAACCCTGAATGTATTTCTTACCTTGAGAAGCAAAACACCAAAGCAGATGTATAGATGCAATAATGTAAAATTTGGATTGACTTTGTGATGACAGAAAAAAAAAAAAAAGAAAAAAATACAAACTTTACATACTTGCATCAGTTTAGCAGAGGGAATGTTTTCTTTTCTCCATCAAGCAAGCAAAGGAGCAAAATTCTCCAGACATGGGTGTCACTGAATACTAGTTTTTGAGAAACAAAGAATCAATGAAAGCAGCAAGCTTCCTTTGCAGCAGGGTTAGCTGTGCCCCACAGGAAATCCCTGGCTGAAGGAAACTGCAAGTCTTGTAAAAACAAGGGCAAAACCTTCCATTTATAGGCTGAATAATATCTTGCACTACATCTCACTGTGCATTTGATCTTTATTTTGGCTAAATGAAATGCAACAACTGGCCATCCAAATTCACAGGTAGCCCCCAAAACTGCTGAAAGGAAAATAAAATGGAGTCAGTTGGTGTTATTTGTTTTCACCACGTCTTTAGAGATTCTTTACCTCACCTAGTGGAAAAAATGCTGAATGTTTTACATTTGAAGGGGACACTGTCAACTTGAGAAAACAACCCTTCGGATTTCACCTCATGTTGCTGATGTTGCTGTAGTAACCACGAGAAATGGAGGGAAGAAGACAGGGACATTACTCTTCCCTTTGGTTTCTTTTGTACACAAGCACAGTCCAGTGCATGAAGTCATCATTTTGCCTATTTATTTTTCCTCTCATCAATTCTCCTTGTATCCATCTTGCTCATAAAAAAGAAAATAAAGTATTATTTTCTTGTTAACAAAATACTAATAGTAAAAAAAATGGATTTGTAAGTGTTTATTAAAATAGCTGAAACAGCATTAGATTTAGGTTCTCTTAAACCTCCTGCATCGTCTCTGAATATGTAGATACTGCTGTATTCCATCAATATTCAATCATTCTTTACTCTGCTTTTAATACTAGTTCTTTATTCCAAAGTAACAAGAAGCAATTACTGACTTCCAATTACTCCTTTTCACACACCCCCAAAAAGCAGCACCAACACTGGGTTTACACTACGTATTATGTTTCTGCACAGCTTCTTGGAACATGGTTTGTCTTGGTACAGTTTTTTCTCACTACAGAAGCATGCCAGACCACCAGCGCAGTCTCTTCTGGAGAGCTGCTTCCAGTTCAAGCCTGGTCCCAGCATAGTGGATTTTATATAACATGATTTACTACTGCAATGCCCTCAGAAAGCATTAACCCAATTTCATTGTAGCCTTGAGCGATATTCCATGTGTACGTTGCCCCTCTCCACTGTCTAGCCAGTTGTGGCCACTCCTTTTTCAAATAAGGCGTGGTCTAAACTTAAAGGCCTTTCAGTCTGTGTTCTGGCACAGGGGTCTCAGGACCCAGCGGACTCATGGCGGGTGGTTGCAATGTCCATGCCAGTATCCTCTTCTTGAATACAGTGCTCTGTGATATTCTCCAGACTGCAGCTTCAAGAAGTGCTGGCGCTCATCATTGGCTTTTATGACATCTGTTCGGCGTTATAAAGCCATGATCACCCAATTTTGCAAAATGAGCAGCACCAACAATGAACAAAGTTACCCGTGGACACGCTCACAACCCACATTTCAGCAGGCTGTGGGAAGCAGAGCTCTGTTTCTCAGAGCAAGCTGGGCACAGGGGAAGGAAATCTAAAGGAGAATTTCTGCCCTCACACCACTTTTGGAAGAGTTCCTATTCCCTCACTACTGTAGGCTGTGCTCTGTACTTAACAGACCCTCATTAAATCAAAGGACTATTTACAATCTACATACTGGCAAGTCCACATTCCCATAGAATGTCATCTGGCAGCAGTGACTTAAACCATCCGCTCTGTATTTACTTGCTTTCCTCTCTCCCAAACTCTCAGAAGAGTAAAAAGGACAAGAGAAGAGCAAGTCTTTAAAGACAAGAATGGAACTAATAGAGCAAGTCCAAGACTACATTAGTATTCATCATACTATCCAAATTACTACCCAAATACACCTTTTTTTTTTTCTTTAAAGGAAAATACTGCAATGTTGGCAATAAAAAGTCAGATAAGACATAAAAAAGCTTAAGGCCTTTTTTTAAACTACACACCTACAAGAGAGATGCAGAATCATACTGAGCATAAACTAAGACAGCAGAGTGGGACACTGTTATGCAGAAATGAACATTCTTAGGCATTTTGGATGCTGTCGTTCCTATTTTTTTCCTGCTAACAAGGTTTAGCCAACCTCTCCTCCTGTCCTCTTTGATATATGCAAGGAGACCAGCCTCATTGTGGCTGCTCAGAGATTTCACTCATCCTTCCGTTGCTCCCAGCAGAACAGAACCTAGCTCAAGGAGGCTCTGGGCACAGTGGGGACATCCAGGGGCAGAACAAGGAGGTCTGGGAGGGACACTACTATCACTCTGATGACAGGCCAAATCAGGGAGAAAACACCAATTCTTCAGCATGGGAGGTAAAACTAAGACTAAGCGTATGAGAGTTTCTGCAAAAGCCTGTTGGGGTTTTCTGCAGAACACAGCCCCCATTCCATTTAAAAAAAAAAAAAAAAAAGACTGCTCCATCTTTCTTGTCCCTAGTTGATGCTAGGAAAACAATTGGAGGCTTGAGCTGTGAAGGCGGGACATCCACACCTACACTCAGTTCAGAAAAAAAAAAAAACACTCCCATTGCCCTTCATTAATTTTTCCAATCTCTAAAAGTTCTATCAGCTTTCTGAGGAGGCTACGTCCTCCTAGAGGTCACCACATTCTTGGCTTGGTAGAAATTTCACCATCACTGCTCCCACCCTTCCTCAATGAAAAGCCCATGGGTAACTGGGCAGGTAGAGCCTGCCTTGTTCTTCATTTGAATTTAAGGACTGCGCCATCCAACTTCTCAATCACAAAGGCTGCCTTCCATGCCTTTGCCTTGAGACAAAGAAGTGGAGGAGCTCTCCTCTAGATTTCCCCAGCACTGTGGTGAGGGTACAATGGAGACAAGCGACCAGAAGTGCCCTAATCAATTAAAAAGGCTGCAGTAAGAAAACCTTAAGACACTCTACAGGGACTTGCTCAAATTATTCATCTCCTTTTAACAACTTTTCCTAAAATTCTACAGTTTAGTTTTCCCTCTTGGAGATGTTCAGAGACCGAGGCAGCATAGACTCCAGAGATGCACACTTTTCTGAGAGCATTTGCTTGCTATGTCAGAATGTGGCACTTGTCTCAAAAAAAAGAAAAAAGAGAAATAATCTCACAGGACAAAAAATTAAATCAGATTAAAAATAGCAGGAATGTCAGTAGTAGGAGCTGTCATTTGCAATACCTATCAAGACACAGGAAGTTAGTCATTCCATGGATCACATAAGGGTCTCTTTAAAAACAAGAATGAAGCAGAAAAAAAAAATGTGTGCATGTTCACTGAAACTTGTTTTCCAATATTATGTATCTAGCCAAGTTAATTCATAAAGTTTTATAATCATTTGTCACCGATACATCTATGGATTTACGTCCAGATTCATCAAACTGCTGACAAATTCCAGCAGGCTCTGCAGCCTTTACTGCTCTTTTATTTTTGGACTACTTTCAGTTTTCAAGATATTACAGGGGATGCTTCCACATTTTCATTTTGTTGTAAAAAGAAATTAATTTCATCCCCGTGGAAGATCAGGTGCTTTCAAGTATTTTGTTTGTTGATTATTCATATAGGTATAAATTACACACAGTATTTGGCAGGCCATGCTCTTCTCTGGTAAAAAAGTTTGTTTTTACTCTTGCAGTTATTGTTTAGATGTTGGTCATAACATGCTTCAGGTTGTTTTGAACAGCAAAGAGGAAACAAGCAATATTTTTACTTATATCACACACTATCAACATTAAATGTCTACACAGCAATACACAGCATTTCCAGCTTTCTTCCTGTCCACTGCTAACCTACAACATCTGGAAGATAATCCATGATTTCATACAGCTTAATCTGTAACCACAGCTACGATTGGCTTAAAAACCTGGTCAGAACAAAGCACAAAGAAAAAGGAGTAAGGAATAGGATGTATAAATGGAGAAGAATCTAAAGTAACTGTATTTGCTGGAGGTTGATTTATAAAATTATAGGGGAAAAAAAAAATCAACAGAACTCTTCTAGAGCCAGCTCCTAAGTAGCACAGGCAGGGACCAGGAGCAGCACTATTTGCCCATGTTCACCCTAACATTAAGGCAGAAAGTTAGAAAAGAGACTTTGAACTCCATGCCATCCCCACTGCTCATCTGATCTCATCCTTGCTGCTATCCCATTGCAACTCCTAGGCACATGCCCTCAGGATTCCCAACATGAGAGACGTTCCAAGCATCACGCCAATCCATACAAAAGCATCCCAGCTGCAAAGCAAAATTTTCAGAACTAGCTTTCAGGGATTTCTCAGGGAATTTTAATAGGGTTAGGTTGGATGCTATTTTTCAAGTTTTGAGTTCCCATTGAGCAGGATTTCTGTCTCCCTAGAAAGACACATGACTATTTCACTATGTATTCCCTTTGGCCACCTTTGGGGAAAATATACCTTCAGAATTTAAGAGCTTGAGTATATGCTTGAAGTCTTCCAAAAAATACGGGCTCAGATAACTAGCATTTTCTCTTCTCACTGGGCAGAGAGAATAAGCCCATCTGAAAACACCTTATTTTGGATCACTTCAACATGAACCTTGAAAGAACCCATTTTCTAGATTATCAACACTTACAATTAAGGTAAGTTGGCAAGATAACTCCCCAACCCCACAGACATCTGCAGCCTATTCAAGCAAATCCCAGTGTATTATAGCCTTCAAAAAACAAATTCTTCTTTGAAGCTGTTGCTGGCAAACCAGCAACAACAGAATCCCCATCCCCGAATTCTATGTGTTTAAGTAAATAAAAGTACAAATACAATTGCAAGAAAGAATACGCCTCCATGTCTGTAAATCCAAAGAGTTTATGAAAGTTTTCTAGCTGTAAACCAAAAAAATTGATATGTCAGCCCTTGTAGTACAGCAACTGAAGATTGGGTTGAGCCAAATCATTACCAACTGGATAGTAATAATTATGGAAATACGGTTTTCTTAAAGATGAGACCCTGTGCATCAACCCACTATTTTTTCTTTTTCTCAGCTCCTGCCATCAGCTGTACATGCGCCAGGCTTGACATCAGCCATCACCATCCTCTTCTTTTATGTTAAATTAAATTTAATAGTGCCAGCTTGACAAAGCTACATCAAAGGAGCCGCACCAATAAAGCAATACTGTAAGGGAGTCTCTGCCTGACAAAGTTGGGAGTCTGAAGCATTAAAAAGGTAGTGGTAGAAGTTGAGAGTAAGCATAAATAATTGCAGTTTATCTGCTCTCACACTTCAGCAATATTGAATGTATCCACTTTACAGTGCTAGGCCTTAAACAACAATAGGAATGCTTATCTACCCTACTCCTCTCCTCCTTCCTCTCCTCTCCCCTCATTCACTACTCCTTCTCTGAAATAAAAATAAAATCGGTGAAGATAACAACAGAAGAAGAGTTCTGACCTCAGCATTTACAAGCTAGTCATTGTTTGCTTTGAGCTCAAGTTTGTACCTCTTAAAATGACTACAGTTAACAACTGTTTTGATTTAACTAAACATTCCTCATTTATCCAGTAAGGAGAGAGAGCTGAAAGAAAGAACATCGCTTCCAAGATGGGCTCTGTATAAAAGGTACTTCCAAAATTCAGCTACGGAGCAGTAAGTGAAGGATCTCAACCTAGTACCTGGATGATATCTATGCACCAATTATTATTTTAAGAGAGATTAGTACCCCCTTATACACTCTTTTAGTGAAATTGCCAAGGGATCTGCAGTTTTCAGGAGCTATTTCTTAAAACTCATAATAAACGTCAGGCTCAAATGCAGGAAATTAGCAAAAGGGATGTGGGCTCAATCCTCCTTTTTCCTCCTCCATCAATTACACAAGGAGCCCTGCGTCACTCCTCCTCTGCTGCCTATTTCCTTCAAAGAGAGGCATCTTTGGGACATCCGATAAGGAAGCTTATAACTACCTTGCCCAAAGCGTGCTTAAAAAACAGCAGCCAACCCCACTCCCCTCCCTGCGCATACCTGATTTTCCAAAAGAGAGTAGACACTGAATAAATTTGGCAACAAAAATATAATTCTCCTTGCTCTATATCGTTAAAACAATAATGAAGTGCTATTTTAAGCAAAGTGAATGAAACTTTTAGAAAATCTCACCTATTTCCAGTCTTTTTTTTAATATTTTTTTTATTTTTATTTTTTGTTAGATACTGAAATGTGAAAAAAATTCAAGAACAAGCATGACAAACCAAAACATCAGGATGTACATTCACACCTAAGGAGAACTGCAGCGTTTCTAATGCATACAAATTCCCCAGTGGCAGCAATTTTTAAACCATGGGGCTGGCTAATAGGAACCACAGAAACATGTTCAAAAGTGTGCTTAAGGGCTTTTCACCTTAAGAAAGAAAGCAGCAGGGACAATGTGTTTGCTTCCTGGCACAGTTAGGGACACACTGCAGCCTTTAATGCCTAGCAGCCTGCAGGACTCCATTATCACAGGGGCAGCCCATCTTTTTTTTACATCTCAAACAGCCTTAACCTTGTAAGAGTGTTTTTTTTTTTTTTTTTTTAATCAAAGCATACGTGCCTTTTTTACTGTAGTTATTTTCAGCTTGGAGCCCAACAGCCCCCTGATGCCCCTAAAATGCTTTTAAAAGCCTTCAGAAGGTGGACCCAGTTGTATGTCCTCTCTACAAACACACTGGTGTTCCTGTAATCCAGTACCACCAGAAGAAAATAAGACAACTTCAAGCTCCTGATCCTAGAAACAGAGCAAGAACCACCTCAAATTAAACCCAGCCCCCAGACTTCGTCAAAAGGCTGATTTAGAGGATAAGCCCAAAGCAGATTAACACCAACAAAATGTCAAAGTACACTCATACAGCAACAGCTTCTTGACAAACAGTGAAGGGCAATAAAAACCAGAACATGCAAGAAACCAGCTCTGCAGAGAACAACTCCTAATTGTGCAGCATGTGCTTGAAGGGAAGCCCTCTGAGACTTCATTCTGGCACCCAGAAAGCTCACCTCACCGAGCTCCAAGCCAGAATCACGGCCAACCCAGCTAATGTCAGAGTAAGCTAACATTCTGAGAAGACAGCCACATTGTCCAAGGAAGAAGGAAGCATTATCATTCTTCCATTCCTCTTCAAGGAATAGGAACAAGGAGAAAGAAACATCAGCTGCCACCTCTCATTTCTGCCGCAGAAAGCAAGAAGCTTTCGGAGTCGTTCCTATGAAGGGATTTGCAGGTCCTCATATGGGAGGGACAAACAAGAACAAGTCCCTGGTTAGAAAACTCTGCTGGCTTGTGGTCATCCTCCCCACTCCACATGCTCTCTGTATAAACACTGCATATGACTGTCACTGACAAACATCAACCTTTTGCCACCTTGGCCTACCATTGCACATGCACCAGCAATGCAATCACCACCATTTCACAAACATACCACCACCACCACATCTTAAAGAGACTTTCCATACTCCGCCACTAGAGATGCACTCTGGCTGGTAACTATTGGTAATTATGGCAATAGTTGCCTGGGGCTGCAATCAGTGTTGGTACATTCTAAGTCTGTATGTTGGCCTTAATACCAAACCCATTGTCTTGAATGCCCCCGTGGCAGAGGAGATAGGCAGCAGGAAAGAGAAGCACAGGAAGGCAGGGAACATAACTGCTTGAGCCTTCCTCAATTTAAAACAAGATGGCAGCAAGGAAATAATTCAACAGGAGTGAAAAGACATTGGAGGGACAACCCACACTAGCAGCACTAGCAGAGAAGGGTTTGAGGAATGTGACTCATGTTGTGCAACAGTTTCATCACAGCTGCACTGCAAGCCACAGTAGACAGCAGTGCTTTGCAGCATTCATCATGACATCACTGCAGGGTCTGATTGCACAAAGTTGCACCAAGCAGGCCAGGGCAGGAGGCAAAGATTATCCAAGAAGCCTGTGAGGAGAGTCCCAGGTAAACTGAGCTACAAAACCTTAAAATGGAAACGTGACTGTAGTGCTGGAGTCAACATTTCCAATCTTGAAAAAGTTTCGCAGCTCTGAAGGCCTGTCTCATGAGACCAGCAGACCTCCTCTGCCTGACATTGACACAGTGATGCTGAGGGACAAGCATCAGCTGCTGAACCAGGCCACACTTCCCTGAACACCTGGGCTCCTCCAGGTCAGTGTCATGCCAGGCAGGAGTACTCCAGCTTATGGTCTGGTAGGAGTGGAGGCTGCTACTCAAAAGTTAAGCTTTTTCCAATTCAAATTAAATCAGGAACCTCCAGTCTGAGCTTCAGCAGCTTCAAAATAGTAAAGTTGCTCCTTCAAAGGCGCATCCAGAGAGCACCGCAGTGAGAGCTCCGCCTGGACAGAATCTCAGTTCCCAAACACGGTGCATGAAAGAAACGTGGCCATTGTGACAACAGATGCTCCATACTCAAGGCACTCCTCTACACCTCAGCTGCTGTCCACTGAATCTGCCAAATTCCGGACTCAAGCCTGCGCCTGATCAAAATTTTCCTCTTCCCCTTCCTCCTCCTGTCCCACCCCAAGTTTACTTTATTTCCGCTGGAATGACAACAATGTCTCCAACACCCAGACTGAACAGAGGCTTTTTCTCCAACAAAGAAACCGATTCTCCCACACTGATTCCTGGTAGCAGGTTTCAGTGATTTACTATGTCTGTTATGGACAAAACTTCAACTAGTCAAGGCAAACTTCATCATTTATTTCTCTCATTTCAGTGCTGATTTTTCTATTAAGGGAATTCGAATAATACAATTAACATCTGTTTCTACTCTACGAAGACCTGCACTGCTTTGGGGTGATTCTTCCTTCATCTAAATGTCAGTACTACACCCTTGAATCTTTATTTATTTATTGGAAGATGAGTTCGGCCTACAAACCCCACAATAAAAATAAAAAACAAGCAGCGAAAGTGGTGTAAAAAGTCCTTAAGAAGACTGAAAACAGTAATGAGGATTGCAGGTCATGCACGCAGGAGGCTGAAACCCTCGCTTGTATTTTGGCTGTTGACGTTCCAGCTAACTTCGAACAAGCCTAGCAGCGCAATAACAAACAGCAAGGAAAAATAACTTTCCCTCCAACGTACATCTCTCCCAGGTGAGACGCTGCAATATGAGGTGCCCTGCCCTACCCACAGTGCCACTGCCAGGAGGCACTCCCACAAGCATCTTGCCTACTTGCATGTGGAAAGGCAGAAGATGAGGGAGATGAAATGGTACTTGGCACCTTTGTCAGACATTCAGAAAGCACTATGTTCTCCAACACAGAGGAGGAAGCAAACAAGTGCTGTAAGCCCCATCCCTCGGCCACTGCCTGATACACGTACATGCACACGCATTTCCTCCAGCTTCGAGAAAACAATGAAGTGTGGGGAGGCTGGCTCTTATATAAAGTGCACACCGACAATGTATAAAATTAGGAAAGCAGCTGCTTCAAAAGCTCAGTCACCCTTTTATCATCAACAGGGCTTTAATTAGTACCCATCTGCTTCCTGTTTTATACTACAGAGCTAACTTTCACCTGTTTCAGCAAAACACCCCTTCCCCCAAATGCAAGCACACACACACACACCAAGTTAGGAAACACACATTATGCTCAAGCAATTAACATCAGGAAGCCTCATTCCATGTATCTGGGCTATTTACTTGCTTTTTTAGAATGAAGCTTTGACACTGTTGTGCAATTTCACAGTGTACTCCTTTAAACCTCACACAGGGCTGCATGAATGCAATGGCACCCAGGGATCCCAAATGGGGACGGGCTCTGTATCACTCAGAGCCTGCCCAGAGAAGTCAGGTCTGGGTTTTTCTTAACGTCCGTCACACACATGAAAGGATTTATGAATAAACAATGGCGAAGCTGATAGTTAAGAATGGATTCAAACTCACCCCATTGTTTGAAGGGAAGAAATAACACTCAGAGAAAAAAAATATATTACTTAGGGAGGAAATAACTTCACCTTTTGAATTTCCTGACATTTTTCCTCCCAAGCTTTTCCCCTTCACACATCATTTATTTATTTATTTTCCACACAGGAGACAAGTGAAAGTTAAGGACAGCAGCACAGCTACGTGCTGTCAGCCCTGCCTACCTCTCAGGCACGGACTCACTCAGGCTTGAAAGTTTGCCAGGCACGTGGTATCCCCAGAGAGTAAAACAACAGCAAGCAAAGCACCGGCAGAAAGAATTGCCTGGTGATGGCCAAACAAGAAGCACTGCTTGCAAGCTCCTAGGCCTAGTTATGGCAATGGGAAGAGGGGTGAGCACCTAAAGGGATGGTATTTGCAAGTGCTGTACATGGATTTCAAGAGTATGTGAAGTTTTCTCAAAGCTGCCACTGCAGAAAGGAGCTTTCCTTAGCACACCTTTAGCAGCAGCTACCACCTCCAGCACTTCTTATGCCAAAGTAAACCTGGCAAGCAAGCATTCAACTCATGCTCCAGGTTTGGAGCAGGAAGAGAGCATTCTCTCCTTATGATTAACAACACAATCTGCTGCGGCTTTCCCAGATGTATGAAGCTGATCAAACTCTTAAGAGTTTTTACCCTTTACCTCCTGGATCTGTTTCCAGAGGTGCTGGAGCTGCTTGTCTGCAGGTTCAGTGAGATTCACCTCTGGAAGATTACATTGGATGACTAAGACTCTTTTCCATTCATTTGAAATCTTAAACCACCCGCGAGGTTGGGGATTTAACTTCTCAGAGCCTGGCAGTTAAACAGGAGAAACACAAGGACTCCAGAATCAACCATGGCAACTGCATTGATTTCCATTTCTTCATCATTCCATGAAAAAATACAGTTCTCTTGAAACCCCACTTACTAGAGGGCTTTTTCATTTCATTCTTTTGGGTTGGAAGAAAAAAAAAAGAACAAAACAAATGCCTCAAAATTTAAAAGAAAAAAAAACATAATCCCCAAAAGAAGAATTTCACCACTCAGTTACCATTTAATGTAGCAGTGATGGGGTTACACATCTGGATTCAGCCTACAGAATCCTGATGTATTCCCAATGCAGTCACTCTTCTGAATATCACATCATTTGCAGCACCAGGAGGGTCAATGATAACCCAGCACGGTTGGTTGTACAGCACACTACTCAGACCACATTCCCTATGGCATTTATTTGTAGTATAGTGCCATTTCATTAAAACAGCACAATATATCATATCTGAACATATATTTAAGTGGGAAATGGAGAAATTAGTCTTGCATCACACAAGTACAATAAAGAATAAAAATTGCCATTCAAAAGTAAAGATTTTGCTCTGTATTTAACCTCCACCTTCCAAAAGTTCTCAGCAAATCTTCTACTAAGTCACTGTTGACCAAAAGTAGGACTTTATACATGTACTGACTGCTTTTGTATAAATACTAAGTGAGCTAATAGTGACAGGAACGAGCTCTGTCACTAAAGGAAAGAAATCCAATGAAAAAAAAAAAAAGTTTCCAGGCACAGTGCTCTGAGCAAGTGAAATTAGTGAAAAAATACGGAACAAAATGAGCACCAAATGTGAGAACTTCA
Source organism: Odontophorus gujanensis (assembly GCA_013399175.1). Classification (NCBI taxonomy): domain Eukaryota; kingdom Metazoa; phylum Chordata; class Aves; order Galliformes; family Odontophoridae; genus Odontophorus; species Odontophorus gujanensis. Next base: position 560,083 of record VXAB01008346.1, on the reverse strand, counting down.
GACATTACTTGGAAAAGAAAAGGTGGCTCACATCTCTCTAACCTCACTGCTGTGATCAGATATGGAAAGAATATGGGTACTGCGATTTAACAGATTTTATTTATTGATAAAAGCAAATGATCAGTTTTCTACTAAAAACGCATAACTGTGTTTTCACCTAGAAAATTACACCACCACTTAGATATTTTTCCATGATATCTCAAGCAGCATATTACAAAACTTCATCCAGGACTGAAACAACAGATTGTCTCAAGAGCAAATGACAAAATATTTGTACCAGAAATCCTGGCAACGTTGCATGCAGATGGGTTTCTGAAAAACGGGGTTCCAAGAATAAGTCACCCATGGTTCCAAAAATACGAGTTCAATTCAAACAAAAACTGGATGTTCATTTAGCAGAGCACTGCAGTCCCTCCCCAGGGTCCCACCCTCGACACACACAGGAGGTACTTGCTAACCACAAGCCTCTGAAGTCTGAATTATAGCTAAATAGATGGGACTGGGGGAACACAACCAAGTCCAACATCCTGGCTGCATAACCCAGAAAATGGCACGCTACGTGGGCCAGCTATTTTGCTGTCAACAGATTTGAGCCTGAGCACTGGGGCAGCTCCAAAATTGCTTGGGGACAGTCTACAGCAGCTCTGAGCTGCAACTGAGGAGAGAGCATCCCACTGAGCCTGCTCTCAAGGAACGTGGGGACCCAGGTTGCATCCTGAAGCTTGTCAGCGTACAGCTGGGGCCACCTCCCCAAAACACTGGGGCAGGCACCTTGTCAACCAAGGCACAGTGAGATGTTACGCTTTGGGGTGAGGGCACCGGAGCATGACTGCCTTGTGCCAGAAATAGATGTGTGAGACTACTATTATAAACAAATATGGGGAGATTTCAAACCTTTGTGTTCTTTCTCTCCGTTACTTTTAAATGATGGCATCAGAAGCAAAATCCATTGGGCGGGACCGACTTTTCTTTAAACTACACCAGGGCTTTGAGATGCATCGCTTTCATGGCTCTCCTTGGTTTTGAAAATCTTACTCAACCAGGCAAATAGGTTTCACTGTCAACAGCTACTGATCTGACAGGGAATTCCAAGATACTTTGAAACAAGAATTAAAAAAAAAAATTAAAAAAGAGTGCTCGTTTTAAAAGACATAGTATAATCCACATCATTGGTCTCTATAGCCTTCATTGGGCTTTTCACCATTGGCACATCTTCCTCAGCAATGGCCAGTATCATACACTAACACCATTCATAAAGGTTATGCAAAGCTAATGATGTTTGGTAGGAGACAGTTGGATATTAACACAATTCTAGCCTAAGAAGAAAACACTAACATAACATTTTTGAAATTTGGCACTCAACCGAGACCAAACCTTTCCGTTAGATGATTAAATAACTGGCTTGTCATATTTTGCATAAAAGGCTTAAAAATGTGGTATGGATCTGGGGGAAGGAGAAGTGAAACAAGAATGGGCTAATGAGATTTCATGATAAAAGAGAGGATCACAGTCTGATGCACAAAAGCCAACAGTGCCCTTTTCTTTCTTCCCTTTCACATTTTCTTCTACTCGGGGAGTTAATAAAATGTCTTCTTCAAGCTAAGAGGATGACATAAAAATCCAGTCTTAAACTAAAAGCTTGGTCGTACTCAATGGAGCTCAAAGAGACGTGATAAGATGTCAGAAAACCAACTCAATACCAATACCCACAGCAGAAATAGTACACAACTATAATCCTGGTTATAATTACAAAGTAATGCACAGAGGTTTGTTTATTCGCTATTTTACGCAGTGTAAGCTTCCAACTTACAATCTTGCATTCTCAAGAAAAAAAAACACTATCAGTATCACCACAGCAGCCCCCTGGACTATACTATTCTCAGCATTCAATTAGTTCAAACGACAAGTGGACCAAAACTTCTGCCCACTAAAAAGTCAACAATAACACATCAAGCTGACGACTACAAAAAACCCTACCACTTTCCACCATTTTACTGCTTCTCCATCCCATGCAGTGCACTTTGAGCAAATACATTCGTTCATCATGGATACTCACATGCACTTTTGTTGTTCCAACACATTTAAGGCTTATTTAAGCTGCACTGTAAACTCCTTTAGAAAAAAAGACATGCACACATGAAAAGGCTCATCCAATATAACTTTGAGCAGATCAGACCACTGGACAGAATCTGCAGATATCTCTATTGCCTTCTGCTGCCAAAACACATGCCTGAATTCACAGGCAAGCTTCTGCCGCAAATATTCACTATGGCAGTGTTCCAAATATGCATTCAGTGGTTCTGTTAAACAACTTGCTTACTCGGGACAAGAAGTATTATTCACCACTTTGAAGTACTGTCAAGGAAAAATAGTCATAACTTTCAATCACAATGAAATATATATTTTATTTAAAGATTTTCCTTTTTTTGTGAAAAATTAGGCTAAATGAAAAAAAAAAAAAGCTCAATAAATGTACAAGTCAACTGAAAACTGAAAATACATGCTTCAGGTCACTCTTACAATTGACCAAGTACAAGTCCAAGTTTCCAAAGCACAAAGAATATTTATTAATTTCCCATCACGCTCGCCCCTTTGGTAATCCACAGAAAGGGAAGAGGAATACAGCCAGCTGCAGAGCAGTAGTTCAGCCAAAGTATATAAGCACTTCCATCTCAGATTGCTACGCAGCCATGCAACTGAAATCCAAAAATTGTGCTACAAGATATGCAGCTTAGCCCTGAGTTCAAATAAGGAAAACGATGACTACAGGAGCACAACAAAAACTGCAGAGACTCAAAGGCCACTGATAACAAGTAGCTCAAACTTCACTTGATATCCTTTTCTTTTGGAGTAGAATAATAGAATCATAGGATGGTTTGGGCTTTAAGATCACCTAGTTCCGACCCCCTGCTATAGGCAGGGACTCCTCCCTCTAAGCCAGGCTGCTCACAGCCCCATCCAGCCTGGTTTTGAACACCTCCAGGTAGGGGGCATCCGCAGCGTCACTGCCCAACCTGTTCCAGTGTCCACCCTGACAGTAAATAACTTCTTCCTCATATCTATTCTAAATCTACTTTCTTCCAGTTTAAAGTGATTTCCACTTGTCCAGTTGCTACACGCTCTTATAAAGAGAAGTAAGGAAAGAGTGATTCAGTGACAAAGCAAAATAAAATGCCATGTTTGTAATCCTTCTAGACCCCACAGAAGGGCAAATTGTGCTTCAGAAGCTCTGGATTTCAAGGGAAATGGGAGGAAGGTTCTCTGATAAAAAGGAGAGATGGGAATGTGTTGAAGTCAGACCTCATGACATACTTCTCCCTTCCTATCTGACCTGGGGACAAAGTTCAGCAAAACTAGATTGGCTTAAAAACTGCTGAAGACAACTTCCTTTGGTTCCAGGAAAAGGAGAAGACAGGCTCCTGAAGCACACACATGCATGCAGACACCAGCTGTCAGAGCACACGGCTGCTCTACACTCATCCTGAAAACCACCCAGAGAGAAGCTGAAAGCAAGCAAATGACCTGCTCTGTGCTTAACAGCAGAAGAGCCACCTTTTCAAACCTTTAATTTTGCATCACAGTAAGATCAAAAATCATAACCATATTTCTTGGAAATTTCAGCCTTTAAAAATACCAAGCATATTAAAAGTAGCATTTTTGAGCCATCAGCATAACAGCAATCATAATGATAAACCACCACAGCCAGTTCAGTCAGAAGTCATTTCATACAGAGAACTCTTAAAAATAACTCAGATATTCAAAGTCAACATCTAACTGTTGATGTACTTGTGTGACTGCAAATGTATCCCAAAGTTTGATTTACAGCTAGAAGAACCCCAGAGCACAGCTGTTTTGAGACATCTTTCTGATTCCAAACAGAGAGGTGGCTTTACACTTCAAGGGATTCATTCACTCACTTTGGTGTGTCTACTTCAGTTGTACCTCAGTTGTGGCAAAAGCATACTTCTGCTTTAGGCCACAGATACACAGATGATACATATTAAGAAGGAAAAAAGAAACATTCATTTTCTATACTGCTGCCACAAGACCACTCAAGTTCTACACAAAGTGATGTCACCCACATTATTTCTCTTAAAAGGGGGAAAATAAACACCTTTTAGAAACTTTCGTAAAGGGACCACAGGGCTCAAAGCCAACTAACCCTGCAAACTGGCAAGCACTTCGCTTTACGAACACAACCACAGACAAGACAGGGTTACACCAACAATCCCCAAATCAAGCCGGTCATGACACCAAGGGCAGCAGATCAACCGATCAGCAACATCACTGCCTTCCTCTGCCTTTGTCCCAACCACAAGCAGCTTCGTGCTGCCACAAGCACAAGCGTGATGCAGGCAGAGTGTTGCCCAAAAGCCAGGCACGGGGGGACACATGGAGTTATGCCAAAATCCCCAGCAAAGAACTGTGTTCTTTGTGGAGATCAAATCACACCGCAACTGTTCCCCCTCCATGCCAAACCAAAACCAGGACTGCAGCAGCATTTTTAAGAGTTCAGGCTTTTTCATCTCAGAGAGGTCACCACACAAAATCAAACAGGAATTTTCTTTTGTTCCACTATACAAGTTTTCATTAAATCCCTTTGGACTGTACCCTTTGGACCACATGGCCTTCTACATAAGGGAGACATTTGTCCAAGTTCACCTAGGCAAAAAATGAGGCCTCTAGGTCATAGATCTACCATTATTTCCTCTCATATTGATTATCCTGTGATCACAGGCATTGAATCCCACTCCACTTTTCGCAGAAGGAGAAAACTGGCAGCCTCTGTGGGACACAGGAGCAGCAGAAGGAGGAATCAAGAGAACACAACTGCAAGGGAACAGAAGGAGCTCACCCGCAACCTGTTATCAAGTTCTCTGAAACATCACAAAGGTTTAAATGAAGTTTTTTGAATGAGGATACTGAAACAGTTTTTCTGAACAACAGCAATGGGAGGGAGATCATGAAAAGAGGTTTCGTGCAGAAGTAGGCAAAGGAGACAGATACCACAGGTGAACCAGAGGTGGGTGTAAGCATCACAAAAGTGAGTATAAGTGGAAGGGAAAATAACAGCAGGTGAAACAAGGCCCTGAATGTGGAGATGAGACAAGTAGTACACAGAAGAGGGGGAAGGCAGTGGTTAGGCAGGATGTGGCACGGCACAGTAAGGAACTAGGGGTGGCAATGGGCACATGCACAGCCAAGGTGATTTTTTTCAAGGCTAGAGATGAACTGCAAATGAAGAGCACATTCTAGCTTCCCAACACTGGTCTCCAGTGTGTTTGAAATGTACTTTAGCTCCATCAGCAATACTGAAAGTGGCCATTTGCTTTCACGACACCATCTCACCAGATCCCCTGGCACTGTACCCCCTTTTTCCTCAATGAAATCACCATTTCCCCAATTTAAGACAAAGTTTTATAGTGAAAGTGGTCAAACACTGGCACAGGTTGCCTCAAGAGTCTGTGAAGTCTCCATTCTTGGAGATCTTCAAAGCTGCCTGGACGTGGTCCTGGGCAGAAGGAGTTGGACTGGACAGTCTCTCTTCCTGCACCAACTACCCTGCAATCTGTGATCTCTCCCTTAGTCCATCTCCACTGATGGTCTTTGCTAACACCCTGGAGGCTCTAGCACTGCTACTAGAGCCACAGTCATGTAGCTGTGCCTTATAGAACACTTTGATCCACACTGCCTCCATGCTCTTTTGACATTTTGGCCCACAGCAATTCAAAAGAAATTGTGCTCTGCTTTTTATGAAAAGCACAAAAGGCTTTCAAACACTTAAATGGAAGAAAATTACAAGGGGCCTCATGTTCCCAAACCATTTTGGACACCGACTCAGTACTGTCCAAGCTCTCCAAAACCGTGTCACTACAGCTCCAATTTATTTTATCTACCCCTTGAAACAGAGCTGGCCTAGCACAGCTTTGGTTTACACTGCCCTGAGCACGTTTCAGTGAGACAAGGGATTTTTCTCTGCACAATACAGCAGTCACAGAGCAACTACTCCGTGGAGCACAGGATGGACTGAAGAACAGATGGGCTGTGTTACCATTGCTCCGCTTAGGAAACCAGTGTCCAGATGCTGCAGGTTGTGTTTCAGGTGCTGTGTGGATAAAGACATATTCACCCTACAAAGCCCAGGGACCTACAACATGCATTAGAGCAGGTTGGCTCTAAACAGCTGAGAGCCCCTCCTTGCTCCCTCTGTGCCCCAGGGACATGCAGCAGCAAGGCTGTTCTGAGAGTATCCAGAGTACAACTTCAATGGGAGGGTCCTGCTTCCAACTGGAAAGAAGGCCACTGTTTGCCAGGTGACATTATTTATGACATTGTTCTCACTCTATGTTCATGACAGTTTTTGCTGTCATCTCAGCAAAACGGTCTGCAGAGAAAGTAATACAGGGGTCAGAAAAATAATGAAATAACTGGTACTTTGGTAAGGAAAGCTTCCCTATAACTGTGTCAAAGACTGCAAGTATTCATGTTCTTGATGTCCACTGTTATAATCGGTGTTTTAGCATAGGACCTTCTTTCTCCCAAGCAAACTATACAAGCAGAAAAAGCAGAATTATTACAAAGTAATGTCCATCAATAAAGACAGATCAGCAACTTCACTCAAATTCTTTTGAATTACGCATTCCAAAAGCATTCATCTTCCCAAAGAAAATGTTCAGTATAAATTCCAGTCCATTTTTCAGCTCATTACCTCCAGTTGCATTAAAATGCCATCATCAGATGAAGACAAGAAAGAAGAATTAATACCTCTCTCTTTTCCAATTGTCATTACTGAACTTTGGGACCAAGTCGATCCTTAAAAAAAATAAAGAGATTATAAAGGAAAAAAGCAAGAGGAATCAAATCCCACAGTCTGTAGTGATCCCCCAGAACAGAGTACAGTTCTTAATTTAATAAATGCAAATAGCTCTCACGGTACATAATTCTCACAACAGACTGATTTACTAATTTAGTTTTAAAACAAGTCCACAGGAGATTAAAAAAAAATTACTCAGCACTGAAATGAATCAAAATATCATTTTGATTAACCACAGCTAAGATCGTGCAGTATTACTACAGATGTCTGAAAGAAAATTCCAGGCATGTTCAGAAAATCAGACTATTTTGATTTTTTGCCAGGCAGGCTACCTTCCAAAAATAAAAGTGTGGGAAAAAAATGCTAGTGCAGTGGCAGAACCACATTTCCACTTCTCACTCCTAAAAGCAGACAAATCAAAGATAAAATGAAAAAGCTGACAATTATTTTGTGTCTCTTAAAGCTCATGTATTCCAAGAACCTGCGTGAAATAGTGATGTTATCCAGAGAAAGCAGATGGAAAGGTGGAAAGCAAGGCCTAAAAAAGCACCAGGATCTACTTGAACATTGATCAATGGCAAACACTAGAAGGAATTAAGTTTATGGATGAAGGCATTTTTCTATTAATTACTATGAGAGGAAAAAAAAAACCCACTAATAAACTTTAAAACATGCTTTCCTTGCTCAAGTCTTGTTATGAGGAGTGCCTGATGAATTTACTTTTCCCATTTATTTTACACAGGCAATGCTGAGACACCTTGAATAAGCAAACCGCGAAGGTTCCGCCAACCCATGCTTAATGTTTTAAGTGTAATCAAATTACCATCGTCTCAAGCATACCAAGTCCATAAATTTTTAAGCTTTTATAAACCAAGAGTTGCTTAATGCAACTTTTTGTTTGTAAGGAACTGGGCAGTACTTGATGGTGCAAACACAGCCACCTGTCTCCCTCAGAGCTTCACGTATCATGCAAGAGCCAGCATGAACATTTGTTCGCCTAAAACGCTCGGCATATGGTTGAACTGACAATGTAATAATATCTCGATAAGGATGTTGCCAGATTTTTGGCGGGAGATAAGCATGTTTTATCATTAAATATTTGTACTGCAGTAGCACCCAGAGACCTCACTTAGAACCAGGCCTCATTGTGCCAGGCACAGAGGCTTACAGAGTCAGTCACCCAAAAAGCTGACAGCTCAAGACAATCGGGCTACAAAAAGAGCCTGAAGATGGTATGTATGACACGTACTACACTGGAAACAAGTCTTCCTCCCAGATACATCTACAAAAACCCACTAAGCCATCTTCCCAAATACATCTACACCTACCCTCTAAGACTTCTACAAATCAAAATTGATCCATAGACAGAAACTGAAAGCTTCGCTTCTGCACCAACCTGCAAGACCAACACCAAGTATGTCTGAGAAAACTGCTGATCTTCAAGACATTTGCTTCTTTATGCATTGGAAAACTGCACTTCAAGAGCAAAACCCAAGTGTGCATTCATCTTCTGGATGTATCAGCTGGCAGCTTCATTAATAGCACTACGTACTGAAGCTTTGTTGCCTACACAGATTCCTTTAAAATGCTGCATTAGAACACTGCTCTGACATAGCATTTCATTCTGCCAGCAAAATTTGTAGGTTACTCTTATTTATGGCACATGATCCAGTGAAAATCCCTCTTCCTCCCTCCACTTCTATGATTATGACTTTCTGTTTCCAGAATATCTCCTATCCTTAATGATCAAGTGAAAAGCGAACAGAGGAAATGGATTAAGCATGAAATTGGGTCTTGGGATACCTTCATTCCATTCATACTGCTAAAGCCAAGTTATTTATGTAGACATTACTGAAAATAGCTCTCCTTGGCTGTGCATTAAATCTAGTGGCAAACCTGTAGGAACAGAAAACAACCCTCTGTACTATCCTTCAAACAGTATTTTCTACTCACTCATTTCCTATGAAAGTGCACTTTATTAAACAACGCGTAGCCCACAGTACAGATAAAAGTTGAGAGCAAGCAAAAATTCTATGCAAAAAGAAAGTATCTGCATGGAAACTTAGCAGTGAGGTTACAAAAACAAAAGACTTCATCACCAGAAGAAATGTCTCAAGTCTGATTCACCTTAATCTTTAGATAAGAACACAATGCACTTGCTCCACTTCTCCATCCACGACATGAGAATAACTGCTGCAATAACAGGATTTTAGCACACAGATACCAGACATCTCTTAAAGACTGAGTATAAGTAAAGGACCTTCCTTTGCAGCAGGACTATTATTTAGATATCAGTCTCTTTATATTTTAGGTCTTTTTTTAAATAGGCACACTAATTTCTACGTGACGTGTGTATGTGTAACAGAACACTTTTTTTTTGTTTAACTTATAAAGTATATATAGGTATGGCATATTTTTAAATCTAGATATCCCTTTAGATGTTCGGATGAGGCAGCCTGCAGCCTCACATTGCACAACAGCTGGGAACACCTCCTTTTCCCCCTTGGACCCCAGAGGGATCAGCAGGGATAAGCTCAGATCACTGACTTTCATTTAGGGCTCATACCAACACAAATTCTAGAACATTTTTGCCTGCCATGTGTTTTCAATTGCTTTTTGTGTTCCACATTTGCTCTGACTTTGTATTTAACCAAGGGTTTAAATTAAGTAACCTGCAGTATTTTAGTTTGCCTTCACAAGTTGCATTCTCAGCTGACAAGCACGCTCTGTCCTAGCTGCTATTTGCAGCGTGTCTGCACACGCAGGTCCTCCTTGTCCTGCCTTCTTGCTTCTAGGACTGGAGTTAATTAGCACACATCTTCCCCAAGAAAGCTGCAATAGTTTTACTGAAAGCTATTCTAGATCACCACAGATTCCTACAGCATTTTTTTTTTCAAAACAGCCAAGAGAGTATACTTTTTTTTCTCTCTCATTATTTAATACTGTTGTGATTGCTTCCTCTTCAGAAGACAGATGACTGAAAGCTTCATCAGCAGCAGTACCTTCTTGATGAAGATTCTCAGTTCATAAAACTTAACAAGCATGCTATGCACACAAGTGAGAGTAAGACTATATAGCACTTAAGAAACTCCATGTGACACCATAAACATTATCTGGTACTCAATCGAACGTGACAAATTAAGAAAATATGAATACACTGTTTTGGAATATGCACAGGTAACTTGAAAATGCAATCCACTTACTGGAAGTTATAATTGCATGCCACAAAATAAATTTAAATTGTTGCTTGAATGTGAAGATGGCTCACTAGACAGAGACATGCCTTGACACTGAATTCTAATTGCAACAGGTCCCAGAGGAAATGCCAGGGTAGAGGGACTTTAGGCCTAAGCCCTCTTTTGGTTCTGAAATTCACTTTAAAACAGCATTTGGCAACAGTCAGGAACCAAATCTGGTAGGGATAGGACAAAGGGAAACAGTTTTAACTAAAAGAAGAGAGATTTCAGACAGATATGAGGAAGAAGTCCTTTACTCAGAAGGCGGAGAGGCCATGGCACAGCTGTCCAGAGGAGCTGTGGGTGCCCCATCCCTGGAGGGGCTCGAGGCCAGGTTGGATGGGGCCCTGGGCAGCCTGAGCTGCTGGGTGGCAGCCCTGTCCAAGGCAGGGGAACTGGATGGGCTTGAAGATCCCTTCCAACCCAAGCTATTCTGTGATCCTGCAAAACCAGTACAGTGCTCAGCACCCTCGGAGGGACTGGTTTTGATCCAAACAGTGAACACAGAGGATCAAGCATCTCCTGATCCCATGAGCTCCACTGCACAGAACTCACACCCTGGAGTACTACCTGCTCCCTCCTGTCCATCAGTCATGGGGGTAGCCAGGCACAGCACTGTCTGGACAGACAGCAGGAGCAGGGGAAAGACACCCACTTGGGGCCAGAGCTCCTCCCCACTCCTTCCTCCTTTGCTAGCTATCATTGTGCTCTAAAAAAAACGCCAGGGCTGATGTGGGGATAACAATCACAGGAAGAAGGCTTGTGACAGCCTGGCCCTGGATTTACTATGCCCTGGGACAGGAGGGCAGAGGTTCATGCAGGAAATGATAGCAGGACAAGGACACTACCCTGGTCAGCATGGGGCCTCTCCACAGCTACAGGTTCCAGGGGGCAGAGGGGAGAGAGGAGGAGGAAACAAAAACCATGAAGTGCAAAATACAAGTCAACTTAGCCTGGTTCCACGCTGTTGCAGAGCTCAGCCCAGGCTCTGCTTTTCAGTGCTTTAGCACCACGCAAAGAATTCAAGGATCTCTCCCACTCCAGCTGGGAAAAATTTCAGCACAGCTTTCCACAGAGGAAGGACTTCTCTGGTTCCTCCAAAGACTTCCAGCAGTAGCCACAAGTCAGTCCTTCGCAGAGAAGCATCTGCCAAGCCAAAACACAGGCTTGTGGCTTCTAAGGGATGCAGCTGTGTGTGGCAGCAGTCCCCAGCACTGTTAAACATTGGGCACAACAGAGCACGCAACAAAGGATGGACTACAGAGGGTATCTGAAAAATTTATATTTATTTTAGATGATTTGGGATGCTGCGTGGTCTGAGTTAATGCAATCCTCATGAAAGGATTTCAGGCCACACCAAAGCACTGCTCTGGTGACCATGTTGTCCCTTTACCTTCTGCTGGAGGAGAAATAACAACATCACATGCTGCACTGCAGGTCTGGAATGGCAGAGATGGTCATAAACACTCGGTCACGTGTCTATCCTGTTTTCCACACTTCTAATTTCAAAAACTATAAATAAGAGTTTAAAATCCTCTATGAAGAGCCCATCCTGACAACGGCAGAATCTCTGATCTGTTTGCCCACATACACTGGAATAAGAAGTACAGCTAGAACCTGTGTTTCTCCAGTTCATTTCAGTCAAAACTCCTGTTTGCCCAGACCAGACAGCAGAAACACTACGACTCTGCTGGGTATATTCTCTTACTTTGGTAACAGCTTCCCTTGCACTTTACAGCCCCTCTAGCGTGCAGTCCCAGCCAGTGACTGCAAGGGTGGTTTTGATCTCTGCTTCCCCACATAAACGCCTCTTTCAGAAGCTCTAGCCTGGCACCACTTTCATGCTGATACATGTGATAGAGGCCAAAGTCTCAAAGCTGTAAAACCCAGCAAGTTCAATCACCCGAGGGAACAGAAGGCACGGCATTCTGCCCACACATTCTACAGAAAAAAAGCATACCCAGACTTCCTGATCCGATTAGCAGTTCTGGCACCAGATCCTGACCCAGACAAAATACAGATGACTGATACTTGCCTAGGACCAGTTCAATGTTTCTCAACAGTGTAGGCAAAACTGAATCTGGTGGCAATAGCATGCTGACAAACAAGAGGCTGAGGACAGCCCCCAAAGGTGCTTTCCAATCCCAGCAGCATGACATTTTCCACCCATCTTAAACATACTCCCGCTTTGGCACGCCCATCCCATCTTCTCAAATCCAGGCTCAACTACCCACATCAGCCAGAGCCTCATGCCTTCAGGAGCTTATCCTCCTCCTCACCCTGATGCAGTCCCTAATCACAATCAGGCTCTTACAAGGCCACAGCAGTAGGGGTGGAAGCATGGGGTTGAGAGTTGCTTTGCCTTGGAGAAATGTGGCAGTGAGGTGGGGAAAGCACTTTGCCTCTTGCTGTAATCCGAAGAAGCTGGAATGATGGCTGATGCTGCTGAAGTGGGCTTTCCTCCCACTGAAATGCGAGCTCCTCCCAGTGCAACCAAGGGCTGCGCAGAAGAGAAGTAAAACAAACCATTGGGGAATCAGGTCACTCTGCATGGCCTCTGGTCCACACACCACCAGAGGTCATCTGCCACAGCTGGCCCAGACTCCCCAGTGACACTCACAAACAAAAGCTGGCACTGGGGGGACACTTCCCTGGTTTCCTAGAGACCATCATTAGATGGTCCATTTCCCCATAGCAATAAAGCAAATGGTACTAAACTCAACATGCAAGCTCTTTTTGGGGGCAGCATTTTCAGGGCACATCTTTTGTAACGGAGAGAAGATACCAGGAATGCTGGAGCAAGGAAGAGCAAGCTACTGTTACATTTAAAAGAAAAAAAAAGGAGGAGGGTAGAACTGCACAAAGCAATGGAGTTCTCCATCCCGGTGAGCAGGCACTACAGTTAGAAAAGGATTGTTTCCATTTCATACAAAGCAAGAAGACTTAAGTCCACAAGAAAGTATTTTCTATGCTGCAACTACTCAAGACTTCTTGCTGTCTTCTCTGATTTTCCTTGGATATCACCTCATGGGGGCAGGGACTTCATGGCCCAATACTCAGAGGCAAGCAATGGTTCAAAGAAGGGAGGTGTCTGGAGACAAGGATCACACCCTGGCTCCAGACAAAGTCAAGGTTTGGGTTTTCTCTTCACTGTGAGCTCAGTGCTCTCATTGTAGCCTTTCTCAAGAAATAATATTTCTCCTAGAAATATACTTCCTATTATATATTTGGGATTACTGCCACAAATAGGATCTCACAAAATACAGCACAGAGAGGGTTTTTTTCTGTCTCTTTGCATAGGGCAAACTCAGAATAGGTCAAGTTATAAACATTTGTTCTTAGAAGCAAAATCAAATTTTCACACTCCCATGTTTTTCCAGAAATATAGGGCAAGATGTACATATATATTTGGTTACAGTTTCTCAAAAAAAAAACCTTGCCATAAAGCAGATGTCTTCTGAGAGGTTCACATGCTTGAACTTAATACAAATCCAGATTTGAAGTTGATAGGAAGATGAGGTTCATGGGATTTCATTCATTCTTAGCCTTAAATCAGTCTTTTGTAGTAAGCATGAAGCTAATCATGTCAAATAACTGTATTAGAAAGATACTTGGCGCATACAAAGTGGCATTAATCATCAGCACATTCTTGCTTTATGATGCTAAAGCTACTCACTACCCAGCACTGTGATGCTAAGGGAAGATGTTACCCTTGACTTTTCCTTTACTAACTTGCATTTAAGTACCTGGAGTTTAGTCTTTTCAACTCTGAGTTGTCTCTGTTTTAATCTCAATAATTTTTTACCCAAAACACGTGCACTACCTTTATCATTTCGTAGTACAAAATTATTTGCATCTCTTTTGAAGTTTAAAGGAAATTATCAAGCAGAAAATACTTTTAACTATATTAATAGAAACTTCTAACACAGTCAGAGTTAAAGACCTGTACATATCACAGCCTTTAACCCCCACTCCTAGGGGAAAACACTTCTTAACTCACCATCTTCCGTCTCCTCCCCAGCTGGACGTGCGGCTGGCAAAGAAAAGGAGGTGTGGTAACAAATATGCAAGTTGGTGCTACAGGCAGACTGAGTAACAACAGGAGAGAAAATACAAAGTATTTTCACAACAAACACAACAAACTCAGTTTCAGGGGGGAAAAAAATAATACAACCCACCCTGTTAACTCCCAAATACCCACTAATGCATCCTCTATTGATGCACATACAAACCTAATTACTTACTCTAAATATCTCCTTAAATCTCCTGCTCACAGGTGACTCCAAAGGAAGCACCTGCAGACTAAGGCCTGGTTCCCAGACTGCCACCTTTCCTCCTCATGGCAACACCAGTGGCACTCAGAGGTCCATCTCTCACTGGGGGAAACACACTGCTTACGCTTCCATTTCCAAAATCTGTGTCTTCCAGTTCACCTTTCAACACAAGTTCCAGTAAATAAAAAATAATAATAAATGCCCATTAAATTAACTGATTACCTGCATGCTTCCTATGATAAATAAAGCATCATAACAAAAATTGTCCCATTAGTCCCTCTCTTCTTTCACCTCCTTTACTTGGTATAAGCTCCTCCCATACAGAGGTTTGTCAGAATAGGTGTATTTTAATGTACTGTGTAAATAAAATGTGTGTATTTTAGCCTAGACTCTGGCGCTGCCTCTTCACCACAGAAGATCTATACAGACTGGGAGCTGATAATCGTACAGAAAACCAAACAAACAAGGCCTTCATCAATTAGTCCCTGGAGTGGGCATGGTGGTGATAGATTGATGGTAGAACTAGATGATCTTACTGGTCTTTTCCATCCTCAACAATTCTATGATAAGATTCTGCACCCTCAGACGATTTGAGGATAGCTGCATTGACTGCATACTTCAGTTTCCTCTCTGTGCAGAGATTACAAGTTTATGAAGAAGTATTTTAAAAGACAGACTTCATACACAGAGCTTTCTTGCATCCAAATTAAAAGAACAGGAGGAAAGCAAGGAAACCAACAACATGATTTACCTCTTCTCCAATGCAATAAGTTTTAATGTCTGGTATGAGCATTAACTTAAGAAAACTGCATGTTCACTATTAGATTCTTTACTCAAGCAACCTATGCCATCAGCTGTCATAGACTGTCACAGTCAGAAATTACCCATTTTTCATGGTACTGACCCTGTCACACACTGGAGCTTAAACACAGCAAATTAAAAATCCTAGGCTACTCTGTGCATCTCTTGTTTTGCCATTTCCATGGAGCCCGAAGCTATCCGATTCACTCTGCTAAGCTTAATGTGCATGCTTTATTTTGTCCTCATTTTGACAACATGTTTAGTACCACACACTCCCCAAAGATGATTTCAAACCCTATCAGCAAACAATTTTTTTAGGGGAACCTACTAAGCAGTCTTCTTGGTGGTTTGCTCAAATTACCCTGCACAGCTAAGTAGATAACTTTCATTGGTTAAGCAACCAGTTATATTGATTCTGATCAAACATCCGATATTGCACATCTCTAATATTGCAAGATACCAAATGCTGCAACTCTGATGTACTTCCTGAGCTCTCAAGGACAGAGACAGAAAACATTAAGTTGCATGAGGATTTGGTGGCTAACTGCAGAATGCTACTAAGTAGCAGGCTTCAAGAAGTCATGAGCAGTCTCCTTGTCAAGAGGAGATGAAATGAAGCAATCAAAGGACAGTTAAGAGTGAATCATGCAAAGCCTAACTTCTTCAGAAGAATAAATGGCAGAAAGGTAGCTCCTATATGAAGAGGAAGTTTCACTAAGTCTTGACCCAGTACTCATACTCAAACATACTCAATACCTGACAAATGGAAGATCATCCAATCTTCAGCAGATGAGCTCCACACGAAGTCTCAGCATGAGCGTAACGTTAGCTGCTCCATTTCCCTCACAGGAAAACAATTCAGGCTCTTTTGCATGAGCTTCGGTACAAAATCAGGGGCCCAAGGCCATCAGTCAACCAGTTGTTCTACCTGCAGTTTGTTTCTCACAAATAACTTCTGCTCATATTAAATGTGTAAAAGCACTTCTGAAGCACCCTCCATTTGTCACTTGCTGACAAAACCAAGACACACAAAGGACTGACAGCTTTGCAGCTTGGGCAGCACATTAGACAGGCTCCAGACTACACAACCGAACAGTAAAAACTAATCTATGGGATTGCCTCAGGACACTGCTGAGGGAGCTGGCAGAGGTGATTGCCAAGCCGCTTTCTACCATCTATCAGCATTCCTGGTTATCTGGAGAGGTCCCACAAGATTGGAGGCTTGCTGATGTGACTCCCATCTACAAGAAAGGCCGTAAGGAAGATCCGGGGAACTACAGGCCTGTCAGCCTGACCTCAGTGTCAGGGAAAGTTATGGAGCAGATGATCTTGAGGGAGATCACACGGCACGTGCACGGCAACCAGGGGATCAGACCCAGTCAGCACGGGTTCACAAAGGGCAGGTCGTGCTTGTCCAACCTCATCTCCTTCTATGACTGGGTGACCAGACTGGTAGATGAGGGAAAGGCTGTTGATGTAGTCTACCTGGACTTCAGCAAGGCCTTTGACACGGTCTCCCACAGTATTCTCCTGGGGAAACTGGCAGCCCGTGGTGTGGACAGGCTC